>JAFEMH010000940.1:0-576148 GCA_022495995.1 Adenophora triphylla var. japonica
ATTAAAGCCAGGTATTGTGCCACACAATTTATGGAACAATGGTTTATCAACCATTTTCTTTACTCGTACAATTTAGTTGGAAGTGTCTGCAATCTTTTCCCATAATTCATGAAACAAGGACGGATATAACCCGCTTCCTTAGAAGCTGAAGCACACAGATGGATTCACAGAAGACCACGAAGTAAGAATTTATACAATAATAAAGAAGTATGAACTGAAATAATTAGACGGTTCCTTTTTACAAAAAGGAGGCTGGTTATATCCATCCTTGCCAACTCCCCCTCCCCTTTCCATTCTCTCTCTCTCTCTCTCTCTCTCTCCCACTGTCCCACACACACACCAAAAAAGGTAAAAATAAATATGATAGCATATTGTGAATACTTTCTAACTTGTGTAAAAAATAAAATCAACAAATACAACATACCGCAGTATAACATCTTTTTTCATGCTGTGAAGGCTTTCCAAAGTGAACAGTCCGAGTTATATCAGTTGTTCCATCTAGATACTTCAAAAACATAAGAAAACACAAATTTAATAATCCTTTAATACTTGGCATGAAAAAACAGCATTGAAGAATCTAGTTTCAAGGAAGAAATACTAGGTATGTGATGCTCAACAAACCTGTGCTCCAGAATCACATAGATAGATGCTGTTTGGATCAAGTTCAGAACATGTTTTAGCAACTGGCTCATAGTGAATGATTGCCCCGTTTGGACCGACAGAAGAAATAGTAGGAAAGCTCAACCCTCTAAAGTGCTACAAAGATATAATAAACAAATAATCAAGGAACATGCAAGTGGAAAGCAAGATTGATAGTACTATACACAGTTCAGCTTGATACAAATCCTCAACGTGATCTAAAAAATTAGGGAAGTCACAAATTTGATCCAATAAGCTCTAGTCAAACTAAAGGTCACCTCAAAAATGTACATGTTAGAAGAGAGAGAGAGAGAGAGAGAGAGAGAGAGAGAGAGAGAGAGAGAGAGAGAGAATAATATTGATATACAGAATCTAGGCAGAACTGAAGCTAATCTCCTTTATGCCGCTTTCATTCTATCATAAACCTCCAGAGCCTAGGAGCCCAACCCATGACTAACACTGCCAAGCTTACCCACCGGTCCAACAGCCAACAGGCACCTCGATAGAACTGCCCACAGCCCATCATATGCAACTAAGAAGTCTATTAATACTATTGGTGCTTGCTCACTCAGATGGCCACATAGTATCCCACCCCATCTGATTTTGGATTAGGTATCAAAATAACAAACTAAAAGAAAAATGAATAAATTCCTCCCTTACAGTTGCATAAAAGTCAAATGGATCACACCCTCATCATTGTGAGATTATACATGTCAGTTTACAAGAACAATATTACAGAATCTGAACAAATCAGTAGTACTTAATAACAGGAAAATCATAAAGTGCAATTAACCCCCTCCCCCCTCCGTACATAAAACTAATCTCCATCTCCATTTTTCGAACTTCTATAGTAGAAAATGCCTTTTGAACATTGAGCACATGCTCCAGATTGTCTTACTCATTCAAGATTTTATAACAGTATCATCCGCAAGTAGGGAATTACCTCTTTTGAGGCGCGGAACTCCTCTAGCTTATCACTAGCTGACACTTCTGTCACTTTCATAGTTTCCCTGCAAAATATACCAATATGTGATGTAATGGGCCAGGAAGCTGGAAGGCTAAAAACAATTAAAATGGGGGGGGGGGCATCATGAAAGCACTAGAACGGAGTCCAAAGTTTTTGTATATTTATCATAGAGGATATGTTCCTAAAGAGATCGCTAAACTGGAAATGTTAGCACAAAGAACAAATAAACGCTTGTAAGCTATGGGACTATGGTGTAAACTCAAAATAACTTCATAGTGCTTTTCACTTACTGTGATATGCTGCTAGTCATTCATGTCAATAACAACGAGAATCATGAATCAAGTTCCCATTTCTTCTATCATTAAGTACTCCCTTCGTCCCTAAACGAGTGACCAATTTGAGTCCTCAAAGAAATGAAGGAATTTGACTGCACTTTTAGTAGCAGACACACATAAGTATTAAGTACCCTTGTGTTTATCTTACAGTGTTGCAACCGCACATCGGAACATGACATTTTGGAAAGGTAAACTTAGTAACTTCCTCAGAAGTGGACATTCATTTAGGGACAACATTTTTATAAATTCAGTCATTTACTGAACGGGGCAGCTTAATTAAGTGCACTACAACAACAACAACAAAGCCTTGGTCCCAATATAATTTGGGGTCGGCTAACATGAATCCTCATATGTCATCGTGAAAGAAAAATGTGAGGACAAAAGAAATAATCGGTGGAAATAAATTTGGTAGAAGCAAAGAAGAAAAAATAATAAGAATGATAGTAAAAAAGAATATTAAATCTATATATAATACTCCCTCCGGTCAAAAATAATTGTCGCTTTTGCACTTTTCACAGGTTTCAAGAAAGAAAATTATTACCACAACTTAATGATGAAAGTATCAAGATTACCCTTATTTATTGTTTCTCTCTCTTACATTATTTCGCACAACAAAACAATTTATGACTTGAAACAAGTTTCAACGTGGAGGTAAAATAGGAATTTGAATGCTTTTGACCCCAAAAAGCGACAATTATTTTGGACCAAACATTTTGTCCAAAACAACAGTTATTTTTGACCGGATGGAGTACATATGAAAAAAAAAAAAAAGAAGGAAAATCAACCCCCGTCACACGCATGAATTTTTGCCCTCCATTCCGGCCTTTTCAATGCCATATTTTCATCCAGTCTCAATAAACTCATGTCGTATTCAATCACTCTTATTCAAGTTTTCCTATGCCTTCCCCTACCCCTCACCATCTTATCACCTCTCCACTCTTCAAATCTTCTAACCGGTGCATTACTTGGTCTCCGTCTCACATAACCAAACGGCGATTCTCCCGCATTTTATTTTCAGTTGGTGCAACTCCTACTTTCCCCCCGATCACTTCATTCTTCAATTGATCATTCCTAGTATGCCCACACGTCCATCATAGCATATGCATCTCCGCCACATCCATCTTATGAATGTGACTCTGTTTCACGACCCAACACTCGGTGCCATATAGCAATGCAAACCTAATTGACGTGCGGTAGAATTTTTCCTTTAATCTACGGGGCATGTCAGGATCACATAGAAACCCTGTGACACTCTTCCACTTCAACCAACCTGCTTTAATCCTATGAGTCACATCTTCTTTCAATTCTCCATCTTTTTGGATAATAGATCCAAGAGCTTATTTAAGTGCACTCAGTAAAATAAAAAATAAAAAATTGAGGGAAAGCTTGTAAGATGACCAAATCTCTATGCTATCGACACTTAAAATACTATGCTTTTAGTGATCAGTGAAACATGATAAAACCAATCAGTAGTTAATGACCAAGTACTGAAAGAATATCATCAAGTGTATATATATGTTCAACGCAAGTTAGTAGAATATACACAAACTAATGAAGTAAGGTAACTTAATATCGTTCAATTGATTCTGTTCTACTGGTAGGAATACATTGAAAAGCGTGTTATCCTCATCTGTTAAAAAAAATAAAAGAAATCTCTTTGGCTGAGGCCCTTGTAATCATTTTTAGCCACTCATACTACCAGCTTAAAAGGTCAAACTGCTCTTGTCCTAGAGCCAGAGCTGCTGTAACCATGTCCTTCATATATTAAACATGTACAAGAAAACTCCTTGGTCTTATTTATGCACCATCAGCATGTGAATGGATAATCTAACCAAATTTAGCGAGATTAAGATGAAATTTTGAGCATTTGAAGATTAGATACCTAAGGCCATATAAGTATGTATGCATGTAGCCAGTAGCGGGGGAACTTACGGAACTTTCTTTACGTTCATGCATTCTGCTTCCACGAAGTAACCCGAGGCCCCATAAATTTCCTGCATCTGTATTCATGGAGAAAGGGCGTGCGTCAAATCTTTTTACGAACCAATTTTTTTTAAAAAAATAATAATAAAAATAAAAGGAGAAAAAGAAGTAGAATATGAAAGCAGGTGTTAAAACAGAAAAAGAACTTATGTAGGGTCTGAAGTAAACATTCCTACTACAAAATCTCCATATCTTAACATAAACTCTCACGAATCAGAAATGAGGCAAGAACCTCTATTTATAGTGAATAGGGGATGTCATAGGGAATATTTCACAATCTTTCCTGCTGTATCATACTGTCATTACAGTCACTCTTCAAGGATAGGACAAGTGGATGTAAGAAGGGACAAAACTCAGCTCTCTTTCTGACCGAAACAGTCTAAGTCATACACGTTTAGTGCACAAGAGTGCCTAATGTACATTATACTTGCTCTCGTTTCCAGCCGCCAAACCAATAACCTCTAATATTCCAAGGTATCCCAAACTACTGGGCCAGCACTTGGATAGGTGGATCCAGAGGTTGATGCCTGTGAGTAGGCATGCTTGGCCCAAGGCTGAAAAGACCCTTGCCACCAAGTCAGTACAATACACCCAGACTAGCAGCCAGACAATACCGCCTTCTTGCCATGCTTATTTATAATAGGGCAAATTACAAAATAGGGCATAAAGTCCACGGAGAGGTACCAATTTGGAGCCCGACTTTTCAATTTTGGCAATTTAGGGCCTAATCTGAAATTTTTTGCCCAGTTAAGGGCTTTTTGACGGAATTCGTTAAAATAGTCCGTTAAATTACATGTGACTTGCACGTGATGACCAAATTGGATTAATTTTATATGGACCCCTCCTAAATCATATGGACCTTCACCTCTATTCTCCTAAATCACATCTCTCTCTTAAATCAATCTTTCTCTCTCTATGAACCCATACCTAACCCATAAACCCACCTCCAAAATTGAATTCCTTTGAGTGTCTCTACGTGTTTTCATGCTTATGTGTTCGTGTTCTTGCATGTGTGTGTGTTTATGATATTTTTAATCTTGGTTGAAAATACTTTCCCGGAAAAAATTGTGGTTTGGAGGTGTATTTTTTTGATTGCTTGCAGATTTGGTGGAGTGGAGGGTATTAAGAGCTCGAATATGGAGAAAGAAGAACGTGGTGACTGATCGGAGGGTAATTGGTCTTGTAGAGAGTAGGAGGAAAAGGGTGATGGTGGTGGTAGCAGATTGGTGGCTGGAAAAAGGAAGAAGAAGGGTTGAAGCGGGGGAGGGTATTAGGGGAAAATGAATTATTATTTTTGAATATAATTATTGATTTAATTTCTTATATAAAAGTTTTTTCTGTAATAATAAATAATATTTGTCAAAAAAAAAAAGTAACAGAATATAATTATCAATATTGAAAAAAATAAATTTGTTTTACCCTATTTAAAAATTGCATTTAACCCCTTTAAAACAACTATCCATATAACATTAATCAAATTTGATCATCACGTGCAAGTCACAAATAATTTAACTGACTTTTATAACGAATATCGTCAAAAAGCCATTAACTGAGCAAAAAATGTCACGTTAGGCCCTAAATTGCCAAAATTGAAAAGTCGGGCCCCAAATTGTTATCTCTTTATAGACTTTAGGCCCTATTTTGTATTTTCCCTTTATAATATAATAGTACATTCTTGGGCTTAACATAAATTTTTGGAACCTTCAATCTTCGGATGGTGGGGCTCTAGGGCCGGCCCAAAATCTAAGGGCAGGTAAGAGTTCTTGAAACCCTTAATGTTGGGAGGTCAGGTTCTAGGAATGACCCAACCTCGCCAGGTAGTGAGTCATTGTTAAGCATTTCAACCTTCTGACAAGGTTCTGGATGCGGGAACTAAGTCTCCTTACATGGTGTTATGGGCTTGTCACTCCCGCATTTTGGCTAACCCTATAGGCCTACTTTGTTCACGTAGACTAGGCCTCACTCTAAGTCTAAGGGGAAGGCGGTGATCGAGTGGCAGTCACGTGAGAGTTATATGGGGAACCTCATGCCACAATCTTACAAATACTAAAGTGATCCAATTACAATGTCTTATCTGCAATCCAATAAACTCAAACCCTGTCCCCACACTGATCGAAAGGCAAAAGAGCAAAACACACCAAATAAACCAAAGCATAAGAAAGATGTATATATTTCAATGCACAAATAGCTCAGACGTAGCTACGTACCTGCTTATCCAACCAGACAAGATATTGCACAACAGCAGCACCATCCCGAATGTGTGCATTTTTCATTCCTTCCAACTCAACAGGGTTCTGGAAAGTGAAATGGTCAGTCATGGAAAAGCAAAAATCAACTTGGCAAAGACAATAAAAGTACCGCTGCAAACTAGCAAATCAATCAGAAGTGGGGTGCTTAGAGTTGAAGGGAAATCCCGAGCAAACAAAACAATGCACCAAAGTCCATTTCAAAGAAAGAAAAGCAATACTCCCAGCAACAGGGAGATGAAAAGAGATTATGCTTAAAGAGCTATACAAGGACAGTCCAATGTCATCTTACTGTGTTCTCTCTTTTCAAACAAAGTTTTGCAGCCTTTAATTTTAGTACCAGCTCAATAGTTATATTTCATAAATTGTTACAAACCTATATGAGTAAGATTTTTTTTATTTTATTTTTTGATAGGAATGTGAGTAAGAATTAATGCAGGGAAAAAAAGGATGGCCTGCCCACAGACAGGAAATAGAACACTTTTCTAAATCGTGAACTTCAGAGATGTGCTCAAATACTCATCAATTAAGAGAATTTAAGGCACAATACTTAGGACCACGACAGTTAATAAAAGCATGGGAGTCTTGATACATAAAGTGACAGTGATCTCTATGTAATATATACATTTTCTTTTGATAACTACTAGGCAATATACATAATGGAAAACCAGCAGGTTCATTACTTTTTTAGCTAAGACCGAGTATAAAATATTGCTTTCGTCTCAAATTAAGCTTCCTCTTTAGTTTCGATGCGCAAATTTAAAAACTCTTTTATTTCCAGTTTTTCCCTTCCCACTGAAAAAGGAGTAATTGCTTAAAAGTCCACCCGTCGTAAGATTCTAGTCATTATCGTTCATTTCTGAACAACCAAGTAAAGAGAGAGAATGAAAATGTGTTGGGGAGAGAGAGGGAGAATCAATTACTGGAGATGCACCAATACATATTTACCAGGGAGATTTAACAGACATAAGTATGAAAAACTAAGGGTACAAATGAAAAGTCCGTTCAATGTAGAAAGAGGTCATTTAATTTGAGACAGCTCGAAAAGGAAATGAGGACATTTATTTTGGGATGGATTGTTAATTAGTATATCAAATGAATATGCTACCTTCAGAGATTTTGCAAGAGCCAAAGGTGACTGCTTCATGAGGACCTGATTAGAGTTTAGTTGTGAATACAAAGCGAAGCAGCAGCGAGGATCAACCCAAATGAGGTTATGACTATTCTCTTCTGAAACATCTGAACCATTAGAGTGAGTTCCATTTGCAGACGATGTAGTTAGCTGATTAGATGCAAGCAAGACTACATCTGAGCTAACAGCACCATATTCCCTTACAACAATTCCATTTTCCTCCATATGAGCATTTACCTGCACCAGAGGTAATAATTGTTGAGAAAAATCCCCCACAGAAACATGCAATAACTAGAAGAAATGGAGACATGGTTTACGTGTATTAATATATACACATCAGTAAGTAAAGATTAATACATTTGGGTACGTAGACAAAGACATGCAAAAATCCTCATAGATAAATATATCTACAAGAGGAAGCTCCATTCAATCCATGGATAAAAATCAAAAGGTGTTGATAATACTTGTTTCTAATAAGTAAATCACACGAGAAGAAAGAAAAGAAGATGTAAAAATGAGCACAGTTTGTAATAGAAATTTGATAAAAGTTGGACAACATGCAGCAGTGAAAAAATTTGGATTTTGTAAAACTGGATCTGGGATTAAATTGTTAATTTGGAGGGAGAAGGTATTTGAATCTGGGGTTATATTGTTAAATCGGATATGGGGTTTGAGAGTTTAGGTAAAAAAAAAAAATTGGGGATTTGAGAATTAGAAGGGGCGGGAGGATGAGAATGGGGAGGGTGTGGTGGGGGAAATGGCAGTATTGAGTTTGGGGTGGAGTTGTCGACGGGATGGAGGGGAAGGTGTTAGAAAGTTGAAGATGGGTTAAAATTAATGAATTGTCCAATTTTACCCTTCAAATTCTAGTCATGTGCATTGCACATGACAACTTCACGCTAAAATATGGATGCCGTTAGTCATAGTGATGACGGACGCACAAAAAAAAAATAGTCCCGGCTATTGAATGCAAAAAAATGAAGTTAATGTATAATCCACACATCCCACATAGTTGAGTGACTTTTGATGCAATTTTTCCTAATTTAGTTTGGATTTCAAGTTATATATCTGAAATGAAATGAACTCCTTACATCCCCAAAAAAAGAGTTGCATTTGACAAGTCAGACTTTTTAAACACTTTTTACATTCCAAAATTACCCTCACATTTGTCTTCGCCAAATTGTTCTATTAAACATTTCCGTCAAGATCATAGTTGTCATAGTATTCTAATATAGTTCAAACCTCAAATTTAAGAATTCCAACACAAAAGGAGCATGAATTAAAATTACGAAGATCAAATCAACAAAACAAGTACTAGTTTAAGCAAGTGAAATAAACTTAAACCCTAACATTATCGAGAAAATAAATCAAGTTCTAAAGTCATGCAAAAAGTAAATGAAAATTTGAAAAACAGGGGACTGGAAAAAAAAAATGCAAAAAGGCGAGCAAGGTGAACGCCTCATAAAGAAAGGCGTACATCCGCCTGCCTCGTTACAAAAGGCGACCGACCCCCCAAGGGGCCAAAAAGGCGAGACGGGCGAGGCGGGCGGTCGCATTTGACAACTATGGTCAAGATACAAATTTTTATTAGAGACTTCGTTTGGGTACAAATTAAAAGGGAATGTGAGTCTTTTTCTTTGGAATGGAGAGAGTAGCATATTTTTTATTGTTTAGAAACATGAGATATTTACAATAGTCGTGCTTTATTACGTTTACATCACATATATCCAAAAGAAAGCTTAGGAAGCTCTATTATGATCCTAAGTAACACAATTTCCTTGTGGTACATGGCATCCTTTAAGAGTTTGTCGTCAGAAAGAACGAACATATTTATCCCATTCATTGCATTGGTTTAAACCTAGTAGGCATTTCATTTAAGTAAAATCATTGTTTGACTATTATATATAGTCACTTTAGATAGATAACTCAGTACAATTTACGCAGAGGTCATTACCTTTGAAGACAACTTTCTTTTATCAACATAAAAGAAAGCTGAGGTTGATGTTACAACAGCAAATGCATGAACAACAGGGTTATATGTGACATCACTCCCACGGACGTTATACAACCAAGCAACCTGTGCATAGTAACTAACATAATGAGTACAAAATCACAATACATTTTTCCAATAGAAGTCCAAAAATAATCGTTTTAATCTTGGAATGAAACATGATTTTCATGTTGTAGACTCACCTCATCGAGTGTTGTGATTATAATACCACGAGCTTTCTCCTGCTTGAGTTTTTCTCTTAAGTCCCTTAGCTTTTCTGAGACAGAACGACCAGAAAATTCTAAAGGTTGCACAAAAACAGGATTTATTTCAGCAGGTGGTCGATTATCCCAGACTTCATCCACCAAGTTTCTGGATGTTGGCACCAATTTTAGTTGCTTCTTTGCAAAAGAACAATTCCACTTTTGTGCAGTCTCTGATGATATACACCAGAAATCGATACCAACGGCAGCATCTTGCGGTAAATTCTAGTAAAGCACATGAACACATTCATTAATATGGAATTGTACAGTTGAACTAAAAATCCTATTAAGTACAGTAAGTTTACACGAATCCTCAAAGAGATGCTAACAGTAGTTAGTGTTTATGATACCCAGATTTTTCATTTCGGCGACACTACCCATGACAATACGACAAAACAAGTGTGGGTACAGGACTCATGTTGGATACAGAAGTTGCCATCTTGGTTAGTACACAAGTTAGTACACCTCACCAAAGATGGAAAACAGTGAAAATAAATAAATATGGCATAAATAATACTTGAAGACGATGTTGCAGTTCTTTATCCCAAATATATAATACCTCCTCCATCATGAAACAATTGTCCACTTTCAGACATTTTTTTCGTATAAACGCATGTCTATTTTCCATTAAAGTTACTAGATTCACCTTTGTAAACTATCATGTCTTAATTTTAAAGGAACTTATGTATAAGTGCGAATAACAGCACTTAAAAGACAAGTTTCTTAATTTCTTTGAAAAAAGGAAAATGGACAATCAATTTGGGACGGAGGAAGAATATGGTTACAAATGCTCTAAAACCTATTTAAACGTTACACAAAGGAATAACTTTGTATTACTCTCCCTTAACAATCTACTATACAATATGCACAAGTATTCTCTCTACTATAGGATTTAACACCAGTTTAATCTATGGCTGATACACTAGCCTTCTAAAACTAATAACACACTCCATATCACTTTAAAACTTATGACTGATTCTTATTAGGAATGCATCATTGATCCTTCACAGTCCTCATTAATCCTATCTATTCATCCCCCACCCAAAAAAAAAACTAGGGCTCTCCCCTGTTTTGCACAGTATTTCCCTATGTCATTCTACCCAAAATTTGAACTTCATATCTTGACGCACCCAGTACACATACCTGAGTTTACCAAACATAAGTCTGTGAGGCAATGTGATAATGCGAGAACAATAAAACACTATATTTATGTTGATTGCACGCAACAACTCTGGAAGAATACCCTTCAAAGATCCGTTGATTTCACCAAGAAATAGCCGGAAATTGAAATAAAGGATAACTCAAAATTTCATTCAATAACATCTCTTTCTTGAAGTACATAGTACCATACTTATAATATATCTAGGACGTAGAAAACAATTAAAACTCTCCTAAAGAAAGCCTAATCGATTAGAAAACAAATAAATCTGTCCTAAAGATAAGCCTGACCTATCTGGTAACTTAAAAGTTAGTACACATGTAGTTTATCAAAATAAAGATCTAGTCTAAATCTAACTATGACTTTACTACCCATTTAATATCAATTTCAAATGTTATAATAAAAATAATTAAAAATTACATCCAACTCAGTAAATGATGATTCATGCTCCTGCATCATTCTCATCTTCCATCCTCGAATTTTGAGTATCGCCGCAAGAGACTTTGTAGTAATTCTTCCAATTAGTTAAGATGCTACCGTGCTAGCACTTGAATTCTCTTTTCATATACTTGACGAACCATAACTTTGGTCACAACTTCCAACCTTCAAAAGTTGAATGATCGATGATGTATTGATGTCAAACAAATCTTTATAATGGTGACTAGCTTATATGGCTTTAAAATTCCACTTTAATCAACCTTGTGGAAATTTAAGGCATCTTGTTGTCATAAACTGGACGGGATTTCATTAATTGACTAATTTTGCAATAACACGCGTCATAAATTGGGAGTTTTTTAATATACATATGTACTCCTTCGTCCCACTACTAACTACACACTTACTATTTGCACGGGAATTAAGGAAAAGTGTTTGTGAGAGGTGTCATGAGTATTGAAAGCTGTGAGGTAGGAGAGAGAAAGTGGGATAGAAAATAATAATTAAATTGTTGTTACGAGCTACTACATGTGGGCCCCATTAATCGATAGTGATTGGATGGAAGTTGGGACCAAAATTCAAGGCCAATTTTTCTTCAATCGGATAAGAATGAATGATGTAGGAGCATGAATCAACATGTAATAAGTTGGACGTAATATCTAATTATTAGTTTTGTAATTTTCGGATATAATATTACATAAGTAGTAGTTATTCATGGTTAGAATCAGATTAGTGCTTTATTTTGATAAACTAGGGGTTCAATTAAGTTACTAGATAGGTTAGACTTATCATTGGGAGGGCTTTATTTGTTTCTAAGTCTTAGATTAGGTTTATCTTTAGGAGAGTATTATTTGCTTTCTTAAGTCCTAGAAACATTATAAATATGGTACTATTCACATCAAGAGAGGGTAGTTTTTGTTGATTATAGAATGAGAATTCTGAGTTCTTCTTGTATTCCAGTTTTCCGGGTATTTTTTGTGGAGATGAGTGGGTCTTTGAGAGCTATTTTTCCGGGGAACTATTGAGTGTGCCGAACAAAATCATAGTATTCTATTGTTTTAGCATAATCCCGCTATTGGAGAGAGACTTTGTGTCACAAGTTTTTCTTTACAAGTACTACCGTTCCTAGTTTTACCACTTACTCGTAGTAACATTCGCATCTCTGCTAGACTAATTTGTTAAACATGTTCTTTTATTAATATCAACCCATCCTAAGCAATTTTCTCTCATTTTGCCTCTTATTCAGATGACATTTCGGGCATTTGTACATTTCATATTTTATCTTTCTTACTTTTACTGCATCTTAACATTATCATTTCAGATACTCATTTTGTCAACATTTTCTAGTTGCCAAAAATTCTATCGCTGTAATAGCTTAAAGATGCCAATAAGATGCATGCACTTTTATACTAGCATGTATATAGAGAATTCCCAAAACGACTTACATCGGCCAACCAAACATCTACATTTGGGTCTTCTGCCATACGCATGAGCTTCCACTGATCGCTTAGCTGCTTCATTGCTTGCAAAAAGTACCTTCCATCAGTCCACAACAGTGCTTCATTCATAGTTATGAGAGCCAGACCTAAACACGTTTCAAAGAAATAAAATTGATAGTTAAATATTGCGTCAAGAAGCAAAAGCAGCCTCTCTGCTGCAACACAAATGTCTTGCAAGAGCATTTTTTGTTCTTGTGTGGGTAACAGTAACCACACCTTAAGTTTCAGACAGGATCCGAACCAGAGTTCCTTAATGATGTAGAAGTTATTTCATTACTACAAAAGTACGCATTTCACACGCAACAATCCTTTGAAATAACAAGCAAAAGTCAAACATTTCCAATAAATAGATCAGTTCCTCACGTGAACTTTGAACGTGTCTTTTGTTTTACTCCATATGAAACTAGAAACTTTCTCTTGCATGTTCAACTAGATAGGAAGCAACACATATGAAAACCCCAATCTTTCATAATAATTTAAAATTCTCCAGAAAAATAAATAAAAATTCAACTAGTCCCTCCTCCAAGAAAAAAAAAACTCATATTTGACAAGTCAAATGTTTTAATTTCTTTCAAACTGTACATAAGTTATATATTCCTTTAAATGACATGTTTGATAATTATCATATCTTTGAAAATAGTGAATAGTAACTACTACAATTATCTTTCAGCTTAAAAAAGAAAAAAAAAAGAGAGAGAGTAGATCAGTAGAAGTGATGAAAAAGAAGCTGCAGAAGAAAAGGGAAACTAACCAGCACTTCCGGTGAATCCCGAAACAAACGCGCGCCTTTTATCCCTTGCAGATACATATTCACTCTAAAAACAGTAAACCGGATCAGACAATTTAGTAAGCATAAAAAAAAAGTCTGAATTAAAATTCAAAAACTTCAAAAAAAAATAAAAAAATCAAAGTACTCCTTGAGCTAGAGATGAAATAAACAGACTGAATTACAATTGAAATTGAAAATATTTCCAAGGAATATCAGGGGGAATTCAAAATGAATGCAATCGAAGATGAATGATCCAATATGAATGAGCAATCGAACCTATTAAGACATTAAAATCATGAATCATGAATCTAATAACAACACGAAAGAGACGAATGTTAATTAGATAAAGCGAGGGTTACCTGGTGGTAATCTTCGGAAGGAATAACTAAAGCATCGAGAGGTGGAGAGTGAGAAGCCATTAACGACCTCAAAGAAGCCAGTGTCTCTGCCGCCATCGTCGATCTCTCGCTTTCTCTCTCTCTCTCTCTCTGAGTTCGTCAATGGAGATGATGAAATAAAAATATGAGAGTCCGTGATTGAGGAGGTTACGCTTCTGCTATTTCTATTGAAGAAAGAAGAGATTGGATTCGTTTAAAATTGCCCCGGGGAAAGAAAATACACTCTTATCATCCATTTTATATTATTTTTTTTTTATTTTACAAAAAAAAAATGGTAGAAATACAAAAGAAAGCCACAAAATTTTGCTTACAAAATGAGTTGATGATATTTTATTGGTTGTATCTATGATATACCCGTTACAATTTAATTAAAATCACCAATAAAATTATTACACCTGAAATTTGTAATCAAGCTTTTGTGGCTATTTTGTAACCCTGATATTATTCCAAAAATATTATAAAAATAAAAGTATAATACATGGGGAAAATAGGTCACAAAATCTTGTTAGCTGTTAATTGCTTAACTAGTTCATAGCCCGTCAAAATTCGACGGGAATAATAAAGCTAATCAATTAAGAAAAACTGACGCAAAGCAGTTTCAGAGAGAGAGAGTCTTAAAACTATAGTACAGAATTAAAGTTGAGTAGCAACTCATTATGATGAAAAGGTGAACCAAAAAAATCACATGTCATGAACATTTCTGGTGGATAATAAAACTCTTCGTCCATTAAATTTGTGATAAAGAAAACATATCAAAAGTTTACATTACTGGCTTCATGGATATCAATCTCAACTGACTTACCAAGCACCTGTTGAGCAGTCAAACGCTTCTTGGGATGCGGCTCTAACATCCGCCTCACAAGACTCTTGGCATTTTCGAAATTTGAGGTGAGGGTCCACTTTTGAAATCAATAACTCCCCAAAGAATTGCAAAAGCAACACCTTGTTCAGTTTCTGCATCGAGAAATGTAATATAACTACCCATATATTCCTCAATTACAAAGCTAATCAAATTCTTTGAACCTACATGCATTCGGAGCCGGATTGAATAATATGCATTAGTAGTAACCTCGCTCGCGTTTCACCATCTTTTTCACAAATCAAAACTTTGAGCCCATTTTTGCTTGTAACTCTCGAGATTGCCACATACAACTGCCCGTGACTGAATACAGGTCGAGGAAGGTAAAGCCCAACATGAGAAAGTGATCGACCACGACTCTTATTTATAGTCATAGCGAAGCAAACATTTAATGGAAACTGCCTACGTTGGAATTTAACAGGGAATTTTGTCATATCTGACGGGCTCAACATCATTCTGGGCACAAACACCTTCATTCCTTTATTCATGAATTCTTATAAAGGTTTAGTGTTCATTTACTTGCTAAGATAATCTGTTACTTCAGGGAACGGGGCATTAATATGCATTATTGAAGCATGCTTCATAGTACTTGTCACGACCCTAAAGTTAGGCACTATTTTATTACACGTTGAGCACGTGGGGTTGGGTTGTTAGTAATTCATATTATGCTTTTTATGCTACTTGTTATGTTTATGTGTTCATTTTATGTTTTGGATGATTTATGTGAAGTTGGGATGAAAATGAATTAAATTTAATGATAAAGGGACTAAATAGAATAAAGTGTAAAGTGTAGGAATGACCAAAACCGGTTTCGGGCCCGGTTCCGGTTCGGAAAATGTATGACCCTTAACTGACCTGGATTGCTCACGGTTCCGGTTAATCTGATTCCGGTTTTCTCCCCGGTTCGTCCAGGTTTCGGAGCTTTCGGTCCGGTCCGGTTCTGGTCCGGTTCTATTGAAAAATAATGAATTTTCGTCCGATTCCGGGCTTTTTTCGGTCCGGTTCACCATTTTGGTGACCCTTAACCGGCCCGGCTCCAAACCGGTTCCGGTTACCCCGGTTTCGGTTTTCGTGACGGTTCATGGCGGTTCCGGGCTTTTCCGATTCGGAACCGGTCCGATTTTCTGGTTCTGGTCCGATTTTCCGGTTCCGGCCCGGTTTGGCCATCCCTAGTAAAGTGTAATGATTTTATAATATTTAGAAATTTTAATAAAATGTTTATATGTGTTGAGGTGCTTAGTGGTAAAAGATGTTAGTTTGAGGTGTTAGTGTTGTTGAGTGGAACCATGGAGGAGCTTTAATGAAATCTTTCATAATTATCCATGTAATTTTCAAAAGAAAACCTCATTTGTTAAGATATCAGTATTCTTCTTCCTCAAAATCCATGGTGAAGACCAAACCCTAGCTTTTCTTATAAAAAATTCTCTAGCCTTCATTACTTCTTCGTTTTCAAAACGAATTACGGATTCTTGTTCGTGGCGGCGGGGAGATCGTTTAGAGCCGCTCAAATAAATATTCTATTTTTCACTATTTAGGTAAGTTATTATGGATTCCTTTCAAAACTTGTTCATTCCTTGATTTTTGTTGTTATTGATGTTTATAAATAAGTTTTGATAAAGTGGAACAACTTTTACTTGGTAAGAATAGTTTTGGGAAAGTGGAATTGAAATGGGTATGGGGTGGTTGTTGAAATAGCAAGAAAATGGGTTATTAGTTATATTATGGTATTAATTCCTTGATACCTCTAGTTGCATGGCAATTTGACATAAAGTATGGTATTAAAATGGTATGGGTTGGTGTTGGATTTGAGAAATAGAGTATGGAATGGTTTGGGTTGGTATTATGGATGTTTGGTACTGATTTGTATCAACTTAAAACAGAGTAAAACTTGGTACATGTCAACTTGGTGTAGTTGCTGATGTTGTTACAATTATGTTCTGAATTCTGAACAGAGGGCACGACTCGTGCTCAGGGGCACGAGTCGGGCACGAGTTGTCCCCTGGAATTGGCCTAAGTCGTGCCCCATAGGGACGAGTGTTTCTGGTGGGTTGTAAAAGGGGCACGAGTCGTGCCCTCCCCTGCAGTCTCTGAACCACTTTCCAAGGCCTAGAAACCTATTCAACCTAGAACCAAAGTGAACCATCTTTAATTTAGATTAAAGTAGAGCACTTTAGCTTCGCATTGGTGTCTTACTTGGTTAAAATGGAATAGTGAAAGTACTTTAAATATTGTTCGGGAAATGCTTGATAACCTTGATTCGTTACTTAACCAAAGTGAATCCAACTTGGTAAATGGAACTTGGGCCTTTATAGAGGTTATATATTATTGCATATTGTTCATGTAGGGTTGGTTTGTGATACCTTGTAGCCTTACTTGAGTTCATATGCATTGATTTTACTATACATAGTGTATGAAATGAATGTTGCACTATGGTATTGTTTGAACATGAGTATTGCTTTACCATGTTGTTATATTCTTATCCATTTGGTGGATTTCATTTCAAGTATCTATTATGTGCTTGAACTTGTATTAATCAGCTGATGTTTAGGGGTATAACGGAATACGATCAATTATGGAAAGTGTGACCTAATGTGATCGGACTACGTTATACCTGTGACTGTCCCCTTCTGTGGCCACAGATTGGGGTTATAGCATCTGTATTGAGCCAAAAGCCTTACAGAGTTGCTAGTATCTTATATGGTTCCCTGAAAAACGGGTCTTATAAGATGTGAATATGCTTAAGCAGTTCACAAGAGAGGAGTTATCATAATAGCTCTCTCCGTTATATGATATTGGTTCAGGTGGAAAATCTTCGAATAATGTACGACTTATTGGTCAGAAGGGAAAAGGTAAACCAAGGTAATGGAATGTGTTTACAGCTTTTCCAACGTGTTATATGCACCTAGTATGTGTTGCATCTTGTTTGGCTTAATGTGCATTCATAATAGCTTATTGAGATTTATTCTCACCCTTCTCCCTTTAATGTTTTAGATCAAACTGAGATAGGAGGACCCGGCCAGTGAGGACGGTGTGGAGTTTGTATGGGTCTTTTGGGTTGTTGGATACGTTATGTTAGATGGGTGTATTTTGGTTACTCCTTTGTTGGAGTTTGTTTATAAAACAACTTTTGTAAAGTTTTATTAGTGACTTGAACTTTTGTAAATGTTTGTAACTAAGTCGGTTTAAAGTTAGTTAAATGTTTACCCCTTTCCTCCAAGTGGAGATGTCCCAAGTTTGTATTGGAATGTTAAGGTTAAATTTAGTTTCTTTTCAAGTTAAGTCAAATGTTTTCAAAAATTACAGGTGATCTTTCTTAGTTTGGACTCTCCGACTCGGGACACGTGTTAGGTTCCGGGTTGGGGTGCCCACAAAGACTAACTTTGGTTTTACTCGTATAAAGATTATAAAATCCACTCACATGATAATATGCCTTGCATCAGAAACGTAATTGCAGTTTAAGTAACCTTGGTATGTAGATATCATTACAAACTGCAAAACCAAAATCACTGGGCCTTCCTCGTTTTGACCCCTATTGTCAATATACTGTTTTAACTTATCTCCAAATGAGGCCCACAGGACGGCAGTCAACTCATTTCCACTGTCAAAATAGTAGAAAGTAATTATAGAATATATCTTAATTAGTCACAAAATATATTAATTAACCTTTAAAGAATAAAAATTTTGAAACACATACTCATTATCAATCAGCTGAACATCTAACTTTCTAGCATTAAACTTCTGCACAAACTCAAAATCTCTAAGAGGTAAAATAACCTCTCCAATCACATCTAGCAAATATTCATCAAATGTTAGTAAATATCATAGTAGTAACTTTTGTTTTACCTGTATAAAGATAATCTATATAAGATCGGAAAAATAAAAATATATGCGATTTATAGTTCTCACCGACTACAAAATCCAAATTTAAACTCCCAATTGTTTGAAAAGGCGTGAACTCGAAACTGTTATCTGGAATTTGGACAGACTTGTCGACTTCAGACACGTCAGTCGCCAAACTCATACACAGTTTCCATTTGTGATTTAGTATCGCCTTTTGCAATGGTTGAACGCAGTTTTCTTCGACACCAATCTTTGAAATCTTTAGCATTTTGCCTTCTTGAAACTGTTTTGTAAATTGGGAAGGCAATTTGCTAGGGATCGTTGCTTGGATTTTAGATCCCTGTATAAAATATCATTAATTAATTAATTAATTAATGAAATATTAATAACATGTGGAAATAAATATATGGGATCTATTACCTCCTGATCAACCAATATCGCTTCAGTTGATTTTTTTCCGTATTGTCCAATCAGCTCCCATTGACATAATATGCGGACATTAACGCTGAATTGTTTAGTTTTCTTGTTAATTGATTTGACAGCAATCATACGACTTGTAGCCATTACATGTGTTTTAAGTTAATGAAATACATAAGCATCTGAGCACACACTAACCTATAGTTCAGTCATTGCAGATTCAGATGTTAACACTGGTAGTTTTAATTTCATCTTGAAACAGTGGTAGTTTTAGTTTCATCTTGAAACAATTACAGCATATAGCAAGTATAAAGAGACTATTTTCTACCATATACAGGTCCTGCTGATGCACCTCTGGTTTCATCTTGAAATAGTGGTAGTTTTAGTTTATCAGTTTTCTTTTCTTTTTCTGTTTCTTTTATTATGACTACAATTACTCACGGGGTGAGGGGTGGCTTATGATGACATAAATTGACAGAATATCTTATTGACGGTAATGGCATTTACTGTTTCTTTTATACTCCTTCCTCTCAAATAATAGTCTTGTTTCTCCATTTCGTTTGTTTTGAAAAATTTAGTATCATTTATAAAATTAAAACTACAAAATAAATTAATTTACAAAATTTAAATGTAATCATAAAGTATTTGAAAAATTAAACGGGACTATTATTTTGAGATGGATAGAGTACGATTCATCATGGCATCGACTCATTGGAGGGAATTTGACTAAACTTCTTACTAACTGGAGATGGAGATGAGGGGTGACCTAAGATTGCATAAATACAATATAGTTTATATCTAAACAATTAAAAAATGAATTATGAAGCAGTACTTAATGTACAAAGAAAAAAATGTTGAAAATCAATAGAAAAAATATGAATGTGTAATTACCTTGGATGACCTAAAGAAGAAAAAAGCTGAGATGGTTGTAAGTAAAAAGAACTCAATATAATATGAGTTATGAATGCTAATATCAATATATATTTATGTATGTATAACAATATAAAGATTTATAAGGAAAAGATGCTAAAATAAGTAATTTGTTTCTCTTTTAAAATTTAGAATTAGCTTTTGAAATTCAATTCATACCTAAAATAAAGAAAAAAACTTTTCAATCAAATGTAATCAGTTTAAACATTTTTTTTTAATTCTGTAAGTAGTTTTTAAAAAATAAAATTATATCTATGCATACTTTTTTTTTTGAAAGGATATCTATGCATATTTAAAATATACTCATATCATATCTAACAATTTAAATTTTGAAATTCAAATTTACTCTTTGCATTCTTGACTAAGCCAGAATAAATTGTGCAATCATATTCTTAAACATTTAAATGTTAGTGTAAATCCTAAAGGTCAATTTGTTAGATTAGATTGAGTTATAAATAATTGAAATTCTAAAATAGTTAGTCCCCACTAATCACGCAAAAGAGTTTTAAATTTAACAAATTTCATATGAATTATCTACTTTCCATGTATATATCAATTAGGTTTTGTTTTTTAGTTTAGATTTAGTTTGAACTTCAAATAATTTGAATTTTTCCTAAATGCGTAGTGTAGTGGAGTACAGTATATGGTTAAAATCTTTATATTAGACGATTAAATTTTATTGATTTAGATTTGAGCTAAGGACCCAAAGACCCAACTTACAAACCAATAACCCATTTAAACCCATTTGAGATGAAAATTCCAAATAAACCCACAGCTAACAGAGGGAGACGGACGTTATATTCCTAAAATCTCTCCGTAATATCACGTAATGAAATCCTAATCAGAAAAGGAATTTTTCCTAAAATGTCAGCGACGGCGGCTTTGAATTTCTCGGTGATTGCAGCGGCGACACTCTCCGATTAACAGTCGATCCCCATTGACCGACATCGAAAACAATCTGGTATGCGTGTATAGCTGTCAATTTATTATGCAATCAATTTTTTTTAAAAAAAACACCATAATCGATAAATTTTGATAATATTTTGTTTCTCTGCAAGCTGTTATAGTAGTAATTGCTGCCGACTATGCTTGAGTATGTGATTATGTAATTTTATGGATGGAATTGAACCAATATCTTTGCGGGCTACCAATTTCAATTTCAATTTCAATTTCAATTTCAACTACAAATAGGATTGGGTTTGTTAGGGTTATTTTCTATCTTGGTTTAAACAAATCAATTATGTACCAATTTTAAACCTAAATTTGATTTTAATTAAGGTATCAGACCTAATTTTTTTAATTTTTTTTTTTTGAATTTGTTTGTTTGAAATAGATGTTGAATTTTGTTATTATTTGTTAATGTGGTTAAGAACCTGTTCCAGGTCCTATAACCCTTGCTATAGGACCTGCTCTAGTGTGATTTTAATTTCTAGGTTACTTGCTTCATGTTGTTTGTGTTTGATAATGTGGCAAATAATCAATTACATGTCCTATAACCATTGCTATAGGAGCTGAAATAGTGTTCTTTTAATTTCGAGGTCACTTGCTTTATTTTGGTCCTATAGCAATTGATATAGGACCTATCAATATCATATACAAAGCTATAAGCCCTTTAATTGGTCATATATCAACTGGTATAGGACCTGGAAACATCATATACAAAGCAATAAGACATTTGAATGGTCCCATAGCAATTGGTATAGGACCTGTCAATATCATATACAAAGCTATAAGCCACTTAATTGGTCCTATAGCAATTGGTATAGGACCTGAAAACATCATATACAAAGCTATAAGCCCCTTAGTTGGTCCTATAGCAACTGGTATATGACCTGGCAACATCATATACAAAGCTATAAGCCCTTTAATTGGTCCTATAGCAATTGGTATAGGACCTGGCAACGTCATATAAAAAGCTATAAGCCCTTTAATTGGTCCTATAACAATGGGTATAGGACCTATACCAACTGCTATAGGACCTTTCAAAGGGGATGTACTAGTTTGCACTAAATTATATAAAATCATGTATATATATGACCTGTAATATGTTGTGTATATCATGTTACAAGGTCCTATACCAACTGCTATAGGACCTTTCAAAGGCTTTATAGCTTTGTATATGATGGTGCCAGGTCCTATACCAATTGCTATAGGACCATTCAAATTTCTTTTTTTAATTGTATGAAGTCTAATACCTGGTGTTTGATTTCACATATAATAATTGATTCCTTTCTTTCAATTTCAGTTTGATCATGTCAGGGCACTGTACAAACGACTAGAGAAGACTCAAAAGGACGTGGCAAATTTCATAGATTTTAAACGCGGAGACATTCCACAGATTTTAATGGAAGCAGAGGATATGTTTGATAAATGAGTAATTAGCAAGACATATGAAGACGATGCTGTCTCGACGTATAGGGGGAAAATGATACATGACATTTTAGCAATTCCACATTGTCCTCATCATTCATAAATTAAACATCTTAGTTTCTTTTTGATGAAATGATAAAAATTGGTTGTTGTTGAACAGTTTACTTGTATATTTGTTAAATGTTGGTTAAATATATTACAAATATTTTTAAGGCCTCATAGTGGGTTTTTTGTTTGTGGTAGACGAAAAAGTAGAGGTCTTTTACTTGTTGGTATAGAAAAAATCAATTAACCAAAATTCTGAAATTAAAAGTTCTGATTGGTTTGTTTACCTGGAAACATAATATACACAGCTATAAGACCTTTGAATGGTCATATAGCAAATGGTATAGGACCTTTCAAAGGCATTATTGCTTTGTATATGATGTTGGGAGGTCCTATACCAACTGCTATAGGACCTTTCAAAATCTATAACCCCTTTAATTGGTCCTATAGCAATTGTTATAGGATCTGTCAATATCATATACAAAGCTATAAGACCTTTGAATGGTCCTATAGCAATTGGTATAGGACCTGTCAATATCATATACAAAGCTATAAGCCCTTTAATTGGTCCTATAGCAACTGGTATAGGACCTGGCAACATCATATACAAAGCAATAAGACCTTTGAATGGTCCTATAGCAATTGGTATAGGACCTGTCAATATCATATACAAAGCTATAAGCCCTTTAATTGGTCCATTTGAATAACCGTGCATCAAAGTGTTCCAAGAAATCAAATTCGTGTTGTGTATTTCAATCAAAACAGTAATGAGCCTCATCCAACTTATCACATTTAGCATAAAAATTAATCAATGCACTGCCAACAAGAACATTAGATTCAAACGCATTCTTAATTATCTTAGCATGGATGAATTCTCCATATACTGGGTCACCGCATCCGATGCACGAGGTAATAGCGCTCACAAATGTGGATTCATTTGGCAAGACACCATCCGCAGACATTTTACAGAAAAGCTCTAATGCTTTTTCTGGTCTATCACCTTTAGCCAGTATTCCCATGATTGTATTCCATGAGACAGTATCTCGATTAGGCATCGCCTCAAACATTTTCTCTGCCACAACCATACTTGAGCACTTCGCATACATATTAATCAATGAATTGGCAATTGAAACTGCACCCTTAAACCCATTCTTAATCACTATTCCATGTATCTGTTCTCCAGATTCTAGGCACAAACCCACTATATCTCATCTCAATAAACAAACCCCACGATTCCTCCACATCCCCATCTCGACAATAAGCACCAATCATCGTATTATACGTGACAACATTTCTCTGAGGCATTTCATCAAACAGTTTGATGGCATTAAAGAAACAACCTTGTTTGACGTACAGACTGACGATGTTATTGTTGAGGAACAATGATTGGGACCAATTTGATCCCAGTGTTATATTGAGAGCGTGGAGGGATTTTGTTGAGTGGAGTGAATTAAGGTTTGAGGATTGTTGAAATTGGTGGAGAAGGCGTTGGTGTTTGAGTTCTTCATTACTGTATCTGTGATGGGTATGGCAGAATCGAATGGGAATTGCGGCCCGAAGTTTTTGAAATAGAGATATGGAAGGAATGCGTTGACGTTTTAGCGGAAGTTAACGGTGTTAAGCCGTTCCATGGTCCAGATGGGGTTTAAAGGGATTTTAATTTAGAATAACAAAAGAGTCAGTCTTTTTTTATTTGGGCTGGATTTTGATGGGATATGATCTGGGCGTTGTGGTTAAAAAAGAATTTTTCCTTTAGATTTAGATTTAGTTTGTACTTCAAGTAATTTGATTTTTTGCTTAAAATTAGGATAACCATAACAATTAATTATCTCATTCCATGATTAGATTATTAACTTAGATATCTTAGTAATTATCCTAGTCCATGATTATAATATTCCTTTAGATATGACTCTTATTCAAAAATGAAATATATATATATATATATATATATATATATATATATATTATATATATAAATGAGATATATCAAAAATGAATTTTTTTCTTTTTTAATTTCTCAGCAAAATACATTCCTAACATTTTGAAACGTCCGGATGTTTTAGTTTTTTTTTTTGTTGAATCTATGATTGCCGAAATTTTAGGAGCTGATATTTTTTTTAAAGTGAGTAATGATCAACAACGAAATCAATATTTTTTTATGAGGATTTTAAAGTTGAAATTTAAATTTATATTCAGATATTGTTTCATTAATAAATTGTGAATTTTTTCCTTATATACACAATAACGAAATCCTTTTTTTTAGTAAACTAGTGTAACTCCCGTGCGATGCACGGATAGATATTAAAACATATTGACGAAGATTCATAAAAAAATAAAAGGAAATAGAAATGTTTGTGTACATTGTAAAACACTTTTTTGAAAACTATATAATTAGTACAAATATCAGATTGAAGGTAACTAAAATAAATATATATTTAAGACATAGTTAGTTTGTACGTAATTTGCCCACAGTATCACTTAGTTTCGCCAACAATTGGGAAAGCGTAATCAATCTAGTTATAAGTCTCCAAATCTTTCTATTCAACTGCTATTCGGAACTCTTGACTATAGTGATTCTCCAAACAAACAAAATACATGAAATGAAATTTTCAAGTACCATCAATTTCTATTTTTGAGAAGTTATTTTGTTCTTGAACTGTATTCAACTTCTACATCCCCGTTTGATTTTTACATATTTCTTTACTGTTATTGTTATATAATCATGTTATTTTTATATCGCAATTAATAAAATTTAACATTAGGAAAAATTATTTCACTATCAAATAAATAAATGCTCCCTTCGTCCCATTTTAAACTTCCTTTTTCTTTAATAAAAGGTGTCCCATTTTAAATTAAAAAAAAAATACAACGGAAAAATTTTAATATTTTTTTATTCAATGGTCTTATAAGTCATACTCACAACAACTATTCACTAATTACTTTGTACCCAACTTTTTATACTTTATAATAAAACCATTCATCTCTTTAATATCCTAACCAATTTTTTAACTAAAATAGAACAAAAGTTGAAGAAAAAATTATTACTATTTCTATTATAAAATGCTATTTTTTCCCTTTATTTTCTTATAAATGTAGAGATTAATAATATGACATAGAAAAATAAGATAATACAATAAAGTATAAACAAATAAGTATATAATAATATACAAATATTATCAATATTTAAAATTTATTCTAAGAAAAGATGAATACTATGCGGGTTCGGGTTAAATGAGACGGTTTGAGTTAATCCCAAATCCATCCCAATCCCACCCGATTTAAAAGAAAACATTTCCAAACTCTTTTCATTAGATGCGGATTAGGAGGGATTCAAAAATTTTATCAACCCGTTTTTTACTTACAAAATTCTTTAAATAGGGCAATATCAAGTTAAAGCACATACTAACACTGTTTTCCTAGAAGTGGGTCAAAAAAAGTAATTTGATTTCGCTAATTCAAAAATTTTAGTTATTTGAGATGAAAAATATAAATTTTCCTTCTAGTTAAAGCACATAATAATGCAATTTTTTGGCACAAAAAGTAGTAGTATTTTTTGGTGATTTATTTTGAGTTGAAAGTAATATTCATTTTTGAAAAGAAGAAAATAATTTTCTTGTATAATGACATTTTTAAAAGTTGACTTGAGATGGAAAATATAATTTTCCCTTCTAGGTTAATTTATTTTAGTTTTCATTAGTAAGGCGTAATTTTTATTTTGCTAGTAATTACATTTAACATTAGGATAAATTATTTCACTATCAAATAAATAAATGCTCCCTTCGTCCGATTTTAAACTTCCTTTTTTTTTTTAATAAAAGGTGTCCCAGTTTAAATTTAAAAAAATTACAATGAAACAATTATAAAATTTCAATATTAAATGGTCTTATAAGTCATACTCACAACAACTATTCACTAATTACTTTGTACCCAATTTTTTATACTTCATAATAAAACCATTCATCTCTTTAATATCCGAATCCATTTTTTAACGTTTAGAGTAGGACAAAAGTTGAAGAATTTTTTTTTAATAAATATTATATAAACAAAGGCACAAATAAATGAAACCAAGATTAATAATCCATCAAATTTTGATAAAATAAAAATTAAAACATAAATAGTTCTAATAATTATATTTGTAGCCAGTAATAAGATTTTTAATTTTACTAATATACTTCAACTACTCTTTAAATAAAAAAATGTTATAGCAAATGGCTTTCACATTTTTTTTATCATTAATCTAAAGTTCTTTATTAATAACCCATCATTTTTTAAAAGAGATCCATAGGAATTGTTTCTTAAAAAAAAAAAAAATAAAACTGAGCGAGAAGAACTTAATAGAAAATGTTTTGTAAAAAAAAGAAACTAAATGAAAAATTATAATCATATGTTTTTCATTATTTCCAAAGTACTTTTAAGGAAAAAAATTGTGCTTCAATTCTAAAATGAAAATTTATTTAATCCCATAATTAATACTACTTTCTATAACCAAAAAAAAAAATTAAAATGATTCCTTTGCCTCAAGGAATTTACTTGTCCAAAAAAGTAATATTTATTTTCTGAGACGAAGAAACTAACATTATAAAAATTAATTTTCACAAAATAATACTACTTTAGGAAAAGAAAAAAAAAAATACTATTTTCGTCTCAATGAATATTTTATAAAACATTACTTTATTTGTTTATAAAAGTAATGTCATATTTTGAAACAAAGGCACTAACATTACAAAATTGCAAAAATGAATATTACTTTCGATTCAAAATGAATAACCCAAAGATAATACTACATTTTTTATCCAAAAAATTAGCATTATTCCCTTCATCCCAATTAATATTTTAAAAACTAATACTACTTCATTCGCCTCTGCAATTAATGTTTGTAATATTCGTGCATTCGTCTCAAAGTATGACATTAATTTTTTTAGGCGAATAAATAACGTAGTATTATTTTTTAAAATGTTCATTGACCCAAAGGAAGCAATGTTAATTTTTCTTGGACATATAAAAAAATTCTATTTTGTAAGGAAAAAAAATTACTTCAATTCAAAAATGAATATTACGTTCGTCCCATAATTAATACTACTTTCTATATCAAAAGAAAATTGCTTCCTTTGCCTCAAGGAATTTACTTGTCTCAGAAAATAATATTTATTTTTTGACACACGAAGACACAAATATTATAAAGATTATTTTTTACAAAATAATACTACTTCAGCTAAAAAAATAAAATACCATCTTCATCCCAATGAGTATTTTATAAAATATTACTTACGTTGTTTAAAAAAGTAATGTCATATTTTGAAACGAAGACACTAATATTACAATATTTAAAAAATGAATTTTACTTTCGATTCAAAATGATTATCACAAATATAATACTACATTTTTTCCAAAAAAAATGAACATTATTTCTTTCATCCCAATAAATATTAAAAAAAATAATACTACTTCATTCGCCTCTGCAATTAATATTTGTAATGTTAGTGTCTTCGTCTCAATATATTACATTAATTTTAAGACGAATAAAGTAGTATTATTTTTTTAAATGTTCATTGAGACGAAGGAAGCAATGTTCATTTTTTTTGTACATATAAAAAAATTCCACTTTTTAAGAAAAAAAATTCCATCAATTCAAAAATGAATATTACTTTCTTCCCATAACGAATACTACTTTCTATATCAAAAAAAAAATAAAAAAAATACTTCCTTTGCCTAAATAAATTTACTTGTCTCAAAAATTAATATTTATTTTCTGACACGAAGACACGAACATTATAAACATTAATTTTTACAAAATAATACTACTTCGGGTAAAAAAATAAATTAATATATTCGTCCCAAGAAATATTTTATACCATATTACTTAATATGTTTAAAAAATTAATGTCATATTTTAAAACGAAGGAACAAACATTACAAACAATAATATATATTTAAAAAAGAGTATTTTTTTTTGTATCCAAATTAAATGAAATTAGTCTCGAATTAAAGAGGAAAAAAAATTATGAATTTTGGTGAAATTTTTTTTTAAAAAAATTTTTTTTTTTATAAAATAATTGAGGTCGAAAAAAGGGGAGAAAAATTAAAAATCTGAAAATGATCCGGCGAATGAGAGAGCGACACGTGGCTCGTTTAAAAAAAAAAAAAAAAAAAAAAGAAAAACCCTTTGCGTACACGCGCCTTTGTCGGCGCGTGTAACGCACGCGCCAAGTCCTCATCCAATCAGCGTCAGCCACGTCATCCAAGGTTACCAAATCTACAATTTTGCCACCGCGTGAAATTACTAAAATGCCCCTGGTTTGGGCGGGAGTTTGGACGATCCTGCTTTTATATATACTAGTGTGACCCCCGTGCGATGCACGGACAGTTACTAACGAATAACTGATCGAAATCGGAAAAAACACAAAAGGAAATAGAGATATTTGTAAACATCGTAAAACAATTCTTTAAAAATTATATTGTCATTACAAATATCAGATTAAAGATCACCAAAATAAATATAGTGTTACATAAGTGCGATGCATGAGGAGTTATTGATGCTTAAAAAGACGAAAATTAAATAAAATGACTAAATGAGAGAAATATTTTTATAGGAAAGACACAGCTTCAAATTATTTTTCGAAATTAATAATTGAAATTATTATTTCTTAACAAATTGATTAGTATCATTGTGTATTAGTTATGTAAAATAAATCTAACTTTTTAAATAAACATTTTAAAAATATAAAATATTATTTATATATATAATATTATATATATATGAACGGAGCGAACGAAGCGAAAATAGTTATGGCAAGTTAAGCAACCATTTAGTACTCCATTGTAATTGTATGACTATTATCAATAGGAGTACCTATCTCAATTTAGCATTATTTCCAAGCCCAACATCAAATATAAAAGAAACCAATACTATATAAGTACATATATTGAAAGAAAGAAAAATAAGAAGAAAAAATTATAGAAATTAGAAAACAATATGTCATATTTATTTACATTAACTCATCATGAACATAATAATGATATTTATTTTCAATTTAACTTATTTAATTTTGAGAAGAAAAATCAAAATCCTATACCCCACCACTTTTATTTAGAAAAATCTAACTAAATAAAGTGTTTGATGTATCGAACTAAAATAATTTTCAAGCCCGATATTCGTTTTTATAAATATACAATTTTTTGAGACGAATAGAAAAATCGACAAATTTATTAATACTGTATTTACTATGCTTCAAAGAATTTTTTGAAAAAAATAAATAAATAAATTGTTTGATATATCGATAGAATTATAAAAATCAGAAAACAATATGTCTTATTTATTTACATTAACTCATCATGAACATAATAATGATATTTATTTTCAATTTAACTTATTTAATTTTGAGAAGAAAAATCAAAATCATATAAACCACCACTTTTATTTAGAAAAATCGAACTAAATAAATTGTTTGATATATCGAACTAAAATAATTTCCAAGCCCGATATTCGTCTTTATAAATACACAATTTTTTGAGACGGATAGAAAAATAGACAAATTTATTAATACTTTATTTACTATGCTTCGAAGATTTTTTTTTTATAAAAATAAAATAAATTGTTCGATGTATCGAACTAAAATAAATCCAATAATCATATTACCACATCCCAATAACCACATTCAACACCCTTCCAACTCAGCATCCTATACACTATCACTTTTAATTTATTTTATATCTTCATTTTTATGATTAGTAAAATTATTATTATCATTTTTAATTAAAAAAAAATTTCACACTTAAATCATTTTCACTAAAAAGATATTGAAAAATTAAAAAGGAAAATTAACAAAGTATAATTAAGATAAGAAATTTATATTTAAAAAAGAGGGTTTTTTTTTCTGTGAAAAAAATCAAATAAAAATACTCTATATTTATAGATAAAATTTTTTATGATTTTTGGTGTAAAAGTCCTTCATTATACATTTCCAAATACATTGTTATATTGGCCAAAAAAATTAATTCAATTCAAAAATGAGCAAATATTTTTAAAAATAATACTACTTCATTCGCCTCTGCAATTAATGTTTGCAATGTTAGTGTCTTTGTCTCAAAATAGTACATTAATTTTTTAGACGAATAAAGTAGTATTATTTTTTAAAATGTTCATTGAGACGAAAGAAGCAATGTTCATTTTTTTTTGGACATATAAAAAAATTCTACTTTTTTACAAAAAAAAATTCCTTCAATTCAAAAATGAATATTACTTTCATCCCATAATTAATACTACTTTCTATATTCAAAAAAAAAATTGCTTCCTTTGCCTCAATGAATTACTTGTCTCAAAATTTAATATTTATTTGCTGACACGAAGACACAAACATTATAAACATTAATTTTTACAAAAGAATACTACTTCGGGTCTTCGTCTCAAAATATTACATTAATTTTTTAGACGAATAAAATAGTATTATTTTTTTAAATGTTCATTGAGACGAAAGAAACAATGTTAAATTTTGTTTGATATATAAAAAAATTCTACTTTGTAAGAAAATTTTCATTTCATGTAATTTCTTCAAACTAACAAATTACATGAAATGAAAATTTTCAAATATCATCAATTTCTTTTTTTGAGAAGTTATTTTGTTCTTGAACCGTATTCAACTTCTACATCCCCGTATGATTTTTACATATTTCTTTAATGTTATTGTTATATAATCACATTTATTTATATCGCAAGTAATTAAATTTAACATTAGGGAAAATTATTTCACTATCAAATAAATAAATGCTCCATTCGTCCCATTTTAAACTTCCTTTTTTTTTAATAAAAGGTGTCCCATTTTAAGTTTTAAAAAAGTAAAATGAAAAAATTTAATATTTTTATATTCAATGGTCTTATAAGTCATACTCACAACAACTATTCACTAATTACTTTGTACCCAACTTTTTATACTTTATAATGAAACCATTCATCTATTTAATATCTTGACCAATTTTTTAACGTTTAAAATAGGTCAAAAGTTGAAGAAAAAAATATTACTATTTCTATTATAAAATGCAATTTTTTTCCTTTATTTCCTTATAAATGTAGAGATTAATAATATGACATAGAAATATAAGAAAACAATGTTAAATTTTTTTTGATATATAAAAAAATTCTACTTTGTAAGAAAAAAAAATTCCTTCAATTCAAAAATGAATATTACTTTCATCTCATAATTAATACTACTTTCTATATAAAAAAAAATGCTTCCTTTGCCTCAATGAATTTACTTGTCTAAAAAATTAATATTTATTTTCTGACACGAAGACACGAACAATATAAACATTAATTTTTACAAAAAGAATACTACTTCGGGTCTTCGTCTCAAAATATTACATTAATTTTTTAGACGAATAAAATAGTATTATTTTTTAAAATGTTCATTGAGACGCAAGAAGCAATGTTAAATTTTTTTTGATATATAAAAAAATTCTACTTTGTAAGAAAAAAAAAATTCCTTCAATTCAAAAATGATTATTACTTTCATCTCATAATTAATACTACTTTCTATATAAAAAAAAAGATTTCTTTGCCTCAATGAATTTACTTGTCTCAAAAATTAATATTTATTTTCTGATACGAAGAAACGAACATTATAAACATTAATTTTTACAAAAGAATACTACTTCGAGTAAAAAAAGAAATTATTATATTCGTCCCAAGGGATATTTTATACAATATTACTTAATATGTTTAAAAAAATAATGTCGAAATTTGAAACGAAGGAAATAACATTACAAACAATAATTTATATTTAAAAAGTAAAATTATGATTATTACTCCCTCCGTCCCAAAATGTTTGTCTCATTTGACTTTTTTGTTGAACTTTGACCACAAATATATGACAATTTAATTATGTTCATGAAATTATAAAAATTCCTATTGATTCACCATTAATAATATTATCAACAACAACTTTTAGAATTTCATGAACATGATTAATCTCTCATAAATTTGTGGACAAAGTTAAAAAAAAAGTCAAATGGGATAAACATTTTGGGACGGAGGAAGTATTATCATCATTTATAATAAAAAAAATATACTTCACACTTAATTAATTTTTACAAAAAAGTAAAAAGAAAAATTAACAAAGGATAAGTAAGAAATTTATATTTAAAAAAGAGTTTTTTTTTGTGTCCAAATTAAATGAAAAAAAATCTCTAATTAAAGAGGAAAAAAAAATTATGAATTTTGGTGTAAATTTTTTTTAAAATTTTTTTTTTTATAAAATAATTGAGGTTGAAAAAACGGGATGAAAAAAAAATTCCGAAAATAAAATGGCCAATCAGAGTGCTCCACGTGGCGTGGTTTAAAAAAAAAAAAAATCCATGACGCGTACACGCGCCTTTGTCGGCGCGTGTACGCCACGCGCCCAATTTCATCGTCACACGTGTCCTCTCCGCCCTTATAATTGCCAAATTGCCACCGTGTGAAATTACTAAACTACCCTTGGTTTTGGGGGAAAACCCACCATCTTGTTATTATATATAGATAGATAGAGATGTTTGAATCTATGATTGCCGAATTTTTAGTCAATGATTTTTTTTAATTATTATTTTAATTGAATAATAATCAACAACGAAATCCTATTTTTTATAACGATTTTTTGAAATCTATATTAGGTTAAAAAGGACGTATATATTTGTTGGATATTTCCATCATTAGAAGCATTTTGAATTTTTGATTAGGTTGTATATTTTTCTAAGAAAATAAAAATTACAATTAGGCAGTATATTTAATTTTTATAGAGAGAGAGAGAGAGAGAGAGAGAGAGAGAGTTAAAATTAAAAAAATCAACTTGTAAAGTTTTGTAACAAAAACGAAAACCTTTTTTGGTTTTGATTTATCAGCAAAATCTTTTTTTTTTAAATCATCACATTTGTGTCCGCTGTTTTTTTTTTTTTTTGATTTCATTCCATGATTAGAGTATCACCTTAGATATCTTAGTATATATCTCATTCCATGGTTAGAATATTCCTTTAATTAATTTAAATAATAATAATATTACTTTATTTATAAAATTAAAAGAAACAACATGAGAAATCTAAATGTTTGATGAAATAAGCGAATGATAAAAAATTAAAAAAAAAAATGAGTAACATCATTCCTAATGATGAACTTGCTTGTTGTCGACATGAGTAATGCGCACTTGATCTTTATAGATGACATCAATGCGAATGTGACCATGAGGTAGTCCTCATTTCACAAACTTCACGGAGATGATAGAGACGACAACTGCATAGATGAACAAATATATAATTACAATAGAGATTGTTAAAAAAAAACTGCATTCATCAAATAGAACTTAAACTAATAAATTAAAAGAATTACTTACATGAATTGAGGTTGCTAAAACAACATTATTCTTTCAAATCTTTCACAAGTTGCTTGAATTTAGTTTTAAAAATACCATGCAATACATCAGGGATATCTTTCGGTTCAAGGCCCGAACTGTCTAAAAATTGTGTGACTTTTGTCAACAAAAGATTAGAAGCAAAGCTGATGAAATGTGAGAGAATCAACCGATTGTTTGTTTCATTGATCTGTGAAATTAACAAACAATAGATTCAGCACAAGTATTAATCATAAACCATGTTAGGGTGAAGAAAAAACGCATACTTGTTAGAGTGAATAAAAAGCGCATAATTGTAATTCAATAATAAGACTGCTTACTGTCAAAAAAAATAAAATAGGATTACCTTCACGACGAATTCTCTCACGGTGAACAATGGCACTGATGGCTCTGGTTTTCTGGCTTTGGTGAAGGGCCTGTCGCGTGTGAGAAGAACAAACCGATGGAGATATTTAAGTGCGAAAATTGAAGCTTCCATGATGAGTTGAAATGAAAAACTGAATATTAAAGCAAAACTAAATAAGAAAAATGACTGTGAGTATGATTATTTTGAAAGTATATAAATGCCGTTATCAGTACTATTAGAGATTAACAAAAAATAAATAAAGAAAACAGAATAGGATTTACCTTATAACAAAAGTACAACAATCATTCATAAGTGTGAAGAACAATATCAAACACACATCGGAAATTGCAATAGGAAAAGATGAAGTTTCTTAATTAATTAATTGTGTTCCAACACAAACTGAATCTTAACTATGTGGATGTTGTTAGGCCGAAACAATAGAAAAACTTGTGTATGGTAAAAGTTATTTAGACTAAGCAAGGAATGATGATGATAAAAAAATTGGAGTAAGACTTACATAGAAAATCTTTTAGAAAAAGATGAAGTTTCTTAATAAACATCTTTTATGGTTCACGCCATTATAATTTATAAGGATAGGGAAAGCATGCAAATTTAAGTTAATTAGTAATTTTCAAATCAAAATTGAAGATAAGTGTAGTTATTTTCTTTTGAAATAACGGATTTTGGTAATATGTCTCCTAAATTTAAGCTAATTAAATTGATAACTCATATTTGTTAATTAGTAATTTTCAAATCAAAAGGAACGGATCGGCTGGACCATAAATATAGGACATGATTTTTTATTTGTGATTAATTAGTTGTTTTGAAAAAGTATATCTCTAATCACAATTTAAACTGATAAGAGTTGGTCTCCTGTGAGAACAAGGGGATCCGTCTCATGCATGAGACGGGTTGACCCATGGGTGGCAGCTCATGCCTTTTAAAACAGGTATTACGTTTAGAAAAAGTAATAGTTACCATCTCTTAATGTAATGACTGTATACATATAAAGTAACATTGTTCATAAGTAAACGTAATACCTGTTTTAAAAGAACAAAAACTCGTTTTTACCCATTTTTTCAAATGTAATGCAAACTATATGTATTACATTTGAAATGTAATAACTTATGTATATGAATGTAATAGTTTATACAAGTAAATGTAACAATTTGATAGATGAAATTGTAACATATTTCTATAGATAATGTAATACTTTTACATGTATCATGATAAATTTGAACTCATTGTAACTTATTGTTTGAAAATATATAGATATCTATACATATGTGTTACAATTATGTACAAATATTATTACATATAAATAACACGTTTGTTACATTTTAGTTATAATAAGTATTACTTTTGTCAAACAAAGAAAACATAGGAAAAAACACTATTATTTTTTTGTATATATGTATTACTTTAATGTATACAAACTATTACTTTATATGCATACAATCATTACATTATGTTATAGTAACTATTACTTTTCACAAATCGAAAAAAAAAACAAATTTTAAAAAAAAAAAAAAAATTTTGGGCACAACTATCTCACTACTCTCTCTCTCTCTCTCTAAGACAGCCTCTCTCTCTCTAAACGCCAATGGCGTTTACCTAGCTCCCTCTCTCTAAATCGCCAATGGCGTCCTCACCAACTCTCACTTCCTAATCATCTTCCTCTAGCTCCCCAAAAACCAACGACCTTCCTCACCAATTCTTCCCCAATCGATTCTCAACAGAGATCTCACCATGACCGGCTCCCTAGATCGTCTTCCTCAAAGCTCTCCCTCTCTAATGGCGTCCTAAGCACCCTCTCTCCCTCAATCACCAGCTGAATCGAAGTGAGGAATTGATTGAGGCAGAGATTGGATCGGTGCACCGGGAGCTTGGGTCGCCACCGGGTTTGGGTGAGAGGTCACCGCTGATTAAAGGGAGGAATCAGGTGAAGGTTTGGCCGGAGAAGGGAAAGCTTGGGTTGAAGAAGACGATTCCCCCTCTGCGTTTACGTATATAGAGAGAGAGACGGGTATTCTTGGGCGGGTCATGGTCATGGATCCGACCCGTCTCATAGATGAGACGGATATTCTTGTTCTCACATGAGTTTTTGTCAACTGATAATAAGGTAATAAAAACCATATCATGCATAATTTTAGGATTGAATCGTAGAAATTTCAAAATTTGTTGAATCATCCGAAATATTAGAAAGTAGGCTTCTTTTTTTTTTTTTTTCGGTGATAGCATTAAAAATTGTCTGACCAATTGAAAAGCGCCACGTGGCTTTTCAAGTCATTATGCCACATGGCGCACTGTGAATCCTCCAAATTTTTTTGCTTTCATATTATATACTCCCTCCGTCCCACTATACTTGACACCCTTGGGGTGGGCACGGGAACTAAGAAGAAACAATTAAATAAAGAAAATGTGTGGTAGAAAATGAAGAGAGAGAATGAGTGGGGTAAATAGTGGTGTTGGTTGAATAAATTGAGTGGTGGAAAATGAAGAGAGAGAATTAGTGGTGGGGTCCATCTAATATAAAAATATAAAAACTAGGTTATTTTTGGAAGGTGTCAAGTATAGTGGGACGGCCCAAAATGGAAAGAAGTGTCAAGTATAGTGGGACGGAGGGAGTATAGATTGGTTAGAAGATTTATTGGCCAAACAACTAGTAAAGAATTATTGTAGATTAAAAATATCCCTCGAAATTTTAGGAGGAAAGATTGTTTTTTTTGTTTATGTTTTATTCTTTCGATCCAAAAACAATTTTGAATTTAAGGGACATTTCAAAAAAAAAAATTGACTTTTAAATAATTTTAGAGAAAATCTACGTAATTATTTTTATTATCCTCCTTATTTTTCGTTTTCCTAGTAAATCTATAGTATAAATGGCAAAGGGGGATGAACAGTACAATGAACAGATTCATAAGTCAAATTTCCCATTTTGCCCTCACTAAATTGTCCCTTTCCCATTTTGCCCTTAAAATTTTTTATTTTTTTTTTAAATTAAAAAAAAAACTTATCCTCGGACACGGGCTTAATTAAAAAAAAAAATAATAATAATAAAAAATAAATAAAAACGTTTCCTCGAACACGAACTTTTACTAGTTTATATATAATACTCCATATACTTTCTCCGTCCCAAAAGTTGTCCCAACTAAAGTTGCACCTTTTATCTAAAGCTTCTCCTTTTACCTGTCACATTACAAGTTTCGCCTCTTATAATGGCAAAAAATTATTAGTATTATATTATTCATATCCCACAAATTTCTCTCATGCACTTAAATTGTGGAGCAGGTTTTGGGGGAAACTAATTTCTCCCTAACATTATAAAAAGTCTTGTTTTAAAAATCGAAACAAAGGCACGTATAATTTTTTTTTAAATAAAAAACAAAACTTTTTATAATATTTGGGGAAACTAGTTTCCCCCAAAATTTTCTGTAAATTGTGAACCCCACTTGTTAATCTCACTCACTTTTTTCTCTCACACATTTAAATTGTAGACCCCACTTGTCATACTCACTCACTTCTTTCCTCTCACAACCTTTTTCCCACTCATCATTTTTCTTAATTTTTGTAACAAGAAAAAATGGCGAAGCTCTTAATGGGTCGGTGGGAGTATTAATTAATGATATTTTTAAAAGTATGTAGTAAATTGAGTCATTTACCTATCTTTGAATTTGGAAGACATTTTTGAGAAAGTCCATTTGAGTTAAGCTTGAAAGACATTCTTAGCCTATTCAACTACAAGAAAAAGAACCTAAAGGCTATTTTCATCAACAAATAAACAAAAGGAAAAGGGTCAAGTTTTTATGGACATTATTGGTGAAGACAAATTCTAAGAGAGAAATAAGGTGAGAGTCCTCAAATTCTCTTGTGTGTAAACAAAGCAAGTTTAAAATGAAAACTGAGAACCAAAACAATGAAATGACTTGGACATTACCCTTTGACCTCTAGCATTTGACCATATATTCCCCATGGCGGCAGAAGAAAGAAGAGCCATTCTCAATCAAATTATGCCCCTCATCTTTGAGCTAGTAAACTGGGGACATCCGATAGTTACACCATGCAACTGCATGTCGCGTAACCGTCTCCACACGGCCAATGCCGACCACCACCAAGATGGAGTACCAATAATACGACACGAGATTTCCTGTATAGTGTACCATTCTATACTACTAGTGATCCACTGGCTCACAATCATTAGGATTGACATCACGATGATGAGCCATCCAAACATGTAAATTGTTGGATCAATTGTGGTGCAAAAATTGTTACCGAATATATGAACCCTGAACCCTATACATATACAAAAACAGCACATCTCTACACACTCTTTGATTATTACAACTATAATAGTGTGGCCAGTATCGTGAACATCCAAAACAAATGTACAGATATTTAAGCACAAGAAGAGAGCAAAAACATGACGCGGAAATCTAAGAAGTGGCAGTACCAATCACAAGACAGCAAATTTTGAATTGATGAAAAGAATGAAGAAATAATCGGAAGGATATACCGGTTTCAATGAGGTAATATAAAGCATTCATCAAAACCGGGGTCATCAAGTATGAGCTAGTCTCTTTACTACAGCAGCCATATACTTGCCTTGATGCTCTGCAAGTGCCAGCTCTGTTTCAGTGGGTTCTCTTGTGCCATCACCAGCAAATACACCAGCACCGTATGGGGAACCTCCTCGAATGGAGTCCATTTTGAACATGCCAGCCCCAAAGGTATAACCAATGGGAACAAAAAGCATTCCGTGGTGAGCTAGCTGGGTGATTGCAGTCCAACTGCAACCAAAAGAAAAAAATAGAGTTAAGAAGAAATACAATGGGGAATATAAAGATAATGTTTATAGAAAATAAGTTGATATCAACCCCTCAGTTTTATGCCGGTACTAGAATCTGAAATTACTCCGTCCGTCCGTCCGTCCCATAACAAATGACGCGTTTTCGTTTTGGTCCGTCCCAAAATTAATGTCGCATTTCTAAATAAGAAACGTGTTGGTGCAATTTTATCATTGTACTAGCAATGTATAAACGGGTGAAGCCCATTTCTTAAAAACGTCTTAAAAACGTCGACAAGTCAAGTGTGACATTTATTATTATGGGACGGAGGGCGTATATTTGGGTACAAGACCTTATTAACAACTATGGATTTTGGTAAAGCATGACTGCATGGCTCAATAACACACAAAAAACCATTCACATTTGTCTTTCTCAAAATGTACTTGGAGCAACAATCTTGCTTCATTATGGAACCTAATGGAATTTCACGATGATAAGCCAAAAAAGTACGAGTCAGAAACTGAACAACATCAAACCATCACATTAAGGTATCATTTGATGCTATAATTTTAGTGTTCTAGGATGATTTATATTGTTTTGCTTGTAACATAGAACTCAACTGGGCATTGGTCCCAGTCACATGGGTTTGGTTACATGAATCCTTTTTTGCCATTCAATTCAATCAAGCAAGATTATACACACACCCCACGCAACATTTTTCTTTATTACCGTACTAAATTTCATGTTACTTTTGGTCTTCTCCCCCCTCCACAATTTCTAGTCTGGCTAAGGGTGATAGATTCACACTTCCTAACAAACGCACCAAGTAGTCAATGAGGTATGTAAACCACCTTTAGTGATTTCATTCGTATCTCCTATTGCAACATAATGAAATATAAACATGACAAACTAAAGGCACACGAGGTAATGACAGAACTAAATCCAACTGCCCAACTTTACAGTAGCATTTAGTACGACTATATCTTGTTCATTTTCTTGAGCTGGAAAACAGGAAACCCTTAACATTACATACACATTCATGTTTGATTCATGCTGTAAGAAGGTCTCTAAGATTGGAGATCCATGAATATTACTTTGCATTACAATATCACATGTCCAGTTTTATATTTCGACACCCTCTCCCAAGTCCTAACCCAACTTAAGACTCTACCCAACCCTAAAAAAGATATTAATAATAAATAAATTGAAACCCAGCATTTAATCTTTGGGAAACTCCAATTAAACCTTATTTTTTTTAGAACAATGAAACTCGCCCCATATAATCTATCTCGCAGGAAATTTCAAACAAGCCCATTAAAGAATGAGTAAACATTGGATACTGTCATTCCCATTGCCAGTCCAAGTTTTCCTACCCACTTGGAAGAAAACAAAAATGGAATCTTCATGAATTGTGCAGTTAATGCAGACTAAAAGTATGAAGGAGGATCCTTTATCCATTGCAAGCAGCTGTCTGAGAAGGAGTCAGTGAAAACTGGCACTACCTAGTGAAGAGAATGTTAAAATGGACCTTGAGCATACAGGATACCTACTATTGATGCTTTCATAAAGTAGTTATGTGATACATAGAATTCCCAAACAAGACATTTCAGTGACATCAAGGACAGATACAGAGATAACTAGAGTGGCAGATAATTCTATGCTAGAAAACTGTGCTCACTTAGAAGACATTTGGGGTTAGGTCTCTAATTATCAAATTACACATTATTGACCCCAGGGTTTTTTCTAGCACAGAAGAGAAGTGAAACCAGAAATAACTTCCATATTTGGAGTTTTGGACTTAAATGCAAAATGCTTGAAGAAAATAGAAACAGAGATATGTTGTAAAACTTCTGTTAACACTTAACATAGATGAATTGAAATCTTTTTGTGTTCTATACAGAAAGAGGGGGAGTCAATAAATAGGCCCAAGTTTACAAAGAACAAAAGTCATAAATTTTTAATCCAAGGAATATACATAAAAAATCAGGTCCGATATCATAAAAGCCTTGGGCCAGCTGGAGGTGAAGTTATCAAATGATTTTTCAAAAGGAAATGAACTACTTATGGCATAACTCAAGAAATTCCTATTAGTGTTCCAGGCCGAAGCACAACTCTAGCAGATCCTCGTACGAGTGGAACATGATAAACTTTTGTCCAAGAATCCTAGCTTTAAATGTCTATCAGAAAATGAAAAGGAATAAAAATAAATAAGAACTTCCAAGGAGTTGTGGTGAAGCATCTTGAGATAATTCATAAGCTTCATATTGTTTTCTATTTAGTTTTCACCATTCACCCGAAAATAAGTGCCCCTTTTTGGCATTTCAAGAAAAATAAGGAAATTCACTTTTAAGGAATTCTATTAGCAGTTTAGATGGCACATAGGCATAATACCGTTTGGGTCCACCTTAAAGCACTACAAGTGGCTAATGGAACATGATAGTAGGCAAAAGTGAATTTCGTCACTTCATTAAAAGGGCACTCAAGTTGGGACAAAAAAATATCAAAAACTCCAAGGGGTGGGATAGTGTAGAAACATGTATCTCACAATAACTTATTCGACGTTATCATGAATTTAGTTGGTGAAGTGAAGCATAATAGACCGTACAATATACTTCAGCTTAGAAGGTACCTTAGCCTTCCATATAAAGAGTGGCCAAGGAGAAAAATAGAAGGAAGGTGAGTGAATCAAACCATGTTGTATGCATAAGAGGTCAAGCAAGAAAATAAACTGGGGTTAAGAGAGATCATCTTGTGAGTTGGAAATGGCTCCGAAGTGCCTAACTAGTTATGGTACTTTTGCCTTGACTATGAATTCCTTTGACATCATGTGATAAGAAAATGACTCTCAGCTTAGCTAGAATGGTTGGGAGGCAAAACTAAGGAGTAATGTAGCCTATGCTAACCCATCAACCAGCTTTCTAATATCTGATGTCTATTGTAAACAGCTGAATGATTGTAGTATTTATAATGAGAGGATTCTGACAGTTATGCCTCCCTATACATGTGATCTCATTCCTACTGGCTGTTTCCAATTTTCTATAGAGCGCTGCTGTCATATCTCATGACAATAAACAGTATCTCAGATTTCTTTTGAAATATCAACTATATAGCATGTGAAGAATTTTTGCCTTTGATTCCTCTTTTACAGCTTCTCATTTTGGCCGTTCGAGGAAGTTGTGTCTAGACTCAAACATTAATTGTTGTTGTTCTTTGTATGAATTACTAACATATTCTCGGAGTCCGTAGGCCTTTCCTTTAAGCAACTTCAGCCGGCGAGCCAAAATCACTTAAGAAATCAAAGTTGGTCTGAACCCACTTGATGAACTAGTCCTGGGTCGCTCAAACAGGGCGAAAATGTAAGGATGGGAGAACCACCGATAAATCACTGCTCCAAATTGTATTGGAATGCATGACTGAGCCTTTCCTCACCATATTGTAACTAATCAATATCTTCCCTAAAACTTTAATTGAACCACACATTGTTGCTTCTTAAAGATTTACAGCCTACCCATGGAAACTAGATATACACAAATCATAAAACAGAAAAAGTACGAGCAAGATACATGAGTTGCCTCCAAAATCACATCCCTTTCAGCTAATGATACATCTTCCCATTTCAAATGTAACCAAGATCCAAACACAACTTTTCATAACCCTTCAACATGCAGAAAACCACTTCCTGTCCCCATGAAAGCTAATCACATCATTATCACAGCCATGCAAATAGTAAAGCACTCATGTTCTCAATCAGCTTTAATTCATAGCCAGTACAAAATTGATAGCAGACTTATACAACTATACAAATATCAGTGATATGTCTTCTGTAGATTTTGATCAACTGAAATCCAGAGTTGTGGATCAGTTCTAAAATTCAAGCTTAGTTTTACATTTGTCATCAAATAAGAAATTCATTTTGACAAATTGTTTATGTTTTATCATAATTACTTAGACATGTTGCATGTACCATAAATAGGCTAGTTAAACATCTAAACCCCTAGCCCACAAATCTCTCAAAAAAACACCTAGCATCCATATCCAAACCAATTATCAGTAAAAATCTAATTAGTCCAGCTAATATAGTCCATCAAAATTTGGTAAGAAATGGGGATGAAGTCGTGCAACAATCATGAATTAACTCAAGCTTTATGCACAATCACTTGGGGCTCTCCACATGGATCTTGTTCAGCAATTTTGATCAGCCAATTCTAAGATCACGACTCAGTCTAATCCTTCTTAATTGCAGTTTGAAGAAAATAATAGTCTACTTTATTCAGTAAATCCCGCATTATACAGAAAGTGAGAGCCGCAATCATGGCGAATTAAAGAGCTAAATTAAACCTGAAAATCAACTTTGAACGAAATAATTTAAGATGGAGCTTACGCAGTAGTCTCTTGTCCGCCTCCTTGCGTACCAGTACTGACAAAAAACCCAGCCGGCTTCCCAGCAAGCTTCTGTTCCTTCCACAACTGTCCCGTGGAATCAAAAAAGGCCTTCATTTGCGCCGCCATACATCCATACCTAGTCGGAAACCCAAACAGGAACCCGTCGGCTTCAACCAGCTCCGCCGCGGACGTAATTTCCGGAATCTCATCGTCCTTAGAAGGAGCCCGCATTTGCTCCAAAACCTCATCGGAAAGCGTCTCCGGCACACGAAATAGAACGCCCTCCACACCATCGACGCCATCAACACCTTTCTTCATTCTCCTCGCGAGGCCCTCGACGTGGCCGTACATTGAATAAAATACTATAAGTACCTTCAATTTGGCGACTGGTGTCGCCTCAGTGGACAGAATTGGAACGGTGGAAGCGTCGGTGTTGGTGTCCGGTGCGATTGGAGATTCATCGGGGAGAACCGGCGGCGGTTTTTTCTTGCTCGGAACACAACCTCCTCCTTTGCCCATAGAAATTGGCCTGGTTTAACTGTGTGTGAGTGTATGTGTGAAGAAGAAAGGAACCCTAATTTTGAGAAAGGGAAGCAAAATGATGAGGAGTTGAGCTGTGGGGATCCAAGACATGGGGATTGAAACAAGCACGCTGTCCCCTTCAGGTTCAGGACCTTCACCTATCCATTTTTCATTTTCAAGGCAAAAAATTACTATTGAATTTCTAGTCCAAAAAAATAAATAAAATTAAAATAGAATTGTGAATTATTTAACAAGGCAATGTATCATATAAATATAAAAGCAAAACTATATCAAAGACTGAAAATATATGCCAAAATGACAGATTGTCACCAACGGCCCATATTCAATTCGCCCCACTTTCCTTTAATACGCTGTTAATTAAATCAATTCCCTATATAAAAATATGTTTAAAGTCGGCAATAAAATACTCTTTCCCGTAATAAAAAAAAAAATTATTTTTTTATTAAAGCAAATTTAAAAAGACTAGCTAAAAAAAAATATCCTGTTAATTAAATCAATTCTCTATATAAAAATATGTTTAAAGTCGGCAATAAAATACTCTTTCCCGTAATAAAAAAAATAAATTATTTTTTTATTAAAGGAAATTTAAAAAGACTAGCTCAAAAAAAAATATCCGTACTTAGGGTAAGAGCTTGAAATACTCTTGAAAACCCAATTTCGTAATAATAGTAAGGCCATTATCTTGGTCTCTTCACTGAAAATATGACTCCATGCCTTTGCCTGTTCACTCTCATTATGCTTGACAATTGGCACCTACAAACAGGTTGATGATTTCAGAAAACATTTTAGGCCACAAAACTATGAATTGTAATAAAATTTTCTGAGTAAGTGAATCCTAATTTCAACGTTATGTTAATTAAATCACACCTATTAAACTAAAAAAAAAAACTGTATAATTAATTTCATTGATCTGCGCCGATTCTTGAGTAAATAATCAGTGTTCTTGAGTCAATTTCAGTATACTCGCATAGAATAAGGAAATTATTATATAAGGAAATTATCAATCTAAATCTATTATTTCGGGCATAGAATTTACGCTAATTTTCTTACCGAGTAGATGGCTGTTCTTAAAGCTTCCATATCCTCGTCGGGCACCATATATTATATAAGGAAATTATTCGGTATACTCGCATAGAATATATTATATGTATGTGCAACATATATTCTAGGAATATCTATTATTTCGGGCACCATATATTATATGACAAACTGTGAACAAGGATTATTTTAGGGGGTGCCGCATAGAGAGAGAATCGGTGAGAGAGAGAGAGCACGGCAGTGAGAAAAAAGAAGGAAGAAGAAGGAGGAAGAAAGCTTCATTGTTGTAGTTCAAGATTGACCCAAGGTAAGTGTTTTCGACCATTTCTTGTTTTGATAGTTATTCGTTGTAATTCTTGAATTCCACCTTTCTGTTAGCTTCTATGTGTTGCTTAAATTTCTATTCTGAAATAATTGATTTTGATGTTCAGTAAGATTGATTTTCATCTCAATGAGTGATTTATGGGCTTTAGAGATAATCAATATTGTGAAAGTTGAAACCACCGCAATGGAGGTTGGCTTTAATTAAGTTCCAATAAGCAAGTAACTGAATGACCATGGGCTTTGCTCTTGAATGTTTTAATTTGTGTCAGTTTCGCGTTCTTTTTGTTGGATTAAATAGAATCTCTTTGAGTTTTTGGTGTATTTTCTCTTGTATGAACCTCTTCTTTTCTTACAATCGATTCTTGTCGGCGAGCAAACACCATTTTGTTGTTCGATTCCTAGCAATATAATAACAACTCTTTTTCTTTTACCAAGCACAAGATTATCGATTTTTATGCACTTTGGTGTGTGTGTGTGTGTGTGTGTCAAATTACACACAGCACACTATTTTCTTTTAGTATACATTCTTTTGCATTGAAATTTGGTTATGAAGAGAAATATGTTCTCGAATTCGAATTCCACATGTGTATTTTCTCATGTTGATCCTAGATCACTTCCCTCTTTTTGATCAGCTTCCCAATAATGCATCCGAGTATGTGATTGAGACATATACTCGAGCCTACATTTTCCTGTTATTGGGGTCATACATTATGCCCGACTCATCTGATAACCTAGTGAAGTTGATGTACCTCTCACTTCTTAGGGAAATAAATAATATTGGTGAGTACAGTTGGGGTAGTGGAGCGTTGGCCTTCTTGTATAGGGAGATGTGTGTAGCATCTCAACACAATTCGAAAGGGTGTGGTGGCTTCTTGACCATTGTACAGGTATGTCAATTATATTTGATTCATTATGCTAGTGGACGTAATCTGTTTTGTACGTGACGACAATTTTTTTATAGCTTTGGGCATGGGAGAGGTTGTTGTGTACACAACCTAGGAGACATACAGAAATAACACTTAATGGATTGCAACCAGTGGGTTACAGGTATATTTCAATTATTTCATTTTGTGAATGATCTGTTTTGTAATTTATCGCTTTTTTACTCATTATTTTTTATGTCAATTGTTTCATATGTAGGTGGAAGGGTCCATTGTCGTATACTTCGTGTTGCCCGTAACACAAAGGCTATCGAGACCAATTGTCATATATGAACGAGGATCAGGTTGTGTGGCAGCCATACAACGGTGTGATAGCTCCGAATTCCTGCTTTCAGGGGCAAGCTATATGGAGGGCGAAGGTGCCCCTCATCTGCTTTGAGAGGGTTGAATGGCACTTTCCAGATCGCGTAATGCGACAGTTTGGGATGGTTCAAGGTGTGCCTGATGACTGCGACACTAGTTTGCACCTGCATCAGATTAGTCGGCAAGGTCGGTCAGCCGTTAACTGGATGCAAGAACATGCTCCGCACATAGAAAAGTGGAATGAACGGGCGTTTAATGTCGTTGATGGAGAGTTTGGTGAAGTGCATATGAGTTACCATCACCCCTATTTGAGATGGTATAGGAGTATTACTCGATTGTGACGTGATGAAACCCAGCCTTAGTCAAGTTGTATCGGTATCTTCGATCGATTCTCTCACTGAATTGTAGCGTGGCATTTGGTGGTGGGATGCCATTAGGATCTCCCCCTAAAACACTAATTGCTTTAGTGAGTCTATCATGAAAGTATGCCACACACCTATAGAACGAGGTCTCAACAACTGCTGAAATAGGCATCCCCCGGGCTCCTTTCATAACGCCATTAAAAACTTCAGACAAATTAGTAGTCTTAATGCCATACCTATATCCACCATCGTGAGCCATTGTCCACTTTCTAGCATCCAAGTGCTCAAACCATTTAGTTGTCTCAGGGTTGATGATATGAATTTGCCTCAGATAGCATTTAAGCTTTCTATCTTGGGTGGTGCTAACAGCACGCCAAAAAAGATCTTTCAATCCAACGCCCTTGTGAGCTTTAAGAAAATTAGCTCGCAAGTGCAACATGCACCATCTGTGGATAACATTTCGTGGCCAGCTGGCAATGTCTCCAACCGTGGAAAGGATGCCATTATGCCAATCAGATATCAAGCAAACTTCACGACCCTTAACAATATATTTGCAAAGAAGATGCAGAAACCAACACCAGTTTCGATAGTCCTCTTTTTCAACAATAGCGAATGCGAGAGGAAGTAGACTATCATTTGCGTCAACACCCATGACAATAAGAATAACCCCTCTATATCTTCCATGGAGGAATGTGCCATCAACAGAAATAACAGGACGACAATGAGAGAATGCTTCCACACAAGTGCCAAATGCCCAGAACACACGATCAAACATACCTAAAGCACCGGGAGGAGGAGGATCAGAATGCTCCACAATGGTTCCAGGGTTCCACTTTTGGATGGTTGCTAACAAACGTGGCAGTCTTATGTAAGATTCCGCCTTCACTAGTGCAATCTTCAACTCGGGATCAGCCTTAATCAGTTCCAAAACTTCTTGCCCTATGAACTTAGCATTTATGTTTTGATGATCTTGGCTAATTTCAGTACCCAAGCAAGAATGAGGACCCTTGTATTTGGTAACTTTCCAATACCCGGCATTCTTCAAACTCACATTCACATAAAAATTGTACGAAAATTCTTTCACCAAACACTCAATAGTCCACTTTCGGGTTGAGCTTCGTTTTACCTTGAAGCGCAGATTTTTCTTAATATGAAACAACTTCATTTTATACTGCACCTCTGTCTTCTTTGAAAAGCGAATACCTTTGGCAATTTCATCATGTTCTGCATTCCATTCAGCAAAGTCATATTGGTTATCATCATATATCTCTGATCCTTCTCCAATATCACGATAAAATTGATACCCGACTCTCTCTACGCACATGATGTCAGGGTTCTCCGTAAGCAACCAAATGTAACGCCAAATCTTTCCTCACCCCAGCTTCACCCTCATTCTCGCTATCATCAGTAGGACTACTGCAATCATCATATCCATCGTCACGATCTTCATTTAGAAGCAACCCAATATTTTCTTCATAATCTGAATCATTAGCATCATCATTAACAATTTCTCACCCTCACCCCCTCCCTCTTCCTCTCTCTCTTCCTCCCCCTCTTCCTCTTCTTCTCCCTCTTCCTCTTCCACATATGTTTGTGTACTTGTTCCAGCATCCCTCTGATTATAGCAGTTTAAAGAACCCATCTGGAAGGCATCCATGTCATTAACATACTCATTTTGTAATGGCTCCTCATGGGTTTCAAATTCCTCAACATTCACATTATCAACTAAATTCATCTTAACATACAATTGTAAGCTACTCAACCCACCAAACTGAGCAGAAACATCAAACATAACTTCTATACCCATATCATTGTCGATTACAAATGTAATGTAATTTGCAATCCCGGGAGCGACAAGATGAGGATATCTACATGTAACTTGCAACTGAACAATAGCTCGATCTACCCCAATTTTCTTAGCTAACTTTTTAATCAACTTCTTGTAACTCCACCAATTTTTAGCCCTAAGTGCACATTTTTGTTCCCTTTCAAAATGTTCACCTTCAAACGGGTGTTCATCATCTCCTCCCCAATAACACATGAAAATAAGTGAAACTCCAGCCATATTTATTTCTAAAAATTGGAAAAATAAATTATAAAAAATCTAATTTAACAATATCACTACATTAAAAAAAAATCAAATAAATACTAAATTTAAATTTCAAACAAAAATTAAGAGGGATTAAATGTACCTTCTTTTTTTGGATCTTCTTATACTCACTTCTTTAAATTTTTCAGCTTTTTTTTTATAAAAATCCATCACCTCCCTTCTCTTCTTCTTGAACTTCTTAATCAACTTCTTGAATTTTCAGATTTTTTTGAAAAAAATTCACCTACTCTCCTCTTCTTCTTCCTTCTTTTTTCTTTCTTTTTTCCTTCTTCTTCACTGAGGTTTGTGAATGCGTGGGTTGTTTACAGATTTGCTGGGGGAGAAGGGTTTTGTAAAGCAAATCCGAAATTAGCATTTCCGAATTTGATTTTTTCAAAAAAAATCATTACTTAATTCAATTCAGTATTAAAAAAAATTAATAAAATTCGAAATTACCAATACCGGATTACATTAGGAGCGATCGCCCCCATAAAACGCGCGATCGCTCGCTTTTTTTTCCAGAAAATATTAATTTGCTAATTTAATCAGTTTTGGAAAAAAAAAAAAAAAGGAATCCGAAATTGGTAACGCCGGAATACATTGGGAGCGATCGCTCCATACTATAAGCGCGATCGCTCCCTATTAACAGAAATATTATTTTGTGAAATTCAGTTTTGAGAAACAAAAAAAAAACCAAATTCGGAATTGATAATTCCAGAATGCATTAATCTGGAATTATCAATTCCGGATTTGGTTCAAAAGTGTTACTTTGGTACTTAAAGTTTTTATAATGTTATTTTTGTAAATAAATTTTTAAAAAGTAATATTTTGGAAAAAAAAAATCTTTATTTTCATTCAATTTACATTAAAATAAAAATGAAAGAATTTTTGTTCAAAAACATACTTCGTTAATTAACACATAAGTTGCACGTGATTATTAACGGCTTTTTCTAACAAAATTGATTAAAAACCCTATTATGCAAACAAAATAACAACTTTTGAGACTAAATTATAAATAGTGATAGAATACGGCCTAGATTAGAAACACCTCCAAACTTCGGTACTCAAAATCAATTTCTCCATTTACTTATGAATTACAATGCTTAAGGCCTAAATGAGTAAAATTTCAAACGATTGGAGTAGAGTAGTACTAATCAACACCCAAGAATTAAACAAACTTCTATTAAGACAAGTCCCGCCGACTATGATTATTGCTTACTCCCTCCGACCCATCCGAATTTGGACAAATTTTCTTTTTGGGCGTCCCATCCGAATTTGGACAACCCAAAAAGGAAAGTTTATAATTATAAAAAAATGGGTATACCCCACTCACTCATTAACTCCACTCATTCTCCACCATACAATTTATTCAACCAACCACTATTAACTCCACTCATTCTCTCTCTTCATTTTCTACCACACATTTTTATTATCTTATTGTTATTTCTTAATCTCCGTGTAAAATAACTTTGTCCAAATTCGGATGGGACGGAGGGAGTATGTTCTATTATAATTTGGGTTTGATTCTTTGTACTCCTTTAGTCCCGCCGCTCTAAAATGATTTTCTACTTTATTATCGATAACGCAAAAGTTTTGTTTTAATTGTTTGAATAAACATCTAAAAATTGCTATTGGTAAAACTCGTTTGTCGCAACTGATAACTGATAACTTATAACTGATGACGGGTTGATTAATAACTTGTAACAGATTGATTGATAACTCGTTTGTTACAGTTAATGCTTGATGTCCTATAGTTTATGACTTATTGATTAATAATTGATGAATTTAATATATAATACTCGTTTTGATTTTCTTTTAAGAAAAAGATATTATTTGCAAATAAATAAAAAAGCTAAAAGAAATAATTCAAAATCATAATAATTATAAATTTACATTTATATATTGAAATTAGATATCAAGCAAATACGAAAAATTAATTTATTGAAATATAATAAATGATACAGATTGAATTCACAAGTTAATTTTTATTTTTGTATTGTATATTTTTTCTCTTTTTTTAATTAGTTTATGTTTATAAAAGCAAAAAATATAATATAAAAATGAGCCCAAAAATAAATAATTTATTTTTGTAATATTACAAAAACAAATGATTTATTTTCTTTCTTCTTTGCACACTTCTTCAATCAATTCAATTCAATTCTTTAACTTTCTTTTATTTTCTTATTATCATTTAATATTACAAAAATAAATTATTTATTTTTGGGCTCAATTTTATTTTATATTTTTACGTTTATAAACATAAATTAATTAACAAAAGAGAAAAAATATACAATACATAAATAAAAATTAATTTGTGAGTTGAAACTGTATCCTTTATTATATTCAATAAATTAAATTTTCGTATTTGCTTAATATTTAATTTCAATATAAATGAAAATTTATAATTATTATGATTTTAAATTATTTCCTTTAGATTCAGCATAAATATTCATATTTATTTATTTGCAAATAATATTTTTTTCTTAAAAAAATCAAACAAGTATTATATATTAAATCCATCAATTATCAATTAATAAGTTATCAGCTATCAACTATAAGTCATCAGTTATCAGCTGTAACAAATGAGTTACTAATTAATCAGCTGCAAATCATTAAGCAAACAGTCATAAGCTATCAACTATAAGTCATCAGTTGCGACAAATGAGTCTTATGACTTTTTTGGCTTTTGCTTATTCGTGTTATAACTAAGTTGTATCTTGTTTATAAGCTTATAACTTATAAATGAAAACAAACACTTCATTTTTAACTTAACTAAAAATAAAAGTTATAAGTCATCCAAAATAAGCCGAAACAAACATGCACGTAGTATTTATAATGGTGTATCGATATCGATAACAACAAGTATTAAATTTTTATTAAAATAATTAAATCAAACTAAAATAATTGCTAAAAGTATCTTCACATTAATGGAAAAAAATGGAAATATCATCATTTCTAGATACAGGTTGCTAACATGTGTTTTGGATGATTGCATTTATCATTATTATTATTATTATTATTATTATTATTATTATTATTATTATTATTATTGTTATTGTTATTTAAATATAATTTCATGTAAATTGTTGTGTCTACAGAACTTCCTTTAAAATAGATTAAAAAAATTACAAAGAGTTATGATAATCCTTTTTTTTTTTTAACCTATGATTCTATTCCTTTTAAAAAAGATTTGAGAAGAACAATTAACAAATTATTGGGTCTACAGATGTGCTTCTCTTGGCCTTTGCCAACATACTTTAAGAGACAGATATAGTTGCAACTAGCCCAGTATTTGGACTTAAGTTGGCCCAATAAATACTTTGGGCTTTACAACATTTCACTAACACTCCCTCCATCTAAAAGTATGTCCTCCCTCTTTCCGCCCCTAAATGAATACTGTATACTCCCTCATTCCCACGTAAATGGACACTTATTTTCTTTTTGAGATGTCTCACGTGAATGGACACTGTCCAAAATGGAAAAGAATATTCACTATTCCCTCCACTCATTCTCTCTCCTACTTTACTTTTACACTCACAACATTCTCTCTCCTAACTATTCCTCCCACTCATTCTCTCTCCTATTTAATTCTTCATACTCACAAACACCCTCTCCACCTATTTCTCTCTCCTACTTTTCCTTAATTCCCACACCCAAAAAGTTGATGTCCATTCACATGGGACGGAGGGAGTATTTTTTTATTTATTTTTTAAATTTTGCTTTTGATTATGAGCAAATTTGATTTTTTTTCGACATTTTACGGATGGAGTAGTATGTAACTAAAATAGAAGTCTTGAATTTTGTAAGTCAATATTCTTCTAAACTTTCATTTCCTCAAAAGAAAAAGAAAAAAAAAAAAGGATAAGGGATAAGGGATTCTACCATATGATTAATCTTTACTTAATGTTAGTAGACAAACCAAACAAATATTACAGAAAATGATTTAGAGAAACTGAATCGACATGTAATGATTATGATCCTTTTAAATTCATCATGTTAAATGCGCATGTTAGCTTTTGATTAAGCGTATGCTCCCGAGTTTTAAAAACGAATGAATGAAGAAGAGGGAAAGGGAATTGGTTCCAAAAATTGACTTGATAATCGGCCCATTTTATTTAAAAAACTTTTGGATAAAGGAAAAGAAAAGGGAGTAAATCTAAAATAATTTTCTTACTAAGTTTTCTCTCGAGGTTTTTTAGAAGGAAATAGAGGGAAAAGGAAGGATTTTTTTTGAGTATTTTCCTGCTACACAATTTTTTCAAAAGTGGGAGGAAATGAAAAGAAATGAAATCTTATAAAATAAACTTTATTGATATACCTATTTTACCCCTCAAATATAAACTATCTTTTTCTTTCATTGAGGATACAAATGTTATTCTATACTCCCTCTGTCCCACTTCAATTGATACTTATTTCCTTTTTGATCCGTCCCACTTCAATTGATACTTCCCAAAATGAAAAGGAATCTTCACTATTTATCCCACTCATTCTCTCTCCTATTTTACTTTTTCACTCACAACATTCTCTCTCCTAACTATTCCTCCCACTCATTCTCTCTCCTATTTAATTTTTCATACTCACAACATTTAACTTTTTCTCTTTCTTACATCACTTTTCCTTAATTCCCACACCCAAAAAGTTGGTCTCTATTGAAGTGGGACGGAGGGAGTATTTTTCTCTTCTGTTTCCTTTCTAACTCTGGATTATCTTGGAAAGAAATTACTCCCTCTGTTCCGATTTAATGTTCTTATTTTGACTTTGCACGGGAATTAAGAAAAAGTAAATATTGTGTGAATGAAAAGTAAAGTAGGAGTGAGAAAGTAGTTAAAAAAATTGATCTAAGGACAACAAGTGGGTTCTATCGTACATTTTAAATAATAAAGCAACTAGATACCTTAAACTAGGACAGACTAAAAACGAAAATAAAAACTTTAAACCGGGACTAAAATAATAAATTTCTTTCCTTTCCCTCCCTTCCTTCCCTTCCCTTTCTTTTCTCTCCTCCCTTCCTTCCCCTTCTTTTCTCTCCCTCTAAAACTCGGGTGCACACCCCTAAGATTCGGTTAAAATAATAGTAGTTAATATTTAGATGAGATTTGTTACAAAAATTGACAAAACTTGAGAAGTGGAATCAAAATATATACTTCATCCGCCAAGGCTTATGTTTTTTTTTTAGATTTTGCGCGTTTATCTAGAAATCAATACAAAATGTCAATGATAAATAATGATAGTGACTAGTGAGTTGAGGACATAATTATAATGGTTCAAAACACTGTTTATAAAATAATTGGATAAAAAGTAAGTGAAGTAGGTAATAGATTTTTTGTAATTCTTTTAATTTTATAAGGATAAAATTGTCCTACACTGTTAATGTTAATAATTTGCCATTTATAGAGTAAAGCAAACTAAAACCCGTAAATGAAACGTAGCGAAAAGAAAAGTAAAAATTTTAAACTGTGGCAAAAAGGATATATTGTATTTATCCCGAAAAACTCATAGAAGGAAAAAAAAAAAAGTGTTCATCTGTAATAATTTTTGTTGCTTTGAAATTAACTATGAATGATCTACTCCCTCCGTCTCTCCGTCTCGATCCAAACTTCACCATTTTGAGAGTGGTGCAAAATTTAAGGAAAGTGTTGAGTGGAAAATGGTTGTGAGAGAGAATAAGTGAGTGGGTATGACAAGTGGGACCCACAATTTAAATATGTGAGAAGAAAAAGTTAGTGGATATGACAAGTGGGCCCACAATTTATGAATGTGAGTATGAGAAGTGGGGTATGTATAATAGAATATTAATAAACTTTTTCCATTTTAGGAATGATGAAGCTTCTACCGAAATACCCATTTGAGTAAAAGGTGAAATTTCAGACGAAACGGAGAGAGTATTACTTATCCACCCCTTGTTGGATCCATTAATTTAGCATATTTCCTTTACCATTACCAATAGAACAAACTTATGGCGAGGAACTTTAAAGTTAAAAAGAAAAGAATGATAAGTTCAATGTACAACTAGCTGGTCTTGAGAGAGACAAGATTTGCCACAGAATCAAGAATAGTAACATGTCCTAAATTAAGGTAGCTAATTAACGTTGAGGAGTGTCTCCAAGCTTGCAGGAATCTTTAACCCCACTCCCATAGAGTGGGATCTTAACATTTTCCTAAGAACTAGTATTTGGCTAAGACTCAAAACTCTTTCTTCAGCTCAACCTTGTGAACTATGCATCGATCGATGTGAGTTTTCTGTTGTCGGACTGTCGTGAGGTAATTATATATGACGTCGAAAAATTGCCCGCTGATGTGGGGGGAGGACAATCAACCCAGATCAAACAACTGACTGATATTAGCTGAATGTCACCGTCACCAGACCCAACTATGCACACTCGATCTAGATCATTAACTTAACCCACACCTCAAGGTACACAATCTAAAAAATACAAATCTCTAAGATACAACATATCAACACATCAACGATTCGAAGGTAATATTTCAAAAATGAGTGATCCTTGTTGATTGAAGAGTAAGAGGTGAAAGACAATTATAGTCTCAATAAATAAGAGATCGACATACTTAAAAAAATTAAAATCACACATGTTATGCTATTACACAATCTTGAAATATGAGGTACTTCAACAACCCCAGTTACTACCTCAATTTATCTTTATGCAGCCGCCCCCTCCCCCCCCCCCCCTCACCACTCCCTCAAAGAAAAAGAAGGGGAAGGTGAGGGGTTATTATAATATAATATACAACTTTAGATAATATTTTCCTTTAGGCCACCAATAGATATGATCCTTTCTGAAATATTAATAATAAAAAAGATTGAATGGTCCTAAGTATTCGCTGCAGTCACACAGGTAGGTGCCTTAGGATGTCATGGATGACTATATTTAGGTGCATTCTAGTGCCCAATAAAGCTCCCACATACCATTGTCTTCTGATCTAGGACACCTGAAAGAGCAATCTAGAAATCCTTAACTTTCACACAATAGATAATTAAAATTTAAAACCACATCAATTAAGCAAAAATAAAAGGGTTTATTACAAAAAAACTCACTCAAAAAGATGGCATTTATAAAAAAAAAACATGCAAGATGGGAAATTACAAAAAACTACTTTTTTTTCTTTTTTTACAATTTTTTTTATGAGTTTTGGTCAAACAACTGATAATTTCAGTTATCAGTTGTTCAAACAACTGATAATTTCAGTTGTTTGAAGAGTAATTTGTGCTTCAAACAACTGATAATTTCAGTTATCAGTTGTAAACAAGTGATAACTGAAATTATCAGTTGTTTGACCAAAACTGATAAAAAAAAAAACAATTTTTTTTTTTTTGTAATTTTGAACTTATGTGTTTTTTTTTTTTTTTTTTTTTTTTGTAATTTTCATCTTTCTAAAGTAATTTTTTGTAAATGCCTCAAAGTAAAAAGTAAAATGATTAAAAAAATCACAATATTTTGGGGGAAACTAGTTTCTCCCTAAATTATAAAAAGTCCTGTTTTTTTAAACTGTTTCTATATTCGTCAAATACTTGCAAGTTGAAAAAAATTAGACTTTTTATAATTTATGGAGAAACTGATTTCTCCCAAAACTTGCTCTAAAAAAATAAAGTCTCATATAGAGATTGCACAAGTATTGCATTGTACTAAGTATTGAAAACCTTGAATCTTATTCGGCAAAAGATCCGTTTTGATAAAATGAGATATTACTCTAGCAATATATGACCATATATTGCGTGTCATATTTTGTGTATCAGTAGTAGATACATTAACGATTAGCATTATTCAGTCTAGATAATTTACGGTCATCAAATCATTTGAAAGTTCAGTGTAACTAGGAAATTAATGTTCACATAACAGAAAACAGATGTGTTTACATATATGAGTCACAACTGTGAACACAATTAAAATATACAGTGAAATAAAAACAATAAAACAAAGAGTTTAAACGTTTAATGGTTCAACTGCAGATAACAAGGATTTAATCATAAAAAGGTTTTCACTACTAAATATCTGAGTTACAGTATCAAATAGTAATCTATATACATATAAAAAGATTGGTATGCTTAACATTCAAAAATAATATTTTCGCTTCAAAATAGAGATAATTCTAAAATCTATTGTTGACAGTCTTTTTAATGTTGTCCTAATAATTGTTTGAAAATAAAAACTAAAATATTTTGCAAAAGAATTGAGCTTATATTCAATTCAACAAGATCTTTTTTATCAATTCTTTATCCTTATCGTCAACCTTATTTATATTTTTAACATCAATATGATTTTTTTCACAAAAAGAAAAAAGAAATATCAACATGAATACTTTTGGCATTATTTATTTAATTTTAAAAATATACTCTTTCTTTCTCACTACAAACTACACGCTTTTCTCACAGGGCATCCCACTACAAACTACTTCCTACGACTAATCCGATTTAGGATTTTATCTTCTGACACAGGAATTAAGAAATATTAATATAATAAGAGTAGAGAATGAGTGTAGGAGGTATTGTGAGTATAAAAAGTAAAATATGAGAGAGAATGAGTGGGGGGCATAGTAAGGATATTGTTGTTAGTAGTATGACAAGTGAGTCTCATTGAATATAAAAATAATATAAACTTGTCATTTTTGGATGTCATAAGTCGAGTGGGACGCCCAAAGTGGAAATCAATGAAAAGACAATGAAACGTATTGGTTATAAATTGATATTTAAAATCTATTGGTTATAAATTGATATTTAAAACCTATTGGTTATAAATTGATATTTAAAACCAAAAGGAATTAGCAAGGTAATATGGTGATCGATTCAGATCAAACTAATCAATTAGTTTGTAAACTTAAGAAATCCATTTATGTTCTCAAGCAAGCTTCTCGTCAATGGTATTTAAAATTTAATCAAGTTATTCTTTCATTTTGAAACGAATCTTGGTGAAGATTGTGTATACCATAAGTTCAGTGGGAGTGGATTTATAATTTTGGTCTTATATGTGGATGATATTTTACTTGCTAGTAATAATAAGGACATTCTAAAGGAAACTAAGAAATTTCTCTCAAACATATTTGAGATGAAAGATCTTGGTGAAGCTTCTTTTGTATTAGGAATCCAAATACATCGTGATCGTTCACGAGGTATTTTAGGATTATCACAAAAGAGCCATATAGAGAAGGTATTACAAAGGTTTAGCATGCAAAATTGTAAACCACATGACACCCCTGTCTCTAAGGGAGATAAATTCAGTCTAAAGCAATGTCCTAAAATTAATTTTAAATCCAAGTATATGGAAATTATCCCTTATGCACTGGCAGTAGGAAGCTTAATGTATGCGCAAGTATGTACTCGTCCAGACCTTGCATTTATTATTGGGATGTTTGGTCAATACCAAAGCAATTCGGAAAGAAGAACATTAAGTCGCATCCAAAAGAATGATGAAGTACCTATAAAACATTTAACTACATGCTTATGTATATAAAATCGGATCATTTTGAGATCATTAGGTATTCCGATTCTGTTTTAATGGATGCAAAGATGTCAAAAGACATCATATGGTTATGTCTCTTGTTAAAGAGAGAAATAAGTATAAAATGAACAAATAGATATACAACTTATAGGATCAAACTCCATGTTATTGGATCCATTTTTGTAAAGCATTATCTCTTTTGATGTTTCACGAGCATACTGCTCATATGGGTGAAACGACTTTTGATAATGCTTAAATCAGTGGGAGTTTGTGTTGTTTTATTTTATATTTTGATCTCATTTAGTTAAGTAGGACTAGTTGGAGAATATATATATGCATTCTTCATATATATTCATTAATATTTCATGCTACATATCTATACTCAATCTATGTCATTTAGTTGAATATATATATGTGATTAATGTGAGTTTAGTTGCGAATCAATTACAACGACTGCCCCTTTAGTCCCTATACTTATAAGACTAATGGACGAGATTGTGTTGGATGACAATAAAAGTGCACATAAGGATTGTCATTCATATTATAAATGATAAAGGAATTAATTTAGTAAAAGATACATATTAATATTAATCCAAGTGGGAGATTGTTAGAACATGGATTAATTAATATGTGTTATTTAATTTCATGTGTTATAATCATTTAAATAATGTTAAAGTATAAACAAAATATGTAGAATTCCATTAGGTATAAGACTACCATTAAATGATGGACATAATGGTAATATCTTATACATCAATAGGTGTAGTCCCTAAATGAAGTGCCTCTTGAATTCCTATATAAATGCCTTTCCATCAGCCTTAGAATCTACTAGTTATTACATTCTCATTCAGTTCATAATCTTCCTAAGTACTTGAAGACAAAAGAGAATAAGGGCATTCATCATTTAGAAGATCTACTCTTACCTACCTTGAAGACTATCTTCATACTTTCCCCTTCTAAGAACAAGACTAAAAAATCATGGAATCACAAGGTACACGCTTCCGTCTTCTTCTTCTTCTCTTCTTAATCTAGTTATGAGATGGTTCATGGTTTAATGGATCATTATTGTTCCTACATGTAGGTCGACGTCTGCTGGTAGGCCGAGGTCGCCTGTTGGGTATAAGTCGACCTGACTGAATGCCGAGGCCGGGTCATGCCCGTATATAAGATGTGGATCGTATTCGGACAAAGCTAGATCAGGACCAAGTATGTCGAACTATGAGTTAAGTCGACTGATCAATAACGATGGGCTTTGAGCTTGATAATATTTGGGCCGACCCACTAAGAACGTGGTGGCAATAATAGATGAATAATTGGGCTTAGTGTACTGGGTCTAGCCCGTCATATTTATTCCGTTCAATAAACAATATACTTTCTATATATGTATCTAAATATTTTTTAGAAAAATCAAAAATTCATTTACCAAATTTATCAATATTATTTCGAATTATAAAAGTCAATAATATTGGCTAAAATCTCACTCTTTATTACACGAGAAAGTGACAAAAAAATTTGATGTCGGCCAATATTTGAAAGTCAAAAAAACTTACAATGCATAAAAGCACATGAGGATGACACGTGTCTAAGGTTCATGATTAAATAATCAAGATTAAGAAGAAAATAAAATCAAGAAAACATGCTTAGGGAAGTGGTGCTCATGTGCTCAAAAAGGCAACGGAAGTTTACAGAAGGGATAGTTAAGAAAGACAGCTTGCAATTGGTACAAGATTAAGAAACATACATATATCAGAAAAGTGAAGGAACCTAGAGAAGCCACATATCCTACTTGTCATCCATCCACATTTTTGTACTTTTATTTTTATTTATTCACTAGTGATTAAGCTTTGGATTATGATATTTTTTAAAGCATAGATTCTTTTAAGCATTAGTACAAGGGGCTGAGTTTTTTTCCTTTCTTTCTTTCTTTCTTTTTACCTATTTCCATCGTTTTTGACATAGTCAAACTCTTTCTTTTTACCTATTTCCATCGTTTTTGACATAGTCAAACTGTCTCCGCGCTTTTTTATAAATCAACAGTCAGTACATGCAATTTTCAACGCAATTTTTATCGTGATTTATCCGAAAATAGTTTCTCTCTGCTTTAATACAAAAACAAGACTATATACATCCGACTCTCCCTTAATGTTGTTGTTGTCATTCTCTTTCTTTTTAACTATCAAAACTGCATAGCTCTATTTAAATAGTGCAGATCAAACATTAATCAAATGAATTACTTCTGATGTGAGATAGAATGTCAAAAGACCATTTTATTCCTAAAATTTTATTCAATGATCATAAATAAAAACTGTCAAGTAATCCGATGACAAGGTTCTCAGAATCCATAGTACAAGTCATTAGCTAGCTATTGGGGAAGAAGATTTCTTGCTTTTTAAATATGTAGAGTAATCTTACTTTTGTAATTACCTTTAATTAATGAAAGTGATAGACTAGGCTTCCCTTCCAATGGCAAAAATTAGGCTCCACCCTCCCTTTTCTAGCTTTATGGATTTCCTTTTAAGTAATTTGACCATTATCTTTTCCATTAGTAGGTATAATATGATTATTCTAACTTCATAATCTTTTGTTAGGATCATTAGGATAGCAACACCACACTGTTGATGCAATAATACCACTCACTAGAACATGTATTGGCTCAGTATACAAGATTCAATATGCATGTACTCGTAGAAAACTCTTTAGGAAAGAGGATGTTTACGTATCCAAAATTCCAAATACTAATTATTACATATCAAAATAAATGTTCATTTAAAAAAAAAAAAAAAAAAAAAAAAAAGCGTTGTTCCAAAATAGTTCTAATTTTTTAATAAAGAAAATTGATATAGTTACCTTCAAAATATAATACACCTGACTTTTGTATTCTTTAAAAATTGACTTTTTGTAATTTTCGAATTTATTATATTAAAATAAAACCTAAAAATTTACGGGGTTTAGATCATCACTGACTGCATCCCTATTGTGTAGGCATATCCTTTAGGCACCAACTTTAATCCTTTTAAGGCCGGTGTGTGCGCGCGCGGGTGTGCGGTGTTGATTGGAGTGTGGTGTTTATAATGAGTAAAACGGTAAAAACAATGACCTTAAAAAAAGAGGAGTCTAAAAAGTCACAAGCTACCTCGATTATGGCTAAAATTAAGGCGTAATTTAGGGAATGGGTATTGAAATCAAAGTGTATTAATCCACAGTATAAACTATAAAGGGTTCTTCAATTTCTTGTGGGTGTTACTTAATACCCTACCATGCATGTGCACAAATAAAAAATATTCAAGTGTGTGTCATTCAGTCACTGTATGAGAGAGAGAGAGAGCGAGAGAGAAGCAAGGGACTAGGTAGTAAGGGAGGAGGGAAACAAGGAAAGGGACTGTGTGTGGAATGTTCAACACGGACAAAATTGACTAGAAGGGATAAGGGGAGTGTGTGACATTTGATCAGACTATCTCCCAAAACTAAGGGCTCACACATCCCCATCTCCTTGCAGCTTTCTCCTCCGGTTTAGTTTATACAAAATATCAACTAGCTCTAGGCCCCTACCACACCCAAAAAATCATAAGTAATGGGCAGCTAAACAGTATTCGGGGCAGCTAAACAGTATTCGGGACAGCTAAACAGTAAAACAGTTGGGTGCAATCAACGGTCTAAATTTAATCAAAGTTGCCCTGTCTAAATTTAATCATAGTTGGCAACTGTTGGTGAGGCGAGGTTGTCAAGAAATAATCATACCTTAATAATGAGAAGAACAAATCAGATTATAAATGAGATTGTTGTGCAATCTAACTGCAATTCCCACCTGCAGTCTAAAATAGGGTGAGCAAATAAGTTATAGAGAAAAACAAACACTCACAACCTTAGGGGATTGTACTATGAATTTTGTTTCGCATGGGAAGAAGGGAACAAACAAAAATGATCTAAATACTTGGCCTTAAAGTCTCCAAGACTGAACAAACAAAAATGATCTAAATACTTGGCCTTAAAGTCTCCAAGTCATCTCAATCTAACCCCAGCAGCCCTCAATTTAGTACTGCATTCGTAACAAAAAAAAAAAAAAAAAAAAAACCAGTTTTGAACAAAAAGAGTAGCATTTGGTTAATGGTAAACACAAGCATTCATAATTATAAAAGGCATATTGGAGATAACCTGGAAGGTAATCGTAGTCAAAGAGCTCTACCTCAATCGACATTCAATATCTCTTTCTATATGAAAAATCAGAGGTTCAAACCCCACAAAATACACTTTCAGTTGTCAATTTTGTAATAGCTTAAGGCGATAACTAATAAAAAAGGAAGATAATTGCAAATTCAAAAGCAAATTTGAAAAAAAAATATTATTCATTTTGAAACGGATGGAGTAGTAGTCAATAATTGAAAGGTGAATGCAATTCTTATTTCTATCTATGATGATGCAAGCATGTTACATTGAAACTGTTGTAACGACATATTTGTAGCTCTGTCAATAAATAGCAGCAAATCAACTGCTGCTGCAATGGTTTCCCATCCCAAAAAATTGGAGCAAACATCAAGTTTTGGTGAGGCGATTAATCTTTAATCAGAATTTAAGGAAGAAAAAAGCATTTTTGATTGATTTGGAAAGACTAAGACTTTTGTTTATGTTCATTCAAGAAATATCGTGGAAAATGCAACAACTAAGGTAGCTTTTAAGCAAATGGGTTGAACATAAAACACATACACACACTACAATTAAAAACACGCAAATCCCTTGAATTATGGATTTGCAGGACCACTGAATGGCTTCTTTTCTTGACAACAATTTCTTTGGTTCAATATAAAACCAATGAAATGGCGATTGCTAATTAATCTAGGGCAATAATTTCTGATTAGTTCAGAGCCTAGCTAGGTGTTTAAAGCCAATCATCTTCGCTGTTTATCGACTAAATCATTAAGTTGGAAGATGGGAAGCAAGAGCGAAGGCTGTCGGGATAAACTTGACACTCATTTCTTTAGTTAAACTCCTCGAGATCGCGCTTAACTAAGTCAAAGAAAGCTAATTAATCCCTTAAACAACTCTAAAGCATATGAAAGGAATCCTTTCCACACCATGCGCATCTTCTCTTAATCCATCTTTTTATAGTTTCTAAACTAATCAAACCCATAAAGCCATTCCCTTAATCACTCTTAATTTTGCCAGCTTAGGTCAGATTCTCTCTCTCTCTCTCTCTCTCTCTCTCTCTCTCTCTCTCTCTCTCTCTCTCTCTGACACACACACACAGTCACTTTATCCCTCCTAGATCATCCTTATCCTTAGTTACCACATTTGTTTTCTTACTTTTAATCAATAGTAAACCTTACGTAAACTCAAGTTATCCAAAGTCTTATCCTTCTTGCTTAAGAAATATAGCACTGACTTGAAATAGAAATAATCCCTAGTAGCTAGCTGGAAGCAGGCCAGGAGTTGTTCGATTAATAGCTAGATAAGCCGCGAAATGAAAAATAGACATAAGATATATACACGAGGTGCAAGATGTCTGAAATAACCTCAATTAACTTTAACAAATGTGAATTATCGAGATTGAAATGAAACGGATAAAACTAAATGTAAACCAAATTGCTGTACTGTACAGTCCAACTCATTAAAATCTTAGACGGCCCCCTTCACCTAGAAACAAAAACAAAAGAAAGCTAGCCATGACATGATTATATAGGACCTAGAGGGCTAGGTTTGGTTTTATAGTTGAAACCATAACGACTGAACTGATTGTGATAACATCAATCATAACTTCTCCTTGGCATCTATCAAGATCAGAGGGAGTGCGCCTCTTTAGCTCAATCGGGTCAGATTGCGCTTTCGTGCGTAGGCCACGTGTCGCATTATTAACATGTATAACTTTCGCGCCCCTACTTTTTAACGAATAATGCTTAAACTACAAACAACATCATGCAAAACAGCTAGACTCATGTAAACATGACATGATAGATGAAAACGAACCTCTTTGCTTTGTTAACAAAAATCAAGATAAAGCACTTTAAGGTATAACATTAGTTGGTCTTACAGTGCTTCCATCAAGATTATGCTACCGAAAATACTCATACTGGTTCACATAATTGACAGATTTAGTTCCCGTGATGCATATGCAGGAACGAAAAATGTAACATATATAATCAAGGCTGAGCAAAAATTAAAAAAAATATGCATATTTATATATAATCAAGACCGTGTAATCTTTTTTTAATGCAATATTTTGTTACAACTTTTTTAGCCACTGAATAAAAACACCCAAGAATCCATATAATATCATTTCTATTTCTACTTGTTACCAATTAATTGGAATATTTCTATATGCATGTATTTGTCGGTCTTATGTGGTAACACATTATCCGATTGCTAGTAATCTAGCTACATTATCATCCCATGAAAAGAAGGTTACAACTTTAGTAAAATGCTAGTGACTTGTGAGAATTATACCAGCAATGTGGTATCAAATCCAAAAAAGATGAGATATGTACATTTATATACTTCCTCCGTCCCAGCCGAGTGTACACTTATTTTCCTTTTGGTCCATCCCAGCCGAGTGTGAACTGCCCAAAATGGAAGGAAATCTTCACTATTTACCCCACTCATTCTCTCTCCTATTTTACTTTTACACTCACAACATTCTCTCTCCTAACTATTCTTTCCACTCATTCTCTCTCCTATTTTACTTTTACACTCACAACATTCTCTCTCCACTTTTTCTCTCTTACTTTTCCTTAATCGGTGTGCCCAACATTTTGGTTCACACTAGGCTGGGACGGAGGGAGTACTCTCTTAGTCTCGTAACGGGTGTCATGAGTGTCGCGGTTGACTCATCAAACTTTTTAATAAAAGTGTTTTAATTATTTGTACATTACTTGTACATTAAAACTATATCCTTATTTGGTAAGACAATACTCATTTTAAGATTAAAAAAAATAGTGTGATACTTGTTTATTTATGAGACAGAAAGAGCAAATAGTAAACATATAGGAGGCCATGGAAGAAAGTATTTTAGCAAGTCTATCTTCTTGTCACCTTAAATTTAGAAAATTTAACTTCTAGACAAGAGAGTGGGGACTATATTTGGTAATGTCTATCTTCTTGGAAGCTTGTCTCACACAACCACAATAAAACCTCAGTAGGTTGGTTAATATTCATTGAACTTGTTAGTTCTCTATGACAATACACCTTTCCCAAGTGCGTATGTGTGTGCTGGTGGGAGAGAGAGAGATTAGAGGGCACTTACCATGTCTGTGTGTGAAAGAGCAATTTCCAGAGTGTCTGTGCGAGAGACTGTCAATATACAAGAGAAATATAGTAAATATTTGGGCATTAGTGTTAGAACATGGATTAATTAATATGTGTTATTTAATTCCATTTGTTATAATCATTTAATAATGTTAAAGTATAGACAAAATGTGTAGAATTCCATTAGGTGTAAGTACCATTAAATGATGGGCATAATGGTAACTTCACACCATCATCTTTATGAAAGGGTGTAGTCCCTAAATGAAGTGCCCCTTGGATTCCTATATAAAGGCCTATCCATCAAGCCTATGAATCTACTAGTTACATCATTTCTCATTCAGTCAAAACTCTTCCTAAGTAATTGAAGATTAAAGAGATTAAGGGCACTTATCATTTAGAAGATCTACTCTTCCCTACTTTCTCATTTATTCAAGAACAAGATCAAGAACACAATCATGGAATCACAAGGTACACGCTTCCGTATTATTCTTCTTCTTCTTCTCCTTCTCTTCTTAATCTAGTTGTGAGTCGGTTCATGGTTAATGGATCGTTTTTGTTCCAACAATTGGTATCAGAGCCTACTCATATACTAGATTGAGTTTGAAATTCTTATAAAGCCTTATGCTTTAATTCTTGTATGATTTCATTTAGTTTTTGTTCTTGTTCATGATACTCATCTTGTCTAAGAGTATTATATTCATAAACTTCATTCTATTTCGATTTTGGTTTACTCAAGGTTTTCAATTCTTAATGTAAGATTATCCTATTTTGGACATAGCCACCATCATTTGATGCGTTGTGAGTTTGTTCAAATGTATAGCCACACATTTAAAAATGTGATGTGAGTATAAGGATCTACTTGCTTTGGTTGAATAATTATTCACCATTAAGTTAAGAATTGATAGTCTAAAGGATATTGGATGTTATGTCTCGTTGTCTGGCAAAGGGCCGGCGCCCTCAGGGCGCGGGCTGCTGGCGTGTGGCGGTATCGGACCACGAAGGGGTGCGAGGGCGTAGCCCCGCGGTATGGTATGACTCTCTCTATTTGGTTCAAAACTGTTCATAAAAGGGTTCAGCTGTTCATAAGAGGGTGTTAAAAATGGTGACTTTTCGTCAAATGCGGGCGGCTGGGCACGTGGGCGGTCGCCCGTCTTGATCTGGGCGGTCGCCCGTGTGTACGGTAACTTCAATGCCTGTGAAATGCGGCTTGGGCGGTCGCCCGTCTTGACACAGGCGGTCGCCCGTGTGCAGCGACTTTAAAATTTGTGGAATTGAAGCTTGGGCGGTCGCCCACGCCTTGACTGCGCGGCCGCCCACGTGTGCGAAGCTTCAATGTTTATAGAGCTGCAATTTTTTGGTCATTCATACCCTTTTGGTCTTTTGTGATAATTTGTTAGTAAATTATAGTATCTGGACACCAGTCGCGCTTCGGCGGTTCTTAGAGTTATCGAACTTTAAGAATGGACGGGTAGAACAAAAGGATACTATCTTTTAATGATAAATTTCACTTATTTATTTACCCTTTTAATTTTCGTAAATAACCTTAAGGCCTTTTGTTTCCGATTAATTATATCCTTAACATTTTGGACATAATTAACATGCTTGTTTCCCAAAGGAGACCTTGTTGATTAAATTCAAACTTGTTAAAAGATGAATGTAAATATTGATATGTGATAACATGCTTGTTTCCCCAAAGGAGACCTTGTTGTTGACTAAGTATTTACATTCGTAGGGTAATAATTGAACTAAACTTTTGGTCATTTTAAATGCCTGAACCATCCCAAAGGAAGGCGGGTGTTTAAAGTGAATTGTTTATATTCTTTATTGTCGGGAACAAGTACCTTAAACTTTAGGACACTTTTTGTACTTGATCCGGCCCAAAGGAAGGCAAGTATTTAAAGTGTGTTGTTTAAGCTATTTGTTTACCTTAAGATAAATCAAATTGTGAGTCAATTCGCAATCCAAAGATTAGTCTTGATGTCATGTTGATTATCTTTTATTTTTGATGGAATTCATTTGATATAATTAATCGTTATGTAGTTTCTTATATATGTTTTGTTTCATTCTTGTTCTTCTCCTTGATTTGATTAATGCTTCATCCGTAACTCTTGCTATAAATGATGCACCTTTGCTTCGGGACTAAACTTAAAACTTGGAAAAATAATATAACGATGATCTTAGGCAATATGGACATCGATCACGCATTTGGGAATCAAGTCCCGCCGCTCTCTCTAAAGGAAATACCGTTATAGAACGGAAAAATGTTGAGCAATGGGAACGGTCCAACCGCGTGAGTCTAATGATCATGGAAAATGCGGTTTCGAGACATTTTTGGACAATGTCTCGAGATCGAAAATGCCGAGATTTTACTTGAATTCTTGTGGAAACTTGTTTCCATTCGATACAAGGGTGAAGAAAATCTTAGGGAGTACATTATTGAATTATTTCATCTTTCGATCAAACTAAAGGCACTTAAGTTAGAGATTTCGGAAGATTTGCTCGTGCACTTAGTTTTGATCTATCTTCCTCCTCAATTTGGTCCTTTTGAAGTGACCTATAAATGTCGAAAAGAAAAAGTGGAATATTAATGGATTACTTTCACATATGACATTAGAGGAAGATAGGATGAAATATCTCAAATTAGAAAGTACTCACTCGGCATTTACTTCTTCTCGTGGGATTAAGAGAAGAGGGAAGGAAATTACGGTTGCAAGTAAGAAGCATAAGGGATCATTTAAGGATCATAAAGTCAAGAAATGCTTCTTTTGCAAGGACCTTACTCGCATGAAGAACGACTACCATAAATATCGCGAATGGCGAATTCGGGATGGTATGTCATTTGGTCTTGTTTGTACTAAGGCAAATTTGGTTTCAATTCCTTAATATACATAGTGGTTGTATTTGGTGCAACAACTCACATTAGTTCATGTATGCGGGGTTGCACAGATTACCGAATCCCCGGTGAAGATGAGAAATACATCTATATGAAAATTTGGAAATCCGGTTGAAGTTATAGGCATAGGGATTTTTGTTAAGTGCGGCTATTATTTTTTTGTATTAAATAATACATTTATTGTACCGTCATTTAGGCGGAATTTGATATCGATCACAGTATTAGATCGGGAAGGTTATTCCTGTTCATTTGGTAATAATAAATGTGATCTTATTTTCAATTCCGAGGTTGTCGGTATTAGTACTTTATCTTAACAATGACAATTTTATTTACTTCAAACAGTAAATACTATTAATGAGTCACATAATAATGAAACCAAAACTAAAGGCACTAAGCAAAAGTTATCAAGTGAAAATTCTTGTATTCTATGGCATAGGCGTTTGGGTCATATCTCCAAAGGGAGAATTGATAAAGCTTATGTCGGAGGAAATTCTAAAAACAACTTGATACTCCGGATAAAACTTTTGCATTAAAGTGTTTTAAAGAATAAATTTACAAACATTAAAGGAAATAGAATTTTGAGAGTATCAAACGTCTTGGAACTAATTCATATGGACATTTGTGGACCATTCATTAACCCTTCATGGAATGGTCAACAATATTTCATTACGTTCATGGATGATTACTCTCGTTATGGATACATTATTTCTTCATGTAAAGTTTCAATCATTGGTCGTTTTCAAGTCTTTTAAGGCATAAGAAAGACTATTAAGAACGTTAAATCCGATCATGGTAGTAAAAACCACGGACGGTATAACGTATTGGGTGAATAACGTCCGGGTCCTTTATATTCGCTATTTTGAAGAGTGTAGGATTGTCCCTCACTACACCATGTCGGGTAAACCTAGCATAGTATATTGGAAAGACATAAATCCTTAAGGATATGGTAAGAAGTATGTTTTCTTGTACTTCTTTACCTCACTCATTATGGGCGAAGCATTAAAAACCGCAGCTTATATTCTCAATAGAGCACCTTCAAAAGCTATCGACAAAACCCCTTATGAGTTATGGACGAATAAGAAACCGTCCTTAAATCATCTTCATGTATGGGGGTGTCAGTGAAGCTAGACCTTATAGGCCTAATGAGGGCAACCGGACCTTAAATCGTTAGTAGCTATTTTATAGGGTATCTTGAGAGATCTAGGGGATATAAATTTTATGACCCGAAAACTAGAACATTTTTCGAGACTGGCAATGTTAGGTTCCTTGAGGATGTTGAATTTAGTGGGAGAAATAGTAATGTTTTTGAATTTGAAGAGTTAGAGGAACCACTCTATGTTCCTCAAACTTTAGTTCCTGTTGGAAATCAAGTAATTGTACCTGAAATTCAACAAAGAACATACAATTCAAATTAATATAGAGACTCCCGTAAATAACGGACAACATGGAAATGTTGGACATGAGGAAATTCAACAACCTCAAAATGAGGATGAACCAGTGCTCTTAAGGAGATCTACTAGAGAAAGAAGAAGTTCTATTTCGGATATTTATGATATGTATCTTGCGGAGAATGAGGACACCTTAGGTTTAGTGGGAGATGATCTAATCACCTTCCATGAAGCCATTAATAGTTCTAATTCTCATAAGTAGATCAATGCCATTAATGAGGAGTTAAAATCAATAAAAGACAATGACATTTGGGATCTTTTCCCATTACCTGAAGGTGTAAAACCTATTGGTTATAAATTGATATTTAAAACCAATAGGGATTAGCAAGGTAATATGGAAAGATATAATGCACGTCTTGTTGCTAATGGATTTACTCAAAAGGAAGGCATTGATTATAAAGAAATATTTTTCCGATATTTTCTAAAACCTCTTTTATGATCATTATGACATTAGTGGCACATTATGATCTTGAGCTTCATCAAATGGATGTTAAGACAGCTTTTCTCAATGGCAAAATTGAGGAAACTATCTATATGAAGAAACCAGAAATGGTGACTAATTCGGATCAAACTAGTCAACTGGTTTGTAAACTTAAGAAATCCATTTATGGGCTTAAGCAAGCATCTCGTCAATGGTACTTAAAATTTAACCAAGTTATTCTTTCATTTGGCTTTGAAATGAATCTTGGTGAAGATTGTGTGTACCATAAGTTCAGTGGGAGTAGATTTATTATTTTGGTCTTATATGTGGATGATATTTGAATGATATTTTTCTTGCTAGTAATGATAAGGACCTTCTAAAAACTAAGAAATTTCTCAAACAAATTTGAGATGAAAGATCTTGGTAAGGCATCTTTTGTATTGGGAATCCAAATTCATCGTGATCAGGTATTTTGGGATTATCACAAAAGAGCTATATAGAGAAGGTATTACAAAGGTTTAGCATGGAAAATTGTAAACCACATGACACCCCTGTCTCTAAGGGAGATAAATTCAGTTTAAAGTAAATGTCCTAAAGATTAATTTTAAATCTAAGTATACGGAAAATATCCCTTATGCACCAGCAGTAGGAAGCTTAATGTATGCGCAAGTCTGTACTCGTACAGACCTTGTATTTATTATTGGGATGCTTGGTCAATACCAAAGCAATTCGGAAAGAAGAACATTAAGTCGCATCCAAAAGAATGATGAAGTACCTATAAAACATTAAACTACATGCTTATGTATATAAAATCGGATCATTTTTTTTGAGATCATTAAGTATTCCGATTATGTTTTAATGGATGCAAAGATGTCGAAAGACATCATATGGTTATGTCTCTTGTTGAAGAGAAATAAGTATAAAATGAACAAATAGATATACAACTTATAGGATCAAACTCCATGTTATTGGATCCATTTTGTAAAGCGTAATCTCTTTTGATGTTTCACGAGCATACTGCTCATATGGGTGAAACGACTTTTGATAATGCTTAAATCAGTGGGAGTTTGTGTTGTTTTCTATTTCTTTGTGTTGTTATTATTTATATTGATCTCATTTGGCTAAGTAGGACTAGTTGGAGAATATATATATATGCGTTCTTCATATATATTCATTAATATTCCATGCTACATATCTATACTTAATCTATGTCGTTTAGTTGGATATATATATGTGATTAATGCGGGTTTAGTTGCGAATCAATTACAACGACTGCCCCTTTAGTCCCTATACTTATAAGACTAATGGACGGGATTGTGTTGGATGACAATAAACGTGCACATAAGGGTTGTCATTCATGTTATAAATGATTAAGGAATTTATTTAGTAAAAGATACATATTAATATTAATCCAAGTGGGAGATTGTTAGAACATGGATTAATTAATATGTGTTATTTAATTCCATTTGTTATAATCATTTAATAATGTTAAAGTATAGACAAAATGTGTAGAATTCCATTAGGTGTAAGTACCATTAAATGATGGGCATAATGGTAACTTCACACCATCATCTTTATGAAAGGGTGTAGTCCCTAAATGAAGTGCCCCTTGGATTCCTATATAAAGGCCTATCCATCAAGCCTATGAATCTACTAGTTACATCATTTCTCATTCAGTCAAAACTCTTCCTAAGTAATTGAAGATTAAAGAGATTAAGGGCACTTATCATTTAGAAGATCTACTCTTCCCTACTTTCTCATTTATTCAAGAACAAGATCAAGAACACAATCATGGAATCACAAGGTACACGCTTTCGTATTATTCTTCTTCTTCTTCTCCTTCTCTTCTTAATCTAGTTGTGAGTCGGTTCATGGTTAATGGATCGTTTTTGTTCCAACAATTAGAGTAAATATCAATTAAACATTGTGAGTATATAAAAGTGTAGCATAACATTATTCACGCAATATTATTATCCAGGAGAAAATAGTATATAAAAAATAAAAATAAAATCCTCATAGTAAGAAAACTTCAAAAATAAAAAAAATAAAGTAAGAAGCATAGTTTTTAAGGTCCAAGTGTCAAATTTACGGTTAAAAATACTTAAGATTTACTAATAAAACTGTCAAATTAATCTTCTTTTTTTTAGGATACTGTAGAGCCATCAATTTGGGACCGTCTCATCAGGAAGGACGTCCCATCCCGCCGTACAAATGGAACGGGATGAGATAGATATTCTAATCCCGTATAAAAGTAGGGACATCCCATTTGGGACGCGGGACAAGTCGAGACGGGACGGTATGTCCCACATTTTTATAATTTTAATTTTTTTAACCTCAAAAGTATTTTAGCACTTAATTCTTAGCTTTTTTTTTCAACTTTCCATTGATTTTTTGTGTTGATTAATATATTTTATTAATTTAACAAGTTTTTATCTTATTGAATTGCAAAAAATTAATCTTATATTTTCAATTCAATATTTTGGCATCATCTCAGTTAGATTTTATTTTTATAATAGCATCGCCTTTTTATCCCGCATTGTCCCGTGTCCCGAGGTGTGATGGGACGGAACGAGAATTTTCCATTACGCTAAGAATTCGGAACGTCTCGTTCCATCTCATAAAATTGCGAGATTTCATAGTTCCGTCTCGTCTCATCTCATATTCTTGAATTGAAGACTCTAGGAAACTGTCAAATTTATCAAGATTATTTTTTTTTAATTTGAAAATTTAAACTTACAATTTGACATTTTAACTGTTAATCTCACACTTTTATCCTTAAAGATAATAAAATAACTGAATAGTGAAACTGAAACTTTATTATACGGTAGACAGAGTCAAAGAGGTTAGAGACAGGGAAATGTACGTATTGGCGGCTACCGTTAGACTGAGTAAATTTCGTGCTGAAATGAAAGGTGATTGGCTGGAAGGAATGAAGGTGTGTGGAGAAGACACGTGGATGGATAAAATAAGTGGTCCCAAGCAGGAGTTTAAGGGGGAGATGACTCGTGGAAAATTTTCAGGTTGCAACCCATGTGCCTTTCCCCGGCGTGGATGCTGTCCTTTTCCATTATTTCACATTTTGGGGCTTGCAAATACCTTTGGCTCGGCTTCAGTTTTTGAGCTACTTTTTGAGCTACTGCTCTTCTTGTCCTAGACCATCTACAATAAAATAGTTTTAACACCAAAAATTTTTCATCACCCCTTTTATACTCCCTCCGTCCCATTATTTACTTCACCATTTTGGCTTCGGCACGCAAATTAAGAAAATGAGTAAAAAAAAAAATGTTGTGAGTGTAATTTGAAAATAGGAGAGGGAAATTTGAAAATAGGAGAGAGAATAAGTGGAGGGAATAATAAATTATAATGGTGTTGTGAGTATTAAAATAATGTAGGAGAGAGAATGAGTGAAGGGAATAGTAAAAATTCTTTGCCAAAAAAGAAAAGGTGAAGGGACACCCAAAATGGCAAAAAGTGAAGTTATTAATGGGACAGAGGGAGTATTTCATATCAGCTTCTCTCTCTTCCACTTAATAATTCAATACTCTATTCAATTTTTAAATTCTACAATGGTTTTATTTAATAAAATTTAACACTTTTTCAACTCATCATTATATATCCTATCGCTTTTATTTTATTTTATATTCTTTATTTTTATGATTAGTAAAATAACAATAATTATTATTATCATTTATAATTAAAAAAATAATTCATACTTAATTAATTTTTTTAATTGCAATTAAATAAATGCAAAAAATGACAATAATTATTATTAAAAAATACTTCATACTTAATTAAAAGTAATACATCATTGTATTCTTTATTTTTCAATATAATTGAGAAATTTATATTGAAAAAAAGTGTTTTTTTTTTCTGTGTCAAAATCAAATGAAACAAGACTCTATTTATAGAGAAAAAAAATTATGAATTTTGGTGTAAAAAAATAATTTTTTATATATATATAAGATAATTGCCTTTGAAAAATTTGAACGAGATTTAGAAAAAAAAATATTCAGTGACCAATCATGACGTGCCAAGTGGCCAAATCAATAGTTGAAAATGAGATTCAATACCTATTGATTTTTTTTAACAAAACTTTTTTTTTTCAACTACTGAAAATAAATGGGTTTTCAATGCCTTGCAATGGTTTCAATAGTTGAAAAGGATTTCAATACCCTCATTGTAAATGGTCTAACATACTCTGAACTTGCACAGGTAACTTCAAAAGTTACATCAACCTAAAAAAAATGAGTATTTTCTACGTCTCGATATAAAAGTTATCTAACGTGATTGTGCAAATATTAAAATATGCAAATATTAAAAAAATTAGTATTGTGAATAAAAGAAGTAAAGAAATAGAGAGAAATTGGATAGTGAGTTTTTGTCTTGAAGCATGACAAATGAATTTCGTTGTCTATTTTGAGTTAGCAACTTTTACTCCCTCCGTCTCAGTTTTAGGTTTTTACTTTCTTTCTTTTAATCTGTCTTAGTTTAAGATTTTTATTTACTTCATTACCTAAAATAAAAAATTGGACTCACTTGTCATTCTCAAAAAAAAAAATCTCTACCCACTTTCTCTTTTCTACTGTACTTTTCATTCTCACAACATATATTTATTTTTTAATCTCCAATGATATTAACATCAACTCTAATAATTCAAAATCAATTAATATCACGATATATACTAGTATGATAAACAAACTGGCGCATAAAATTAAATTTTCTCGAAACATCAAAGAAAGTGGTTCCACTTTATGCAAAATATCCAAAGGGATCAAGTAGTAAGTTAAAACATTATCTTCTCATTTATTAAAAGTGTTTTTTAACGATTTCGTCAAAAACTCATTATAATAGTAACACAATAATTGAAAAAAATATCTCAAGTCTTATTCATGATTTGGAGAAGGGAAATTGATGTTCAATAAATTTCACAAGGCGGGATACACAAATTTTGAATTTTTTTGGTCCATGCAATAATAGGCACTTTGGATAGGAGAATACCCAACAAAGACACAAGGAATAGATTTTGGGTCGAGCTTATGAGTAGTGTAAGGACGGTGGAATAACCCTAATATTTATTTTATTAATAGGGGTCGTTACGAACGGAGCCAAGGATAACACAAGCACCCAAAACTACGAAGTTTTGAGTAATCAGGTGCATATCCGAAAAGTTTAAGGAACGGAGAGTCAAAGTTAATAGTGGGAGTTGGCATTCAATTAATGAGATAACACGCTGTCACTAGGGCAAGAGGCCAAAATTTCAAAGGCATATGGGCATGTGTTAGAAAAGACAAACTCGTTTTAACAATATGTCTATGACGACGCTCAGAATTGCCATTGTGCTCCGGAGTGTGAGGAGGGGAAGTAACGTGACTTATACCAAACGACAGCAAAAGAGGACGGAGTCCAATCTACTCCCCACCATTGTCACAAAAGACAGTGATGATGGAACATTTAAAGAAATTTTCCACAAGATTTTTAAAGGTGGTGAAAACATGAGTGACATTATTTTTATGTTTAAGGGAATAAATCCAAATATATTTTGTAAAGTGGTCGACAAAAATAATATAGTACCTGAGACCATCATAAGATAAAACCAGAGATGTCCAAACATCACTATAGATCAAATCAAGGGGACCATTGGAAAAAAGAGAATTTTCATTTGAATAAAAATAGAAAAAGAAAAACATATTGCTTGTAGCTTAAGGAGATCTATAAGTAGTTTCCTTATAACTCATTAACTGTCGACTTTTGATAAGTTTAGATCCTTAATCGCCAAAAAATGAAACATCAGACCTTGTAATTCAAACACCCTCTATATTTTGCATCTTTATTTGATCATCAGTAAGGGCCTGTTTGGTAAAGCTGAAAATTAAGCTCTGAAAATGTAGATCTGAAAAATATAGAGCTGAAATTATTAAGTTGCTAAATTTTAAGAGTTCAGTTTATTTGGTAATGGCAAACCACTTATATCTGAATTTATTTAAAGTTTGAACTTAACATTCAAAAAATTATTTGAATAATCTTAATAAGTGTATAATAAAATAAAGTCTTCAAGATATACGTTACTATTATTATAATTAGATTATATTTTATAATATTTAAATATTTTTTATTAGTACTTTCTTTGACCCATAATAAAATTTATCATATTAATTATTTTGATAAATTTGTCTAAACTTTGACAAAAAATGAAAAAAAAAATTAATTATGATGCTCTATTAAAATATTATTAATATCAATAGTTTAATATAAATAAAATTACATTTTAATACTAGATCAAATATAATTTATATGAAAAGTTAAAATATTTCAATAAAAGAAAGTATCATTTAATATATAAATAAAATAGTTGATGGATGGATTTGAACTCATTCCATTTTTAACTCTTTCTTTCTCCCTCTTAATTGCTTAAGCTACTCATTTTCAACTTAAAATTAATAGCCTTTTTTAAGACAATCTAAACAGAGTTAATAATTATGGTTACATTACTCAAACCACAATATTTTGGGGGAAACTAGTTTCTCCCTAAGTTATAAAAAGTCCTGTTTTTTTAAACTGCTCTTATATTCGTCAAATATTTGCAAGTTGAAAAAAATTGGACTTTTTATAATTTATGGAGAAACTGGTTTCTCCCAAAACTTACTCTACTCAAACAAAGCATAACCTCTTCACTAATTGCCTTTCATCAACATCATAATCTCTCACAAAAACAGAAATTGGATAAACTCAAAGATTTAAGGGTAGAAATACGGATAAGGCTAGCATTTTGTCAAACAATCTTAATGAGGTAAAAAGTTTATACATTATTAAGCAATCATAGAGCTTATTTAGGAGGACATTTGGGATTAACTTGCTTCAATGCAAAAGAAATCATCCATATAATTAGTAGAAAAAGTAGTATAATGAAGAGCCTCATCTCGAACCTAAATGGAATATATTGCTACTATTAATTCAATCGTGGGGAACTTAAACTACATTTCACATTTTCAAGTAAAATAAAGGAGAAATAAAACCATAAACAGTCAAGTGAAATTATTTGATCATTATGGTAATGGATGTACAAATAATTGTTTTGGGGGATATATATATATATATAGTAAGCGGAATAGTTGTCAAGCTTTTATACGTACATCTTTATTTGTTAAAGAATTTTAGGTCAATCGACATCTGATATTCTTTTCTATTCTCATATAAAAGGGGGTTAGAGTCTTAATCTCCACCAAATGCACCAAAAAAATCACTTTTATTATAAACCTATTAAAAAATCTTTACCCTATGTAAAGGAAGAAGTATATATGGATAGTGCTTTTGAAAAAAATGATTTTTTTTAATGACAGATAAAATACCCTTATGCTAAATTAAATGACCTATAAATAACTACCACATATCCTTAACAAAATTCGAACTCGCTGCCTACGCTATAAAAGTTAATATCGAATATCATCGTAAATTGAAAGAAAAAAAGACAGTCGACCTAACCAAAGAGTGTCTTTGAAGTGCTTGATTTGTTGTATAACGAATGGATTAAAAAAAATTCCATATATTTCCCAATTCTTTAGAAATTTTGAGTATGCACGTCTTTCTACTTGACCTCTTGTGTTGTTGTTTTATTCAAGGAAAAGAAGGGAGAAGAGTGGGCATTTAAAGAACAAACATGAGTGGGCAAGCTTTGGATTGTCGGATGCTCAAATATTTGGAGAAATTGAGTTAGGGCTTGACAAGTATTCGCACTAACCTGCACCTAGTCAGATCAACATGTTTCTCTGCTCTGAATACAATGGAAAAGCTTGCTAACTTTGTGAAGAAAGTGACTTGAGCATTAGCGGAGCCAGAAAGGTTAGAAAGGGGGGCAAAAAATTGGGAGCAAACCCCCGAATTTTTTCTTTTTTTGCTATTTTTCTCCCATACAATACAACTTTAGACATAGATAAATACCTACTTTAATGGCGACAATAATAAATTAATTGGCCTCTCATACGATTCAGCACAGTACCAAATGGTTCAACATCTACAAATCTTGCATGCTAAAAGAAAATCATAAATTTAAAATATTTTACTTCTACATATACTTCTCCGTCTCACTAAAACTTACACTCTTTACCTCATTGGTGTCGCGTTAAAAATCACACTTTCTAAAATAAAAACTACACTTTCTAAATGAAATTGTTTTAATACTTCTTTATTCAATAAAATTCATACACTTAATCTTTAGGTCCAAAACTAAAATGTAATTTTAGATGAAATGAAGGGAATAAAAAAAAAAAAAAAAGGTGAGGGGCAACTGCCCCTATGTAGCTCCGCCCTGGACTTGAGCTCCCTGGTTTGGTTTGTGATGGGAAAAAAATGAATGGTAAAATTTTGAACCATTTTAATTGTCCATTTAAGAGAAAGAAAACAAAAAACTGAAATAAGTCACTCCATTAAATAATATTTTCTTCATGCTAAAATAAATACTCCCTCCGTCCCGCTAGAAGCGTCACTTTTTACTCAAAATGGCGTCCCGTTTGAAGCGTCACATTTCCTAAAAAGGAAATGTTTTATTTATATTCTATTATCTCATCTTCTATTCCCTCCACTAATTCTCTCTCCTCTACACTCACAACACTTTTTAAATTCACTATTTCCTCCACTAATTCTCTCTCCTATTTTCAAATTACACTCACAACATTTTTTCTTCCCACCTATTTTCTTAATTTGCGTGCCGGGCTAAAAATGGCGACGCTTCTGCCGGGAAGGAGGGTGTATTAATTTTTTTTATAAGAACAAAAATAACAGCATATGAAGTAAAATTTTGTACATATATTTTCATATCATCAAATTATGATTTTATCTAGTTTATAGCGTCTTTATCGATTTCTGGTCAATGTAAAAACGTAAGTATTGAACCACAAATTAAGGATTAACCAAACGGTGTTTTGACACACAATTTAACACCCAAATAGACAATTTTCACTATACTAACAGAGTTTGGACTTTGAAATTTTTCCCTACCCTCTTCCCCAAACAGCGTCTGCCGCAGAGGACTGGATTGTTGTGATTGGTGGCTGAGGTCATATAGTGTCAATCCATTTGATTTTGAAGGTATGTTCATTTTAGCATCTTCAAATTTAATATTATATTTTTTCTATGACTAAAAATATTAATTTCATCAAAGACACGTTCTAGCTTATTTCACTAGTTATAATTTTGACCCTTTCTACTTGAATCCATAATTCAGCATACTTCACTATACTTATAAGATTTAATCACATCATTCTATTTACTAGATAAATAGCCGAGATGACAAAAATAGTTTTCAATCATATATTTCATACATATTCAATTAATTTTGACTACATGCGTAAAACATGCTCATTAACGTGACTACATTTCTACTTAATGATGATGTAATAGCTTAGGTAAGATCGTCCATCACTAAACTTCAAAACAACCAATCGCAGTGCTTGAAGAATTAACACTATTACTAATCTCGAGCCACGCATGTGTTAGAAGTAAGTGATTGTTAAGCCAAAGCCAAAGCCAAAGCCAAAGCTAAAGCCAAAGCCAAAGCTAAAGAGCTGATGTCGTGGTGGCTTTGGATTGGCTAGGGGAGTGCTTCCGTCTCATTTAAAAATGTAGAAAATTTTATTTGGATATCTCATTTAAAAAAGCATACACATAAATAAAAAAATTAATACATTTTTTAATAAAATTCATTTGTAATACTTACAATAATTATTTAATTACTATTTTTTATCTTAATTTTTCTCGCATTTCATTTTCATACTTATAACACATTAACACTTAATTCATTAATTACTTTTATCAATTTTCATGCAAAATTAATTTTGTCACTGTCAAGTAAGTAGCCATAGAATGGGGGGAGAAATACCACCCAATTGGACAACAAAAGTGACTTGTCCCAATCCAGAGGCTTAACACATTTTGTTACTCCCATTACTACTTTATTAACTTCGAGGTGGTCAGGTTTGGGATCCCAACCTCTTCCTACCCACCTCACATATTTCTTTCACACACACACACTTCATCTCTCTGCTCCACAAAATTTCGACCCCACTCTCTTCGGATAATTACCCAATTGGGAAAGCCAAAATCAACAATACTTTCATATCAAAGCTTGTTCCTTAGTCTGAGAAAGTACATGTAAAAAATATAGATACCTGATGGCCGATGCTACTAATTAGCATTGCACTTAATTTAAAATGTATTTATACTCAATATTATTAAGGGTGAATGACCAAAATATAACATATATATTTTCATGATTTTTACAATCAAATATTTAATAACATTTTAATACAATGTACTTTATCAATTTATTACAAATAATGTAATATGTGTTCTATTTTCATGCAATTTACTTTCTAATTTTGACTCAGATAATGCAATTAAATTGCATTATTTGTAACAAGATTCAAAAGTACATTGGATTATATTGTCAATAGATATTACACTACCTTAATTGAAATTGGAGATATAATATATTGTATAAGTTAATAATTATTCCTATTATTAATATTTCAGGCATTAGTAACAAAGGCGTAGAGGTCCTGCACTGAGCATCATAATCGAATCTAGAAAGAATTTTCAGTGTTCTTCCATATGATGAATCTATGAAGTAACTCAGATACAATGAATCCATGCTAGCACTTACATTTCTTCTTTCTTTTTTTCCTTTCCTTTTTTTACCAAAGCACTTACATTTCAATTGCAATGCTTTGTTTTGTTTGAACCAAATATATTTCAAGTTATGTGTATTCTTTTATTTTGTTTGATCAAAATATTTCACAACATACTGTACTCCGTGTATTTCAGAATACTACAGATTACAAGAACACAAACAACCACTCTACTAAGTATGATGAGGTCCAAGTCCAAGTTTCGAATACTCCGTAGGACGCAAGAGACAGTGCCAGAATTTACCATAATAACCAAGACTCCGTTTACTGATAAGACCAACCTTTGACAAAAAGAAAAATTAAGTATATCGCTACTTTCTCAAATCCAAATAACAATGTCTTGAATACATTCAAGTATACTTAACATTTCTCCCACCATTTCTATATAAAAAAAAAATACCCGATGCAGCAAGTTTAGAGTTTGGACCACATCTTCCTTTTTTACATCAAGCGATAGAAATTTAATGGGAGCATGTGGGACCCACCTAGCACTTTGTGGGTCAAAGAAAAACTACAGTTTGATAAAATATTCGAATACAATAATAACTCCAAAACCCCTAGAGCAGTTTTACTATTTCCCATTTTCAGTATAAAAGTCATGTTTATATAGATTAGGATCAGGTTACTAACTTGGGTTTTGGTTTGAATATTGATGGCATTTCAATATTTGTCCCATAATCTTTCTAAATAACTTCACCTTCTGTAACTTATGTGGGTATCATATGATTTATTTGTTTCAAAAATCCTCAACAAAACATCAACAACCCAAACAAAGTAAAAACATTATCGGACTGATTTATCCTTATCACAATATTATCCATTCACATACATTTTAGTGTTCAATACTAACACTCTACCCATTATAACTGTATCACGTTTTGCTAAATCAGACAAAAGGCTATACCCAATTGTTTTGTCAATACTTTACCCACATTTGACACAAAAAAAAATAATACAGTACTGTCATTTTCAATTCCTACGAATACTAGTGTGTTCATACTTATTCCTTGAGAATTTCGGTTGGTGACTTCAGACATCGCAACTCAACATCGCAACTCAGACGCAGGAGAGATTAAATTTTACTACAATGGATCGTCCCTGATTTGGGGGTAATTAAATGATTAATAATACCCCTATCACGATCAGAGCCATCCATATGATATTGAGTTGGTCATCTTTCATGCTTTAATTTATTGTATGGTACAACAAAAGAATAAAGCAAAAAGAGGTGTCAACTTAAAAAATGGGGTCCATATAACAATCCTCCTTCCTTGATGGCAATATCGTGAATTATTGAAATTTTAGGGTTCAAGTATGGTTCCTTGTGTTATAAATAAAGCCATCAAGTGAAGCCTAAAGTCCCAAGACAACAACTCCTAAGTTTTCACTCCACTTCTATAAATAAAGTCCCACCAGCTGGCTTCACCAAACAAATACAAACCACTAACAATCTAGAGAGAGAGAGAGAGAGAGGATTTGACAGGAAGCATGACAAACCTAGTTGATGATCAAATGGTACTCCTATCTCAGTACTATCCTGGTATTTACACCCAGCTCGTACCAGAACAAGGTTAGAGAACTTATTCATGTACTCCCTCTATCCCAAAATGAATTGCTATGGATCAAAAGCAAATTTAAAAAAAAAAAATTGGTCATTCATTTTGAGACAGAGGTAGTACTATATATATATGCCTGAAATATTACCTGCATAATTATTTACATGCATACTTAATTTTTTATGTTTCGTAACAATGTTTAGGAAAGGAAGTGAAACCACGAAGAAGGCGTAAGAAGAACAAAGGAGAAGGTAGCAGTAGTGGGTTCCGAAAGAGAAAGCTGACTGATGAACAAGTGAATCTGCTTGAACAAAGTTTTGAAAATGAGCATAAACTTGAGTCGGAGAGGAAAGATAGACTTGCTGCTGAGCTGGGCCTTGATCCGCGACAGGTTGCTGTGTGGTTTCAGAATCGCAGGGCCCGGTGGAAGTGCAAGAGGCTCGAGGAGGAATACTCTAAGTTGAAGAATGAACATGACACTACTGTTGTCGAGAAATGCCGATTGGAAACTGAGGTGAATCTCTCTCTCTCTCTCTCTCTCCAAATACACATCAGAAAACACAAGCCATTTCTTTTGACTCTTAATTTTCGTATACCTCTAGACCTCTAGAAAGGAAGATAATATATGTTGTTACCAAGTTGGTAAAACTTAGAATTTCACACATGGCTGGTGTTGAAAGGATTGAGTCAGGTGCAATGTTTACATTTATAATCACAAGGACTTTCACCAAATAAAGGAAAAATATGCCATAAATATTTCCAAAATTTATTCCAGCCCCCAAGTTTAAAGTTCTCCCCAGTTTCAAGTTTTTCTCAGTTATAATTTTCTACTATTAAAACTTTTTACCTTTTACACCCTTATACAGGAAGACTTATTTTTTCACAAAAAAATTGCCAGGTTTATTTTGTAAATTTGCCTCAGAATTTTAAAGGAAGCAGCTGGCAGAAAGCACAAGTATATAGAAATGCATGGGCACTAGGCTCGAGAAAAAGTCAGGCCCCATGTTGTGGAATTTGATAAAATACAGATAATGAGCAATTGAACCAGTGAATTTTGATAGTAAAAGAGATACTTGGCACTCCAATAGACAACAAAAGTACTACAACTTCCAAATCACGAGTGTCCGTACATATTGGAGTAGTTTAATATTTTGGGTGATGATTCACAGCCTTCTTATTGGTGGAGTAGCACATGGCTCTCCGACCACGTGGTACTTCAGAACAAAATAAAGAATCCCAATTTATCAAAATTAGATTTAATTAAGTTGAGATTAAATAATCAATCCCTTAATTTGTGCCCAAGTTTTAGTTTAAAAAACACTCCCTTCTTCATTGTCTTAATGAGATTTTTATGTATCATGTACAGGTACTGAAGCTGAAAGAACAACTTGATAATGCTGAAAAGGAGATGCATAGGCTAGGGGAGCGATCTGATGGGATTTCTAGCAACAGCCCAAGTTCATCATTCTCGATGGAGGCTATGGACCCACCTTTCCTCGGAGAGTTTGGGATGGAAGGACTGGAAAATGTACTTTACTTTCCAGAGAACAACTATATTCAAGGATTGGACTATTGGAGTACTGGCTTAATATGATATAGGATTAATTAACTAATTAATTATTATGTAAATTAAATCAATTTAGTATGTAGATAGTGACCCATCTAATGTAAATCTTTTTTCCTTGCTCTATGGATTAGTGTTTTCAGTGTTTATTTGACTAGAAGTATATATAACAATGTTATTTAATTACCTAACTAGTTTTATAACTAAGTACTTTTAGTCTTTTATTCATATAATGTCTTTAATTTTTCTTCTTTACAATGTCCATAAACGTAAGGAGAAAAAACAACGAAATGACCTAGAGAATTTAGAATTGATGAAGCGAGCAAGTCGATGTAGCATTGAGATGGAAGGAGAGGATTTGTCCGCATCTCCTTGTTTTGGAGATAAATGGGTTAAATGATTTTGGTACTCGATGGGCCTCACAATTGCCTAATTGATCTAGACCAAACAACTCGCGAGATGGGAGACGTGAGAAATTGAAATTGTGTGCTGCAGCGGAGCAGCGATTTGCCCGCTACAGCAGTTCCTCGTTCGTAACCTATACAACTACCATATAAACATGCTTATCTATGACTGAAAATGGTCAAGATGGAGGAAGGGTATTTTGGTCTTTTAGTTGCTTGAATATGCATGCAAAGCAATGCGTAGTGATAACATCACGTGCAAGAGGAAGAGTCTCTAGTGTTCCATTGCATTTTATATGGAGTATTTAATTGTGCAAACTGCACCTAACATAGAGCCTTTGATTAATGAAAGATAAACACTTGAAACATTTTCAACCCTTGCCAAATTTGTATGCGCCTAAATGACAAAAGTTGCTGTACACCTTATCTAAAGCGTTCATACCATTCCTAGGTTAAATATTAAGCTAACCTATGACCAGATTCTAAAACCATCCAAAAATAATATAAATTGACATGGGAATTCATACTTTGGTTAATTCTTAATTCTTGAAACTTTAGTTAGAGATGGTTAATATAACTTAGCTTTTAGTCCAATTAAGGTGCCGGAGTATATATACTGTGCACGCTAACCCCTCAAGCAGTGTTAAGGTCATAATTTTACTTTTTACGTCTCATAATAATAAGTGTCGCACTTTCCTTTTCGATCTTTCACAAAACTAGTGTCTGTTTTTGAATAAGAAAAAAAATAGTATAATTTTACCATGGTGCAAACAATGTAACAAGTAAACCACATTCCTTATAAAGTTTGACAAATCAGCTGTGACACTAATTATGAGGCTGAGGGGTTATTGAAGAGGGTCAGAATTTCAGTAAGGAACAACAGAAAATCAGTAGCAAAGATTGTAATGGATCACATTCATGCTAGTACAATGCATCAGTTTAAAGAGTGCAACATTCCAGCAGCTAAAAATATATGCTGGACAGTGACATGGATATGCACATATATCATGGACGTGCAGAATTGGAAACCCAGGATTTAGTTTGAAAAGTTAAAGGTTATTCTAGGTGGAATATACAAGCATATAAAGCACATAGATAATGACAAGTAAAATTTTAATCTATCATACAGTAATGCTAAAGAACAGTAGAAAGCAATAAAGAATAATATACCAAGAGAAGGAGCAAGGAAAAAATCAAGGAGAAATTTTCTAACCTTTTTATCGAAGAAAGACTTTAAGGCCATCTCAGATTCCATGATGATAATAATCTTTTATCAGGGAGTGGTACACTACCTTCTCTGAACAGACACCAAAGTACCAGTAACTTGAAAGAGACCCGAGGGTAATAACACAAGGTGTTTGGTACTTTGGATGATGTGGCACTTCTCACCCGAGATCTCGCATATTCTGGCAATTAAACATACTATCAGACGTGCAAGAAATTAGTGAAAATAAATTCTTTAAAAATATTGATTAGTTTTTTTTTTTAAAAGGTTAGAAGGAAGATGAGAAGAGAAAGAAGAATATTCTCATTAGGAGACAGTACAGTAACTATATTACTCCGTACAACCTTTGTGGTATCAGTAAAAGTAGCCACAGTACCATCTTGTGACTTCTCATAAACTGGTTGCAGGCTGGAAATTTCAGCCACCTGAAATTTTAAAGAAACTTAGTAACCAACTAGAGTAAAAGGAACTGAAAACACTGTGAAATTGGCTTTTTTTTTATCGTCTTCGTAATAATGTTATCCACATAACTGTACTGCTAACTTAGGTAGAAAGAATATATTATACTGGCATAAGTTTGTGATAGAATTCTGCTGAAATTTTGGAATAAATGGTCAAAGCCACTAATATAAGAAGCATAATGGCAACTTCGTATATTATTAGCAAATTCACAAAGCAAATTGTCGGCCTCTTTTAATTGATATCACCCTCAGATACTGACTGATATGTCAATTAAGTGTATCACCAACTACCAAGGAAGCTCAAGGAGTGAATAATCTGGAGAAAAAGAAAACAAAAATAGCTGTCGGGGTTCTGCAGAGAACATAAATACGTTACCGAGAATCCTTAGAACCTTATAATTCTTCCTTATTACGGAGTAGTTTAGTAATAAATGATGCATGTGGTTCAGAAGGAAAAACGAAATGATTTTCATTGATGACAACGGAAATTAAAGTCTTGGTTGCATAAGTAACAAAATCTTCATTAAGAAGACGGAAAGATCAATAAATTACCTCAATCAGAATACATAGTTCATATGGCTTTTTCAAAATTCATTATGTTCTACCATTGGACCATCACATACATCCAGCATACATAAATTTGAGTGGCAATTAATCCTTAAGAAAAAGATGGCATCTCTAAAATGCACTAAAGAGGCTCATAATTATTTTTTTACCCAGAAATTCCCAAATTCATTTACTGCTAGTTTGGTACACGATAATAATCAGTACATTCCATGATGTTAAGTATGTGTATCATTCCATTGTAGTGCAAATAGCACGGAATAGAATCACGATTCTTTCGTACTCAAGCAAACACTTTTGACTCTTTCTCGAGATAATGCAAGTATTTGCCTTCATCAAATTGATGTTAACCTTGTAACAGACAAGTCATATATACTTCCAAGAAAGCCTCATATCCACATAAGCACTTTCGTTATTGCAAAAGTTGAGAACAAAAGGAGCACACGTTGAGAAACTCTCACAAAGCATGATTAATACGACAAAGGCATTCATAAATTTCTTGATTATTGAATATGTGACATGGAGGATTCATGAATTCTAAGTTGGGATCCTGAAGTCTTGCTTGTGTCATCATAAACTCTAAAATAATATAGCTTGTAACAATGTCTAAGTTTACTGCTGCTTAACTTCTTTTTCAGTTGAAAAAATAGACTTCCAAGACCTCCAAAATAGCTGATGCTAGCCCAGATTCTAAAATGCCACTTTTGTAAAACACTCCGCCTAACAATTTCAATTTAATCCAATTGAAAACTCATCTCCATCCAAAATGGAAAAATATTTGTTCCATAAACTGCCAATGAGCCTTGGCTCAGATAGCATAAGCTCTTACCTTCCCTCGGGAAGGTCAAGGGTTCAACTTCAATCTCCCTCCCTAAGTTGTACTTTGAAATATTAGTGTTGACAAAAAAAATGTTCCATAAACTAAAGGCCTTCAATGACCAAACACAAAAACTTATAATGGTAGTATTACTCCAAGCTCCCTAAAATATTCTTAATTATGTACAACCCACAGAACCATAAAGAAAGAGCATCGGCCGTCGTTTAAGTCTAGCAATAATAACTATCGTGGAGAGTATGCTGACAACACCCAGCCAAATGGTTGTAGCAGCCTACTACTATCACTATGTTTCAGGACATCATTCACATAATGTCTTTAACAAATGCATTACAACCTCCTTCACCTTCTCCACATAAATGATTACCAAGAGTTACACAATGCTTTGGCCTGATAAAGACCCAAAAAATTGGACATTTTTAGGAACCAATCCGTAAAGAACCATACAATAAAGAAAACAAATGAATTGCTCAGGAACAGGTCAGTAAGGCAATTAAGACAACAAATAATCCATTGGTCCGAAAGAGATTGTCCCATTTTGACTATTTTGGTCAATTTGATTAATATTTGACAAAATAAGTATAAAAATCTACTAGTCCTTGCTAATTTATAAAAGTTAATTTTGATAATTTACTTATTTGGAATGCAAAAGGTAGTTGTAAGTTTTGTTTCTCATCATGCCTAACAGTCAGTATGGAAATTTGACAAGGACAAGCTCATGAAGAAAAAAAACAAGCATATATACTTTTGACTTCCTAAACGACATTAACAACACTTTCTCAGAACAAACATATAAATAAAACCATAGTTTCCATCTGTATTGTCCACGTATATGATCATGTTCATTTTTCCAACAGATTATAACTTAAGCTAGATATTGTGATTGTTTATGCCGTAGTAACCGGTTGGTCAATATTCATGACTACTTCCCCTTCCCCATTACAAAAGCATATTAGGTCATAAGCCAAGTGATACCGAGTCAAGTGAATTTTACTCCCTCCATCCAATAAAGATGTTCCTATTTGACTATTCAAGCATTTTAGTGGTATATTTTCCTTTCCATCATTATCCTTAATGAAAGTAATAATTACCTTAATGAAAATAAAAAAATTATATATGTAGCAAATGACTATTCAAACATTTTAGTGGTAGTTTAGGAAGTTCACTTATTTTAGCCACTCCAATTTGGAAATGAGACTTTCTTTTTGGGACAAACAAAAGTAGAAAATGGGAACATCTTTATGGGAGAGAATATCAGGTAATTATTCAGTACAATAGTGTCTGGGAAGCATTTTGCCAAAGTAGATGAATTCAGACAACAGCAAGAATGTGCAATTGTTAGGAGGCAGCAACAAAGATGCATCTCAAAAATATCAAACGGTAAAAAGATAAGGTAATTAAATTTGAATACATTAATTATTCAACAATCTTTTAGAGTAAATATCATTATTCAATTGAGAATTGGATCAAGATATTGGTCATTATCCAGATATGTCTAGACCAAATAAGTAAGATGTTTGCAGCCAATATACACTATCATAATAAGCAGAGAAAAGAGACATTAGTCACTTTCATCAGGACGGTAGATTGTGTGGATCACATGTTTCAGATTTATTCCTCACATAAAGAGGAGTCTCTCTATACTCACCCTAACCTTATCAAACAACCTTATCCCATCTCCTTACAATTGGGAAAAGAATCCATATCACAATTCATTGCACAAAGGACACTCTAGTTAGCTGCCAAGTAAGTCTACATTCTTAAAGCCATGGCCAATTTAGTTGTCCTTTACTAATCAATTGTTCAACTACGTGGAAGACTCAAGTTGAAACATAGGTCATCGTATCAACTCTAACAGCCTAAATGTAGATTTTTCCAACCTCAGTTCATATTCTAGTGATGTAAAGTTTCATGAAATCAAATTTCACGTGACTTTTGGAACCATGCCTACAATATTCCACGGAACATGAAAAATCAGCAAAATGGCAAAACCACATTTCCTAATTTCTTCAGAAAAGGACAGAAGTATACACAGACGTATCAAGATTGCATCATTAATAAAGCAAACAAACAAAATAAACCACGAAAGACCACAATCATACTTCACAATCTAATACATTCAGGAAAATCAATAAAAACAAAGGAATCACATAAAGTACCAATTCAGCATTTGTCAAAAATGGTACAGGTTCAAATTAACAATGTTATTCAATGTATCATCAACAAGTGAAGAACATCTTGGAGAGTAACAGCTTACCATTCCTCATTTGTCATGATTTTGCAAATTACATAAATGCTTAGCTTGTTTGGAAGATGAAAATTGTTATTTGCTTCCATGTCATTATTGCCAAATTCTCATTCCACTCGAGTTAATAGTTACAATAGCCACAGATTCAAATCATTCATCTCAGAGCATGTTATTCCTTCCTGAGGTTTTTTTTTCTGTATCGTGAAAATTGTCATGGTAATCAACACATTTCACTTAACTTGGCATTGGCGTACAAATATGCTAACACTTGATCATATAAATCAGTAAAACTGCAAAACCACATTCCCAATTTCTACATAATCAGACAGAAATAAACACAAATGGATAGAGAATCCGAGATTGCATAATTGATAAACAAACAAACAAGCAAAATAAAGCACGAAAGTCCACAATCATACATCACAATCAAACACATACAGGAAAAGCAATAAAAACTAAGTAATACATAAAGTACCAATTCACCGGTTGTCGAAAATAGTACAAGTTCGAATCAACTACGCTATTCAATGAATGTATCATCAATAGGTGAAACGAACCTGTTCTTCGTCGTTCATTATTAGAAATGCGCTTTAAGTCGTTGAAAAGGAGCCGAGAAAACGGCTGCATTGGCAGAATTTGAATTCCGGCTCGTCATCGCGCTCGCCGCGCCGTCGTTGGAATGGTAAATGGTTAAAATGACTGCCGTCGCCATCATCCATGATGATAAAACACTGAATGTTCGTTGATTGCGTCTTAAACCCTAAACTACGGTGACGAACCTCTCTCCTCCATGAGCAATGCTAGAGATTTGTTAGCGAAAGAGGATGAGAAATTAACGTAAACAAATAGTCAAAGCATACATTTAGATTTAGACGGAAAACTTTGTAGGAGGGTACATTTGGATTTAGGCGGGTTGACAACTCCATTTCAAGTTTTGGGTTTAAAAATTAGGAATTAAGTTGTTCGGTTCAAATAAATAGCAGTTTGAAACCTAATCATAATAAATTATGCGTTTAGTTTGATTTTTAAGTAATAGTGATTTGGTTTAGTTTTAAAAATTGTCAAACTGTATGGTTCGATTTATTTGCGTTCTGTACCCCCAAACCATGTTTCGAAATCGAATCGATTAACCAAACCACCAAATCGTTCAAGATTACCGTAGATATGCATATCTTTCATCTTCACCTCACATTTAGATTTGAAAATCCCTAATTCTATTCTTTGATATTAGCTCTTTTTTCTTTTGGTTAATATTCCTTTAATAATGTTAATTCACTATTTAGCACATACCATTACAAGTACTCAAATAGAATGTTATTATCATAAACATTAAATCACAATTTCAATTTGTGTTTAAATATTGAATCTATTCGATACGTTATGTCTGAAAAATTCAAACAAACATGACAATCAATTGTGTATTCTGAAATCATATTCTAATTAATGGTTTAAGCAGTGTTATATTTCATGGTTTGAACCGTGGTTTGAATTGTGGTTTAAACCGCGGTTCAAACCATAAAATCAAATCGCGATTTGAACCAAACCGAATCAAACTATGGCAGTTTGGTTTGGTTTGGTTCGGTTTGAATTTTTTCATAATTCGATTCGCTTTGAAATCTTTCCAAATCGATGACTAGTGGTTCGGTCCGTAAATGTGTCCAAATCGAACCATTTACACCCCTAATTTGTACCCAACGAAATTCTAAGTACATCTAAAAATTAAATATTAGAAGTACAAAAATATGATTGTTTAAAAATATAAGAGTTTTTTTTCCAAAATGATAGAAAAAAAAATACTTTGTGAAGTTTTAAACTATCAAAATTATTATTAAAGTTGTCGTATAACTACTGTGCAAATATAACACTGAGTAAAATGCATTTTTGGTGTTCAAAACTATCTGTATCTGTATACTAATGGGACGGAGGGAGTAGTTTTATTTAGAGTCTTAAACTATATAGCGTCCCTGATGTAGCACAAGTATTGGTTGATCAAGCCTTGGAGGAAGATGGCAAGTTTTCTACATTTTTGGTGCAACAGGAAGTGCACAGCCGCGCAAAGGAAAGTGCACGGCCGTGTCAGGAGAAGGAGTGACCGTATCCGGGCAAAGGTGCGACCGTGCAGATCGAGACGAGCAAAAGGAATTTTGGAACGGCCGTGCAGAATTGGTGACCCGGCCGTGCAAGTCGGGAATTGAAGTTTTGTTTCCTTTTTCAATTAGGATTATTATACAATTACTTAGGGGTATTTTTGGTATTTTCTAATTCCGTTTTAATTAGGTTTCCAGCTTTCCTAGGTAGTATAAGTACTTTCTTTGTTATTATTTAGAAAATAACTTTATTATTATCAATTTACGATTGCTTAGCAATTTGGGTTTTCAACCTTTAAGTCTTAATTGGCTTGCAAAAGAGATCTGATTGATTTCTTATCAAATCCTTTGTTCGTGGAGGTCGAACGTTCCCTTGAATTGTTCGTTTATCTTGTTGATTTCCGTTGCGTTTACATCAATTGGTATCAGATAAGGAGCGATCCTTGGACGATGGCCAGCAACAATGGAGGAAACAACGACACACAATCCATCCTAGCACAACTAGCCGCCAATTTGATAGAAATGCAAGAAGATCGGCGTAGAGATCATGCAGAGCTCATAGCGGCGTTTGGTCGTTTATAGGTTGGTATTGCTGGTGTCAACCAAAGGCAGAGGGCAGGTCTTGAAGAAGACGTTGTAGGACGCGAGGAAATTTCCCGTCGTGTTCCACCGACCGAAGGAGATATAGATAATCGTAGGAGATAAGGTAATCATGTTCCTGAACAATTGCCTAAAATCAAGGCCGATTTACCTTTCTTTACTGGCGAATTGGATATGATTGAATTTTCTGATTGGCTTGAGGAGGTTGAGAAGTATTTCACTTTGATGAATATTCCTGAGGATAGAAAAGTACCATATGTGGCGTATAAATTGCGTGGTGGTGCTTCTGCATGGTGGAAGCAATTATCTAATCAATTGCGTCGCGAGTTCAGAGAGCCAATTACTATATGGCCACAGATGAGAATGGACTTGCGTCAACGTTTCTTACCCAAAAATTATTCCCAAGTTATTTATCAAAAAATTTTGGAATGCAAACAGGGTGCTAGAACAGTAACTGATTATTCGCATGAGTTCCATACTGTGTCTGCTCATTGTGATATGGGTGAATCAGAGGTTCAACAAACTGCAAGATTCATCAACGGACTTCAATTCAATAACAAAAGTCTGGTGGAGATGCATACTATGGAATTTTTGGATGACACAATTGAAAAGGCTATTACGGTGGAGAGACAACTTGCTTTTTCTTCTAGGACTCAATCAAATTTCAGGTAGGGGTGTAAACGGTTCGGTTTAGCTCGATTTGGGGAAATTTTGAAGCTAAACCGCTAGTATCGGTTTGGAGAAATTCCAAACCGAGCTAAACCACAAAAAACTTCAAACCGAGCTAAGCTAAACCGCCATGGTTCGGTTTAGCTCGGTCTAAACCGCGGTTTGATTATACGGTTCAGACCGCGGTTCAAACCGCGGTCCAAACCACATTTCAAACCAACAACTTAATTACTTTGAATTTGAAGACAAATAGCAATCACCAAATAACATTCTTAAAAATATGTTTAGAGTATAATACAAATATACTAGATAAAAATTACAAACCAACATTATCAAAAAGTACCATTCCTCATAATAAAGCATCAGTTGACAAAAAACAATTAAAACTAGAAAAGGACAGCAACTAGCCCAAAAGGAAGATTAGTTACCTCCTCAGGTACAATTGCAGAAGCACACTCAGGGAAACTACTAGCAACCCCAAGCCACGCACAAAGAATGCCGAGGACGTCCTTCGTGTCCAAACATAGTGTTCCTAAAAACCCGTTATACTCTAAATTCGTATGAAAGCAACAAATTATAATAACAAACCGGTAGCTGCAATTTCGGCTAATAAAGCGAATACAACCACCGGAACAGAAAACTTAAACATACTGTGGTAAGATGCTGATGATAGAAATAGAGTTGCTTCAGACTCCCGTGTTTTGAAAGTTGAGTTTCCAGTTCATCAACACATCTGTATTTATACACAAATTTAAGTTAGCTCGGTTTCATAGCTCGGTTCCATAGCTCGGCTTGATAGCTCGGTTTCATAGCTCGGTTTGACGGTTCGGTTCCATAGCTCGGTTTAACGGCTTCAACGGTTTAGCTCGGTTCGGCTCGGTTCGGCTTGGTGCACTCAGACCGCAAGCTAAACCGAACCGATCGGTTTGGGAATTTTTCAAACCGAGCTAAACCACATAAAATTAAAAACCGAGCTAAACCACGTGGTTTAGCTCGGTTCGGTCTCAAACCGCGGTTTGAGCTAAACCACTTACACCCCTAATTTCAGGAATTATGGGGGTTCTTATTCTGGAAATAAGGGTGCGACACAGGACAAGACACCAACTACTGGCTTGAAGGTGTTAGAGGAGAAGAATGAAGTTCCTGCAGTTATTCAACCTACACAAGCTAAGAAGTCCAACATTACCACTACTACAGGGCAATAAAATACTAATCCTCATGCCAAAACTTTTGGCAATAAGTGTTTTAGATGTGGGGAAGTAGGCCATAATTCTAGTGGGTATCCTCTCGTAAGAGTGTTAATGTGGTGAATCATGATGATTGTGTTGATGAAGGTGATTGTCCAGAATATTGGGAGGATCCCAATAATAATGAAGAAGGTGTGGAAGATCATGGGTCATTTGTGGTTAATAGATTAATGTTGACTACCCCTAGAGAAGAGGAGGATCCTAAAAGGCACAACATCTTTCGCACCAAAGGGAAGATTAAAGATGTTGATATTCAGATTATTTTTGACAGTGGGAGCAGTGAAAATTTGGTGGCTCGTGGTATTGTAGACAAGTTGAAGCTTGAGGTAAAACCACATCCCTCTCCTTATTCAGTTGGTTGGATCAATGCAGTCGACAATATTAAGGTACATGAACAATGTCTTGTTCCTTTCTCTATTGGGCGATATAAGGATACTATTATATGTGATATTATAGATATGATTGCATGCAATTTACTATTGGGTAGACCTTGGAAATTTGATCTTAATGTGGTGCATAAAGGGCGAGATAATTATCTTAGTTTCATGAAAGACGGAGCACGTTTTAATTTATGCCCTTTAAAGGTTAAAAGTCCTTGTGTCATGGAGAGAAAGAAGCCTATTATTTCGCTTTGTACTGTTAATGAATTTTTGGATGATAATGTTGAGGCTATATGTGTTTTTGCGGTGGTAAGAAAGGATGTGTCGGGTTTTGTGAGTTTGGTTCCTAAATCCTTGGAATCGTTATTGAAAGAATATGGTGATATTATGTCGGATGAACTTCCTGCAGGGTTGCCTCTCTTGCGCAACATTCAACATAACATTGATTTGGTTCCTGGTGCATCTCTTCCTAATCTCCCACATTATAGAATGAGTCCAGCAGAACATGATATTTTAAGAGAGAAAGTATAAGATTTGTTGAAAAGGAGTTATATACAGGAAAGTTTAAGTCCTTGTGCAGTTCCGGCTCTCCTAGTTCCTAAGAAAGATGGGACATGGCGTATGTGTGTTGATAGTCGGGCTATTAATAAAATTACTGTGAAGTATCGTTTTTCTATTCCCCGTCTTGATGATATGTTAGATATGCTTCATGGTGCTAAAGTCTTTTCTAAGATTGATTTGAGGAGTAGTTATCATCAAGTTCGTGTTCGCCCTGGTGATGAGTGGAAAACTGCTTTCAAGACCAAGGAGGGGTTGTATGAATGTTTGGTGATGCCTTTTGGTTTATTTAATGCACCTAGTACTTTTATGCGTTTGATGACTCAAGTGTTGAAGCCCTTTAATGGTAAATTTTTGGTGGTGTATTTTGATGACATCTTGATTTTTAGCACGACTGAGGAGGAGCATGTAGGGCATATACAAGCAGTTCTGCAGGCTTTGAGAGAGAATGTGTTGTATATAAATCTCAATAAAAGTAGTTTTATGCTTGATAAACTATTATTCTTGGGATATATTGTTTGTGCAGATGGTATTCATGTGGATGAGGATAAGATTCGAGTTATACGCTACACCTATAGCTTTTAGTGAGGTTCACAGTTTTCATGGCCTTGCTACTTTCTATCATCGTTTTATTCGTAATTTCAGCACTATTGTGGCCCTGATTACTGAGTGCATGGAGAAAGGGAAATTTATATGGGGTAATGAGGCGGCTGCTAGTTTTGCTTTGATTAAGGAGAAATTGATGAATGCTCCATTATTGGCTTTACCGGATTTTTCTAAACCTTTTGAGCTTGAAACTGATGCTTCTGTGATTGGGATAGGGGTTTTTTTGATACAAGAAAAGAGGCAGGTTGCTTTTATGAGCCATAAAGTTAGAAGAGTCAAAACGGAAGTAGACGACTTATGAGCTTGAGTTTTATGCGGTGGTTCAGGCAATTAAGCATTGGGAGAAGTATTTACTTCATCATAAGTTTATTCTTTATACTGATCATGAGGCTTTGAAATATATGAATGGTCAGAAATCTCTTAATCATATGCATGCTCGTTGGGTGGCTTATTTGCAACAATTCACTTTCGTTATTCAACACAAGAGTGGACAACATAATAAGGTAGCCGATGCTTTGAGTCGTAGGGCAAATTTGTTGATTACTATGCAGAATGTGGTGATTGGATTTGAGTGTTTGAAGGACTTATATGAGACAGATGCGGATTTTGCAGAAGAATGGGCCAAGTGTCGTGATGGGGTTTCAGTTGGTTTATTTTTGTTGCAAGATGGGTTTTTATTCTACAAAAATAGAATGTGTATTCCACAGGGTTCTGTCCGCGAGAGTCTTATTTTTTAGATTCATCATGATGGACATCATGGGCGTGATAAGACGGTCGAGTTAGTTACAAAGAAGTACTTTTGGCCACAAATTCGTAGGGATACTTATAAGATTGTGCAAAGGTGTATGGTTTGTCAGACGAATAAGGGGCAGTCACAGAATACTGGATTGTATACTCCATTACCAGTTCCTGATAAGCCATGGGTGGATATTTCTATGGACTTTTGGGTTACCTCGAACGCAAAGGTCCAATGATTCTGTTTTTGTGGTGGTTGATCGTTTCTCCAAGATGGCTCATTTTATTCCTTGTAGAAAGACTGCGGATGCTGCTCATATTGCAGGATTATTTTTCAAAGAGATTGTTCATTTGCATGGTGTTCCAAAGACTATTACTTCTGATCGTGATACGAAGTTTTTTAGTCACTTTTGGCGTACTCTTTGGAAGATTTTTGGGACAGGTTTGCAGTTTAGTAGTTCTCTTCATCCACAAACAGATGGACAAACAGAGGTGGTCAATAGAACTTTGGGTAGCATGGTTCGTTGTTTGTGTAGTGATCATCCCAAGAAGTGGAACTTGGTGTTGGCAACTGCTGAATTTGCATTCAACAATATGACCAACAGGACTATAAAGATGACTCGATTCGAGATTGTTTATCAGAGGGCTCTTACTCATACTCTTGATTTGGTTCCTTTGCCTAGTTTACCTGGTTATAGTGTTGCGTCTAAGAATATGACAGAAATGATTGATACTGTTCAAGCTGAGGTGAAGAAGAATATTGAGGAATATAATGCGAAGTATAAGAAAGAGTCTGACAAGCGACTTCGTCACAAGGTGTTTTCTGTGGGAGACATGGTTATGGTTTATTTGCACAAAGAACGTTTTCCTCAAGGTACCTATAGCAATCTTCATCAGAAGAAAATTGGTCCTTGCAAGATTTTGGAGAAGATCAATGATAATGCATATGTGGTAGACTTGCCGGATGGGTGGAATATTTCTCCTACTTTTAATGTTGTAGATTTAGTTGATTTCTACCCGGATGATCCTCTTTATGTGGATATGGATTCAGGGACGAATCCTTTTAAAGTGGGGGAGAATAATGTAGCACAAGTATTGTTTGATCAAGCCTTAGAGGAAGAAGACAAGTTTTTTGCGTTTTTGGTGCAACAGGAAGTGCACGACCGCGCAAAGGAAAGTGCACGGCCGTGTCAGGAGAAGGAGCGACCGTGTCCGGGCAAAGGTGCGACCGTGCAGATCAAGAGAGCAAAAGCAATTTTGGAACAGGCAGTGCACGGCCGTGCAGAATTGGTGACCTGGTCGTGCAAGTCGGGAATCGAAGTTTTGTTTCCTTTTTCAATTAGGATTCTTAAACAATTACTTAGGGGTATTTTTGGTGTTTTTCTAATTCCGTTTTAATTAGGTTTTCCAGCTTTCCTAGGTAGTATAAGTACTTTCTTTGTTATTGTTTAGAAAACAACTTTATTATTATCAATTTACGATTGCTTAGCAATTTTGATTTCCAACCTTTAAGTCTTAATTGGCTTGCAGAAGAGATCTGATTGATTTCTTATCAAATCCTTTGTTCGTAGAATCGAATTAAGGTCGAACATTCCCTTGAATTGTTAGTTTATCTTGTTGATTTCCGCTGCGTTTACATCAGTCCCACATAAAATTTACAACTAATGTTTTAGCCCTGTCAAGGTCTCAATTCTGATGGGCGATTAAAAATCTAACAATATTTAACATGTGTCTCTCGCATGTCTAAAATTTAGGGGCATATGTATTTTTTAATACCCTAAAACTATTTGTGTTTTATGCATTTCACGTTTACAAATTCATCTATCAGGAAACCATTGCTACCATCACTAAAATGAAAAGTAAATATTAAATTTGTGGACGGATGAAATAATAAATGATCGAGCCAAAATTGTATAATGACTCACTTGATCAGGGAGCGGGAAGGATACCTTATACAAACGACGGACAACCTGCAAAACAGACAACGTTAGGGGGAGGGGTTTGACCCGGCGCAAACCATCTGGTGTAAGAATAAGAATTTGTATGAAGAGAAAGTATAAAGTCGAAAAAACGAGGAGAAATATATTATGTGATAGAACGTACCTTTTAGGAGATCCTTAGTTGAGTCCTACTAGGAAAGTGAATCTTGTCGTACAAATCTCATTAGGTGAATACGAATCCTGAAAATAGTATAATTCTATAAACGATTTTGTATTTGTTTATGGAAAATATACCTCGTAACTAGGAGATAAAATAGGACTAAATATATAATAAGAAGAAAAATAGGAGCAAATATTTATATTCCGTTAATTGGCCCCTTGCGTTCTACTCGCGCGGGGCAAGAGTAAGAAGCATACAAATTAGGTAATAAATATATGTTCTGATGGGAAAGATTGAGATCAAATTATGTGTCTCGTGAGTCTTCCAGCTCAACCTTGTTGTCTCTTGACCATTGTAATTAAGTTGGATCCTGACCACGAACCCAACTTATAACCCGAGATGAAGCATGTCCCCGAATTCAGCTCGTTGACGAGTGTTAAGTTGAACCTTGTCAACGGATTCAACTCGGTTGTAGGCCAAGCTGGGTCCTGGCCCCAGATACCAGCTCATATGTCGTGTGCAACTCAATCACAATGGTTAAGAATCATAAGATCAAGTAAAAAAAAACCCGTAAAGCTCAAATATAAAAAAAGGCTTTTGTGATTTATTTATTTTTAGCAAAGTAAGCTTGTTGTAATGAATTTTTTAAGTATGAACAATCATTTGAAATTGAATGTATAATAATTAGAAAGAGTCGATCTGATTTTCGTGAAAGCGATTTGTAGTGGTCGATCTAAATGGATGAATTCTAGCCACATGTTTTAACTTTTAAGCAAAGGGATACCTGATTTGTGCCTGCAATGGCTTGGATGGAAACTGAGATTTTCATTGATCTTTTTCGTTAAGATCCTCGCGAATTTGTCCAAGAATCCGACCTGAAGTTGCTGCAATGGTCGGTTAAGAACAGAAAAATCCCTAAAAAATTGCGGGCTTTGAATGTACGCTCGCCTATTTTTAGAAAATTAATGAGAGTCGCCATGCCGTTTTAAAGGAAACTTTGAAAACCTTTTGAAATCAGAGAGAGGGTTCGGGGGTCAGGTTACGTGTTGGAAAGAACCGAGAGTTCACCCAACACGCCTCGTAAACGAGTCTTTCAATGTTCAACATCCAATATCATTCATTAGTGTGTGCAATTTGTGTGACAAAATATATATAAATGCATTTTAATGCTTTGCTTTATTGATCAAAATGAGAGAATTACATCTTGTGAGCCACTTGGTGCGGGGGCCACATCCCGATTACATTTGATTAAAATAGATTACAACCGAAAGAACCTGCTGTAGATGGGCTAGGTGTGTCGCACGACACAGGACCTGGAATGGCCAAGTGTGTCGCGTGACACACCTGTTGGGATTGGAGCCAAAACCAAGGAGAGGATCAAAACCATGGAGGAGCAGAAAATCGGAGCGGACTGTTGAAGTGGGCGACCGCCCATAGAGGAGGTGGGCGACCACCTAAAGGAACAGTCTGTCGGGGACGGATTTCTGGAAAGGAGTCCACATATGGAATTAATATTAGCATTCCTAATTAAAGTTATACTCCTTCCGTCTCAAGGACTCCAGGTAAATTAGGTTTTGATCAGGAGTAGGTTTTGTATCTCTATAAATACATTGTGACTACCACCATAATATTTGTACCCAAGAGGAGAAAGTTAGGATATCAAAGGGAGCCACAAAATAGTGTCTAGGAAGGGAGGTCGGGGGCCTAGGAGAGCCATGGGGGCGATCCTACAACCCGGCCATGACCGTGTTATTTGTGCGTTCTAGGGGAGGTGAGATAATGTATATGAGAGATTGCTCATGGAGAGTTACTATGCTAGATCTGTGTGAGTGCATATGTAAAGTTGTAATCCTTCATATATTACTATAGTGATATCCTGGCTTGGTGCCTCCGGATGTAGCCACGGGTGGTGGTGAACCGGGTTAACAAATTATCGGTGTTCTTGTTCTTTCGTATTATCATGTGTTGATTTATTTTTCTCCATGTTGATGACTGCTAGTATGGTCTAGTGGATGTGGTGATCCCCCCAATTTCACAACAACTGGTATCAGAGCTTTGGTTCGAGATCTAGGAGAGATCCAAGGTGAAGAAAAGAGACAACAGATTTTTCGTGTGGAAGACGTGCAGGGATCTGAGAGCTTCTAGGGTTTATGGTTAAAGCAAGACACGTGCCAAATAGGTCCACGATCGTGCGGAAGATCAGTAAGTCTGAAGAGTTCGTTTGTTTCTTATTGAGATCTGCAGAAATTCGAGGTGGAATTTTGGAGATGCAGAGATCAAGATAGATCTGGAGATGTTCAAGGGTTTATGGGGCAGTCAAGGTGGTTGGAGAAAAATATGAAAGAAAAGGAGTCTAAGTCGGAGGAGCTTCTGGAGTACTGGGCGACCGCCCATGGTGGTGGTGGGCGGCCGCCCACATAGACAGAAGGTTGGGCTCGTGGGAAATTCTTCATGGGCGACCGCCCATGGGGTGGTGGGCGTCAGGAGAGTTTTTTCTGCAGCAGATTTTGTTTCCTATTTTGATACAATCTCTTCTTGCAAAGGTGAGTGGTATAAGCCGGTTAGACCACGTGGGAAGAGGAAGACTTCTCGCAAACGACGGATGAGGGGTAAGGAGGATGTTGTACTCTACCGACAACATCAATTTCGTTTCGGGTGGGAGCAAGAGGCTTGGAGACCGGCCTGTTGGTGTAAAAGGGGGAGAGACATCAATAAACGGTGTGTTAGGGTAGAGAGGTGACAATGTGTAGCTGGCCAGCAAGGAGACAGTCACAAGTACCTAACAGAGAGCGAAAAAAAAAGACCACAAGAAGACAATGCAAGAAGCAAGGTGTGTCCGAGTTTCATGGGGAGCATTGCAAGGGTAGTGGATCTAGGAGGGAGAAGGCGAAGTTAGTCTTGCAAATAAATCAAGGTAGAAGTTGATTTGGGGAGGCAAGAAGGATCTAACACGGAGAGGTTGAAGCGTCGCTTGGTTTCAACTCGCCTTATTACTTGGGCGTGGAGGCTCATGGTGGAGGAGCGTGGAGGCTCAACATGGTGGTGTAAAATATTTGGTGGATCATTCTCAGGTGGGAGTATGATGGGAGCATGTCACAATGGTGGTTTATGTCTCCAGGTGGGAGATTGTTGGGATTGGAGACAAAACCAAGGAGAGGATCAAAATCAAGGAGGAGCAGAAAATCGAAGCGGACTGTTGAAGTGGGCGACCGCCCATAGAGGAGGTGGGAGACCACCCAAAGGAACAGTCTGTCGGGGACGGATTTCTGGAAAGGAGTCCACATATGGAATTAATATTAGCATTCCTAATTAAAGTTATACTCCTTCCGTCTCAAGGACTCCAGGTAAATTAGGTTTTGATCAGGAGTAGGTTTTGTATCTCTATAAATACATTGTGACTACCACCATAATATTTGTACCCAAGAGGAGAAAGTTAGGATATCAAAGGGAGCCACAAAATAGTGTCTAGGAAGGGAGGTCGGGGGCCTAGGAGAGCCATGGGGGCGATCCTACAACCCGACCATGACCGTGTTATTTGTGCGTTCTAGGGGAGGTGAGATAATGTATATGAGAGATTTCTCATGGAGAGTTACTATGCTAGATCTGTGTGAGTGCATATGTAAAGTTGTAATCCTTCATATATTATTATAGTGATATCCTGGCTTGGTGCCTCCGGATGTAGCCACGGGTGGTGGTGAACCGGGTTAACAAATTATCGTAAATCTTGTTTTTTCGTATTATCATGTGTTGATTTATTTTTCTCCATGTTGATGACTTCTAGTATGGGCTAGTGGATGTGGTGATCCCCCCAATTTCACAACAACACCCTGCCAATATGCAGAGGCTTTACAAGCTGGATTACAGAGAAAGCAATGAACAAATGTAACGAAGCAAGATCAGATTACAGATCACTAAGATCACTAAGATGGAGATAAACCCCAAGAGAGTGTGGATATGATTGATCCACTCTCTACTTGGTGTTCAAGCTAAGATAAGAACATAATCATAAACATACCGATCAAAACATGCATTATTACGAGAATAGATGTATAATCAGAACATTCAGATTAAAGCATGCTATATTCAATCAGGTTCTAAACCAAACATTAGATTAAGCATGGCAATTACACTAAGTAATGAAAATAGAGAAGGAGAAAGAGAGTTAGGATTCGTTACCCTTGTAGATCCTCTATCTCTATACCAAGTTAGGTATAGAGACCTTCGATTCAGCTTCAGAAGGAGGATTAGAACCCAGCAAGTGTATGAGATTTGGATCTTCAATGTGTGTGTGTGTGAAGTGTGTGAAGGAGAGATTGAAGAGAGAGTGGATTTGAGAGAATTGGTGTGTGTTTGTGTGTGTAGGAGGAGAGAAATGAGGTTCTGGGCGTATTTTGACAGAGTGATGCTAAAGAGTCGAAAAAAAGATCCTGAAATGAGAGGGGGAGGGCTGAATTTATAGCAGCATGGGAGCTGGCCAAGAGTGTCGCGCGACAACGAGTAGCTTTTTCGTGGCTCGTTCCGTCGCACGACAAGTCAAGCCATAACCGTTTTCCTTCTAGAAGCATGCAAGGTGGCGAATTCTGAACCCTTCCTGGATAATTCCTTAAAGGTCCAAACTGGATAATTCCCCAAAGGTCCTTACAGCCTAAGAAACTTACAAAAATCCCTCGAAAGCCTAGGAATGAGATGCGAATGTACTAAAATGCCCCTAGTGCACTTTTATTATATTAAAAGGCATTTATAAAGGGTCGCAAGTTAGATTGGGGTACTCACAGGCTTAAATACCCACTGGTCAAATATTCCTTGCTTGATTAATCTTTCAACCATATGGGAATCCCAAATTCTCTAGTGGAAAGATGGATCCACGTGATAAGAAACTTCGAGGCGGAAAGGTTTGTACGTCGTAGTGGTGTCGCTTCCCGGCAATAGAACCAAATTGATCGTGCCAAAATTGTATTTGGGTCAATTCAGCCGGAATGAACGTATTGGATATCTGAATTTGCCTCAATCAAGCCTGAAAAAGAAGAACACATAATAAACTAAGACGAGTCTTTACCGACGAAGGCCCTCATATGTGAGAGCAAGAATTGGATTTTAGAGAACAAGTAAAGAATTAAGAGAAAATATTAGAGAATATAACATACCTGATTTTGAATATATCTTCTCTTATTTATAGGTGATAGGTGAAGTAATCCTAAATAATAGAGATCATGTTGGAAAAATATGTTGTGTGTGAAGGAAATTGTGTACATTTCCTTGGAAAAATCGTTTGTCGTTGGACAAAAGATCATTGTGGGTTCATATTCTACTCCGTGAGAACATGAAAATGATATTTTATTTGTTCAATTTGAAGATTGGATGATAAAAATATTACAGCTTAAATAAATGGATGGAAGTTGGAAATGTGAGTTTGTCTCACATGTGAAAAGAATGGAAAAACTAGTTGATAGTTTTAGCCATTTTTTATTGAATTATAATTCTTTTAATTCAAGATTAATTCCAAGAATAAATTCCAAGGTTAATGTCCATTTATGATCGGCAAATGAAACTCCAAAAAGAAATTGATGGCAAGGTTAATTGTTGAATTAAGATGATCATCAATATGTGGATTAATTGGAGAGTTAATCCTTGGGGAGTTTTGAGCTATAAAAGAAATACACACAACTCTTTGAAGAGAAGAGAGAAAAAAAATAGAGATAAAGATAAGAGAAAAACACACAAAAAGAAGCTTTTTCCATCAATCTTCTTCTACCCTCTTGCAATTTGTTCATCTTCTTCCTTTGCCCTCCTTGAATAATTGGAATGGTGATATTGTCCAAGCATATTAGTTCATTTCGTCGGAAAGCTCAAGTGCGGAGTGGTTCCAGTTAATCCGTTTTATCCTGGGAGACTAACGCCCGTTGAAACCTCAAGCACTCGTAGAAAGGAGGACGAATTAGTCTTAAGGAGAGTGTGTTCTCACACGACTCGGATACAAGAGATTAAAGATGGACAAACCCAATGAAGAGATCAAATACGGTTGTATCTTTCTTTTTATGTTTTTCAGAATTGTTGTATATTGTATTTTCAATGTTGTAATTTGTTTTCCTTTCTATATTTACAAGATTTTATCCAACAATCTTAAGACTAACTCCCTTTGTTGAGAAAGGATTGCAGATTACAGGATTCTTGTAGCGTGGTGGCTACGGGAGAAAATATTGAAAAGGGACGGGAAAACAATGAGGAAGAAATCAAGAAAATGTCTGCACAGATTTTTCTTGACCAGGTGTAGTAAAACAGCATTTCTTGATTCGTGAACCGTTGGATTGGGCTGAATTTTATTTTACATGTTCATGACTCATAGGAGAAGATTCTGAACGGTGGCGATTGGAATCTATAAAGTGAAAGTGAAGATAAAAATTTCGGACCAAGAGCAATTTTTGTGAACTAAAACACTATTTTTAATTTCTGTTTAATGAGATTAATAAAGATGGAAAGATTTATGCTCCGTGACATCAACTATGTTACAATGATTGTATAAATCAATTGTGGCTAAGCCTCATGTAGTGGTTATACATCATGTAAAAAGAGTGAATAGTTCATTGAACTAAGTTGATAAGATGGACGGGTAAAGATTTAGTCTTTAACCTTGCATTTTATAAATGAAAAGTTCTTTTGAACTAAGTTGAGAAGATGAACGGATAAAGATGTAGTCTTTAACGTTGCATTGTTTATACGATGTATTGACAAAGATGATAGGGCTTCTCGAAAGAAGTTGTTAAAGCCTATTATTGTCAATAGTGACAAAAGTCACAAAGATAAAAACAATAGAGCTTCTTGAAAGAAGTTGTTAAATTCTATTGTTGTGAACATTGACAAATGTTACAAGAACTAAAACCATAGGGCTTCTTGAAAGAAGTTGTTAAAACCTATTGGGTGAATATGTGACTAATGTCATAAAGATAAAAACAATAAGACTTCTTGAAGGAAGTTGTTAAATCTTATTGTTGTTGATGATGACAAATAACACAAAATATTTAGAATGAGAACTTCTAAAAGAAATTGTGTATTTTGTAAATGAGAATGAGATTTTTCTCTAATCTAGAGGTGCTCCAAGATGAGACCTTTAATGTTTTGGAATAATTAACCTTCAATTACAATTCTATTAAGGAATTTAGAGGTTTATAAATATGAGTGGTTATAAGAAATAAATTGTGTTAATTCTCCTATTGAATTAGCAATTTATTCTTGGAGTTAATTCTCTAATTAAGTTAGAGAGTTATATTTTTAACAATAAAGTTATAATTGTTAAAAAAAAATTAAAGCCAATGGTTGGTTTGTGTAGAGACAAATTTCTAATGGAATGTGGTTGTTCCAAGTTTTCGGATCACCATAGTGAAAAGTTAGAAAATTTTGTTGGCCTTGACTTTAAGTGATGGCAACAAAATATGTTCTACTTGACCACCTTGAACTTAGAGAGGTTTCTTTTGGAAGATCCTACAAAGTTGGGTGAAAATGTGATGGATGTTCAAGCCGTGAGTGCGGTTGAAGCATGTGAATTTTCTTTATCGAAACTATATACTTAATGAATTGTCGGATTCATTATAAAATGTGTATAGTACCAAGAAAATGGCAAAACATTTGTGGGAGTCGTTGAGCTATAAATCTAAAATCGAGAATGCGGGTGCATTGAAAATCATCGAAATCCGCTTCCTTGATTTTAAATAGTGGACTCCATAAATGAAATAAAAAATCATATGGAAGAAGTGGAAATAATCTTCCATAAAAAACCATGTCGAATGGATGGTGCTGAGTGAAATTCTCAAGTGATGACAATAATTGAGAAATTGCTTTCCACTTGAAAATATTTTAAAATCACCTCAAACATAATGAATGGAAATGAATGTTGAGGTGTGTGCTATTCGTCTTTGTGTTGGAAAAGAGAATAGAACTTTGGAGAAAAAGTTGTCTAACATTTCTTGTGGCGAAAGAAAATGTGATGAAGCATGCCGAAATGCTTAATACAAAAACAAAGTTGGTCAAACTTCTTTGAAATGTCAAAATCGTTTGAAAAGTCAAACGTGTTTAAAAAGTTAAACTTGTTTGAAAAGTTGAACATATACCTTGTGTCTTGAGAGACAACTGTGATGTCATTCATGATGTTTAAATGAATGAATCGGAAGGGTGTTCAAGTGATCAATAATGAGATTGAATCTCGTTATATGGTCAAAATAGATACAAACAAGACTCATCATATATGTGCTTGAAGTTATAATCAAGGCATATTGATTCTTGAGATGTGAATATTGATCAAGTGATCAATATTGAGATGTGAATATTATTCACATAGATGATGGTAAAATATAAGTTTTACCTTTAATTTTTCTTGCTAAAAAGCAAAATGTTGAATCTTATCTCTTTAAAGAAAACTAGTATAACACCCGTGCGTTAAACGCACGACCAACAAACTGTGAGAAATAACGAAAACTAAATAAAAAAAATTGCTAAAAATGTCATTAAAAATATTCATAATGGAATTAACAATAACAACTACAAATTTTGATCAAGAGCAAATTTGACTATACAAAAAAATCAAATTTTCTCTTGATCAAGAGCAAATTTGAAATATTTTTGGACATTTATTTTGGGACGGAGTGAGTTGTAGATTCGCTTAAGGTACATACTTTTCTCTTGAAGCTCTCTCTTCCGTTATCTGTGACCCTTATGCAGGAGTCTACTATTGCACTTCTCAATAGTTCCTGACAGAAGCATAAATCTTGTTAGTAGCTATAGAATGGTTAAGACAAAACATCAATAACTCGTCTTTTTTTTCAAGTTTATATTATATACAGAAAAAGAATTCATGGTGGAGTCTGGCTGTTCCATCCTTGGGAAGTTCTAGGGACCACCAAGAACAAGTAATATACTTGTTCGTAGTGATGAAGCAGAGACATATAGTATTTGCGGAGAATAAATGAAGCATTTGTAGCTGAAGGTGGAAAACTGAAACAAGTAGTAACTTCTTTCCACTTCTTCTCTCCAAGAACCTGGAAACCCATTTAAACAGCATAAATGATGAATGGTTGAAAATAAATAGGCCCGGAAAATGAAGTCTGAGACACGTCTCTTAGCACCCACTAGAATACTTAGTCCTCAGTAGACAAATCTCATAACCAAAATGCCTAATGTGAAGCTCATGTTAGAAAAAATTTATGCTTAGCCTACTGTAACCAACGGAAAATAACACTACCTTTTTTATACCACCGCGGGAAGTGACCTCCACAAAGAGGCGGTGCAAGTCTAGGTCCTTGCCCCCAATAATAGGAATCCTACATAAACATGTGTTAGCAATGTAATTAAACTTTATCCTGAAATGAAAAGTGGGTGGCGATGCATACTAATAAAAGAAAATAAATTAGCACTAAATATTGAGTCCCTAATGCTTATGCATAGTGTTAGGTACTTTCGTAAAGCACAGTAGCTACCATTTTAAGGTGTAAAGAATTCTCAGAGATAAAATGAGATGACATGTTATAATAAGAAAGCAGAAACAAATTAAGAATCAAGCCAACGGTTTGAAGAGGATGGAATTGCATAAAGAAATATCCGCCTGGCAGAATGCAGAACGTTTTCCCAACAAATTCAACATGAAAATAAACAAAAAAAATCCAAAACTTCAAACAAGGTCTCCGACCAAACATGAGTTCCATCAGAAAATCTATGCATATACTTAGCTTAGCTGACAGTGATGCCGATCCTTCGATAACTGAGAGTAATCTTCTACATAACAAATCTATTGAGCAATATACTTTTAATACAGAGTAATAGAGGGAATACAGCAATACAAGAACATCATTGATGGAAATTATAAATGCATTCTGTTAGTTTACTTCGAATGACTAAAAGAAAGTTTTATTACCTACATTTTTCCACAATGAAAGTAGAATACATTAATGCCTTATTCAGTTCATGGACTTACTTTATTAATGACCAAAGATATTTTATTAATTCTTGAAGAAAAATTGTGAAAACAGCCTCAGCACACAGAAGACTGCTCCACACCAGTTATAGATACAAACAGGGCAGCCAATCCCCCCGAGGCAAAACAGACTTAAAAAAAAAAAAACTCTTATCAACAATACCCATAGAACCAAACAGCTGATATATTTTACATATTAAAGAACTAATATTATAATACATTCGGTGACGAGAAATTGGATTAATATAAGGAGGCAAAGCAAGAGTGAAATTGGGTTTCTCTTCTCTAATATTTTTTTTCCTTTGAAATATTTACCAGCACATAAGAACTCTTAGTTTCTATAATATACATTTCACTCAGTACAAGAAACATAATGCGACATTTAGCAAGATACTCCCTCCGTCCCAAAATGAATGTCAAAAAAGTTTTCAAACTTGCTCTTGATTAAAAATAAATTTGAAAAAAAAAATTAGACATTCATTTTAGGATGGAGGTAGTATATATAATAATGTCAGCAATCACAGAGCAACATGGATGGGAAAAGGTGTTAAATAATTCATGATATTCAATTATAATCTCTTATCTTCTATTTTCAATAAGTGCAATACCAAACAAGAACTAATAGTTTCTATATCCAATCGAGTTGATCATACTAAATGTCCTTCTTATTTCGAAGCGACATTACTACATACAATTATGGTATACAAAATGTAGTGAAAATAAATTCAAGTGAAGAGAAAGGATTAAGAATTAATCTTACATGAATTTGGTGCCCATAGCAGCATGGAGTTTCCCCAAAGTGTCCATAAAGAGATGAGGAGAGGCTACAGCATCCTGGTACTTGGCCAGAGCTGGTGGATAGTAATAAAAGGTAGGCACTTGGCTTTGGTTGACAGATGATGAAGAAGAAGATGCCATTTTGACATTTCCCACCACCACTTTCCTCAGCTCCTTCTCCCTTTCTCAACCAAAACCTACTTCTGAATTTGTTTCCTCTTTACTGCATATGATTTCAAACACAGCCCCAATAAGAAAAAGAAAGTTGTAGTAATCAGTAATCAAGCAGAATCATAAACTCCCTCCGTCCTATAATAAATGTCACAGGTTACTTCTAACGTTTTTTAAGAAATCTAATTGCTTGTATTGTAAAATGATAAAATTGCACTAAATTTATTTCCTTATTTTGAAACGGGACATTTATTTTATTTTGAGATGGAGATGCCTGTGAGGATACAGGTGCAGGGGGGATCGAGATGTCATATCAGTGCATGAACGTTGTTGACTGCAATGTGGCGAAGCAGAAGGGTACTTGTCCAGTTGTCCTACACAAGCTATACATCTTTAGGTAACCAATGACTATAATATTGTTTTTGTTAATAATTCTAATTGAGATACTCCGTACTAAACTTTAGACTTTCACATTAGATAGGTTGGGATTTAATCCTCAATAAAACATGATAGATTCTCTTAGACATTGAATATCAAGAACTATTACAGCATATGAAATCTATCACCAACTCCTGGTGTGTCCCACGGAGAAAAGAAAATCACAACAGAGACAAGAAACAAATTAATGGAAACGATAGCTAGTAAATAGATTGTACAAAGAACATAACTACATTAGCAATGATAAAGAATAAATGAAGTTCACTATTTAAGCACTGATAACCGATGGACAATATCAATGCAGTGTTTACCTTCAAGTTAAGCTCCTCTGCCAGCTTTGGGGTCGAGAAACACTGCTTGCAACAAACTCCATAGAGATCGAAAACCTTCAAGAGTCAGGCGGAACATGAAGCATTAGTGCAAATTGAATGCAAAATTGCTCACAAAAGCTTAAGGATAAACATTTGATTAAACTGAAAATTCATATAAGCCTCTAAACTTGGGATCATTTGTAAGGAATTGTATAGCTTTTCCCCAAATCAAAGGGGCGAAATTGAAAAACTAGATTTACCTTGAGTTGTTGTAGAGAGAGAGAGAGAGGCGAAAACAACCATGGCAGACGAGACGAGATAGGGGGAGGTGACGACGACTTTGTTGTAGAAGAGAGAGGGGGCGCAGGCAATGACGTTTGTAGTAGAAGGCAAGAACGTTTTTAGGAAGAGGTGATTTTGGATTTTTGGTAGAGAGAGTCTGAATATGGAGGGCCAGTAGAGAAAGATTGAGAATAAGGACGTGAAATACGGAATATCGAACGACGACCGTAGCTTATACCAAATTAACACAAACTCTAGAATGTTCTATTGCTGGGCGGGAAAAATTGATAGAAATCACTTCAGCCATTATATTATAATAGAAGTTGGAAATCAACTTAATAAAGAGGTAGTGATAAAACACAACTAAATGTAGTTTGTGTATATGTTACACTAAATACTATTGATTGCATATGGTTGGGTATGCTTACAATAGTTGTGATTATAGAATTCTTGTGTATGAATTCAAGATTCAATAATGGAATCATGAAGCACTTCTTTCTTTAAGAATATGTTTCCGTATAAATTAAGATATGAGGCAAACTCATTTAAACGGATTCATGATTCAATAGAAGAAGAAACTTATCATGAGGAATGATAAAGAAGAGGCATTACCTCGACATAGCAAATGAGATAGGATAAGAAAATTCTATGGCCCGGATTTTCTAACCTCCATGCTAGAAAATGAATCACAAAGTTATAAAGACATTGAGCTCTTTGGAAGGATCTTTGTGGAAAGAGGCCATTAAAAGTGAGATTGATTCCATCTTGGAAAATCACACTTGGAAACTAGTGGATTTACCTTCGAGTAGTAAATCACTAGCATATAAGTGAATTTTCAAAAAGGAAATGAAAACCGATGGAACAATCAATGAGTACAAGGCTAGACTTGTAATTGAGGATTACAAGAAAATGAAGAACTTGATTACTTGTATACTTATTCTCTCATCACGAGAATAAAGAGTTGTATTTGCAATTGCTGCATAGCAGAATTTGAAATACATCAAATGAATGTAAATAACCTTTCTAAATGTCGATTTAGAAGAGAAAATTTACATAGAACAACTCGAGGGGTTTGTTGTACATGAACAATGAAACAAAGTGTCCACAATGTACACCATGATCAAATGGTGTTAATAATGAAAATTGGCATTATTGCTAATTTTTGAACTAACCCGAAAATGTGGGGGTGAGTATACTTTGGAAAATAATTACCTATTGGAAAGGTTTTCCTAAGAAAACAATGAGATGTCCATATGAATTATGGAAACGTAGGCCTACGTACACTTATGAATGTGGGGTGTTTCGCAAAGTAGCAAGTCCAATTACCAAAGAAATTAAATTTGGTTACTAAAAGGTGGATTATGTTTCAAGAGTTATGTTCATAACAATTGTGCATATTGGTTTGTTATATATGATTCAATAAGTTTGAATATATATACAAATCAAAAGAAAATAAAATCAATGGAAACCAAGTATTGATGTCAAATTCATGGAAGTGAATATATGATACTTTGAATGAAATAGATCAAAGTGTTGAAACGGTTCAAGAAATGAAACCTAGAAGTAAATGTGCTAGTTTGTAAAGTCATTGTATGACTTGATACAAGTACAAAGATAATGACATCAAAGGTTTGATTGTGTGGATTTAAACAAGAGTGACTACGTCACTTTGTTAATTAAATCAAAAAAAAAATGATATGTTAACTAAGAAAAATTCTAGTCAATTTGATCCGTTGATTTAAATTCAAGAAAAACTAATAGACTTGTTGTTAAACAAGTCATTAGGTGGATATTCTTGAAATTTTTGAAATGATCAATATGGAATAGTTGGGATTTAAATGAATTTGAGTTAGCAATTATCAAATGGATAAAGCTTGTGTTAGCAAGATGGTATATTGCTAAAGTCAATTTATGATTGAAAAGACATATAGCAATGTGTGTAATGGTAGTCTAGACAGTTATGTCTAAGACATAATACCATTAAATAACTACTCTCAACTAATTTGACAATGTGAAGTCAAATGATAAACGGTTTCGTTAACCAAAGGGTTAAATAGAGAGTTAGTTGAAAGTTCAATGAGGGGAACGAGACGTAAGCCTCTTAAAAGTTAAACACAGCGGAAAACCCAATCTAGATGACTGGAGATCCCAAGAACTAGATTCAATGGGACAACCTAACTGTTAAAAGACTTGTAGCGTCACTGTGGGGGAATCAACCCCAAGTCCATTCCTATTAGTGACATCCCGAAAGGACAAGGATAAGCCTATGGATTTTAATGATTCTTACGCGTCGAAAATTCGAGCGGGGTAATACGGGTTACTTTTAAGAAATCACCTATGTGAGAGGAAGTGGGGCCGCTTCGAGGAGAATTGTGTGAGGCTCAATTTTTAGACCCTCTCATAGAACCAGACATTATGTTCAGGGCCATGAACGAACATAGCTATGAGAAATGAAATATGTTAGGACATTACTTATGTCTAGTATATGATCGGCTACACAAAAAGCATATCGATTCAAGGACATCGCGTCTATTGACTTGCGAGTAGAGTAAATATGCTAGTTCGAGCGTAGGTTCAATGGGCAATATCCCCACACCTTCGTATGCAAGTTTTTGTCTGCCGGACTCTATCACCAATCTCGTCCTCAATTTCCTTCATGTGGGGGATTGTTGGAAAAATATGTTGTATGTGAAGGAAATTGTGTACATTTCCTTGGAAAAATCGTTTGTCATTGGACAAAGATCATTGTGGGTTCATATTCTACTCCGTGAGAACATGAAAATGATATTTTATTTGTTCAATTTGAAGATTGGATGATAAAAATATTACAACTTAAATAAATGGATGGAAGTTGGAAATGTGAGTTTGTCTCACATGTGAAAAGAATGGAAAAACTAGTTGATAGTTTTAGCCATTTTTTATTGAATTATAATTCTTTTAATTCAAGATTAATTCCAAGAATAACTTCCAAGGTTAATTTCCATTTATGATTGGCAAATGAAGCTCCAAAAAGAAATTGATGGCAAGGTTAATTTTTGAATTAAGATGATCATCAATATGTGGATTAATTGGAGAGTTAATCATTGGGGAGTTTTGAGCTATAAAAGAAATACCCACAACTCTTTGAAGAGAAGAGAGAAAAAAAATAGAGATAAAGATAAGAGAAAAACACACAAAAAGAAGCTTTTTCCATCAATCTTCTTCTACCCTCTTGCAATTTGTTCATCTTCTTCCTTTGCCCTCCTTGAATAATTGGAATGGTGATATTGTCCAAGCATATTAGTTCATTTCGCCGGAAAGCTCAAGTGCGGAGTGGTTCCGGTTAATCCGTTTTATCCTGGGAGACTAACGCCCGTTGAAACCTCAAGCACTCGTAGAGAGGAGGACGAATTAGTCTTAAGGAGAGTGTGTTCTCACACGACTCGGATACAAGAGATTAAAGATGGACAAACCCAATGAAGAGATCAAATACGGTTGTATCTTTCTTTTTATGTTTTTCAGAATTGTTGTATATTGTATTTTCAATGTTGTAATTTGTTTTCCTTTCTATATTTACAAGATTTTATCCAACAGATCTAACTTGGAGTTGGATTAGGAAAGTGTGTCTTGACCAAGATTAGAGTCCTTCATAGGTTGGAATCCTTGTTTGAATAGGATTGTCCGAGTATAATCCTGCCCAGCTACCGCCGAGGAGCAAGGACTGGATTGTGTTCAATGATTTCTCCGTGATTCATGCTTGTGAGCTCGGTCAACACCGAGCTCATCCTTGTGCCATCATTGATTTGCCCAACTTGTCCCCCATGATCCAAGGTATCTGGGTCTAAGCTCGGACTCCTGAATGGACATACGAGCTCGTGGGTCAATGCCTACATGCCGGCCTGTCAGTAAGGTACTTGGGCCTTTGTATAGCGACGAGCCAAGTGCGTCTCCATAGGTTATGCACCGATCAAATACTTGGTTTATTCCTTTCAATACATATTAAAGCAATTTGTAATTAAGAAATTATAGCTTTATATCATAGTATTGCAAATAGAAAAACAAACTGATGATGCCAAAAATCGTCAAATAAGCCCAAATCCAAGCGATCGTTTGCTTCGGCGATTGCTTAACCTGAAAATAAGACAAAACACATAAACTAAGCCGGGGCTTCACCGGCGAAGGCCCTCCGGCGTGAGAATAAGTTCACGGTTTTGTGATTGAGAAACTAAATTGACAGAGTTTCGGAATATAAAAAGTAACGTACCCAATAATGTGATATATGGTTTGTATTTATAGGGATGGATTGATAGAATCCATGTTGAACTTGGACTGTAAAGAGATAAGATATAATCCCAGGAGGATTATATCTGTTAGAGAGTCCTTATTTGATCTGAATTGTAGGAGGTGATTACCATTCTGATAAGATTGTAACTGCTGAATCCTTGTTTGACTAGGATAGTGATAACTACTTGTCGATAAGCCGAGAAGAATAATTTCCTTATCTCGTCATTTGCAGGTATGCCGAGATGTATGAATTTGTCTCCTCATCATATAAAGTTCTGTCGACATGCAGAAATGCCGAGGTGAATGATTTTGTCTCCTCGTCATATGTAAATATGCCGAGGTGCGAACTTTTCTCTCCTCGTCATTCATGACCTTTCGGTCCATGATGATCCAGGGAGGAAATAAGAATATAGAGAGCCCGTTGACAATGCTAAGGCCGAGGAAGGCACCTCGTCCTCTATGGAGATGATCTCGGCATACGAGGGAGGTCTCCTCGGCATTCATAGTTGAGGACGCATTCTGCTTGCTTGTTGGGCCTAGATTGGCCTTGTTGATGACGAAGTACCAACTGCCGAGGAAGCCCATTGTTGTTTCTCGTAACTTAGAAAGGGATTATGTTTAGGGCCCAATCCACTTGGGCCTGACCCGGACAAGCCCATGTTCGTATCTCGGTTTATACTGTTCAGTGGCCCCCGACTTTCTAGCTCGACCTAGGACGAGGAGAAAGTCATCTCTTCCTCGGCTATGAGAATACGAATAGGTTGCCACGTGTCGGAGTCGCTTCAACTGGGCTCCGTTCCATTATCCACCGGCTATTGCCATGATGATGAGAGGTGGGCCCCCCATGCCTGACATGCCTTGGAAGTTGTTACACGAATTTAATGTTGGGGGCGCCAGATCCATGGACCCATTTTATCTTCGGGTTTGACCCAATTTGTGGGATATAAAAATCGAATTCCTGTTTCATTATAACCTTTCAGCACCTGAAATATTGAGAGCGTATTTGCAAGGTTCAAGCGATTCACCGTGTTCTTGAGCTCAGAAACTCCAGCGAACCTCGAATTTTTTGGCTAAGTTGATTCAGTAGTCTGATTTCATCCATTCTCCAGAAAACAAGTATACATTTCTTCCTTTTACTGTTTTCCATGTTCACTCTTGCAATTTCTAGGGTTTTGGTAGGTTTTGGGATTTCAAAACCGCCATTGTTGAGCTTTGAAGCATTGAAGTTTTTGAATCTTTGATTTTTCTTGTAGCTTGCTACCGTGACGGCCTACGAGAACGTCCTGGCCAAGGCTGCGGATAAGCAACTGTACGAGGTTAAGGCCTCCTAGAAGAAGGGTGAGATTGAGAAGGCATCTTTGGCCGAGCTGTTGAAGGCCAAGGATGTTGAGCTTGAGGCTGCCCAGGCCAAGGTGGAGGCCGAGGTGAAGAGGGTCGAGGAAGTGCGTGTCAAAGCCGAGGAGCATCTCCGGCTAAAAGATGCTGAGTTGGCCGAGATGGAAAGGCTCAAAGCCGAGGTCCAGGTGAGGGCCGAGGAAGCTGAAGCTAAGTGTCGGGGTCTAGAAGCTACCCTTCCTTCGAGGGAAGAGGAGGTTGTTGTTCGTTTCAAGGCAAGCCCAGCTTTTAAGAAGGCCATGGACGAGAAGACGGCCACTATGTTTGAGGATGGCTACTTGCATCTGGCTCGCTGTCTTCTGGCCGATCCCTCTACCGGTCTGGATGTGAATACCATTGCTAGGTTGATCAGCCAAGATCATTTTGACAAGGAGGCTAGGGCCCTCCATCATCTCGTCCCTTTCTATGAGTACAACTTGGGCATAATGGCCAGGGAGGATGCTCGGGCTGTCCGAGAGGCTTGGGTTCCCCCGTTTGTTGATCCCAGCAATCTCCAAGCCGTGGTGGAGATTATTGAGGACAAGGAGATGGGGGATGAGGACGGGGGTGGTGCTACCGAGGAGGCTCATGCAAATGCACAAACTGAGCAAACCACCCCTCCTGCCACTGATGTCGCCACCGAGGAATTTTTAGAAAAACCCTTTTAAGACGTACAGACTTAGGATTTTCCTTTTTCTTTTTTGTTGTAATAGTGTTAGGACTTTTGTAATTCCTTTTTTAATATCAATGAAAAGTCCTTTTGTTCCAATTCATGTCGTATTGTTATAATGAATTGTTTGGATGCTTGTTTGTGGGCTTTGCACAAGTACAAGCCTTGTTTTTAGGAGGAAGTCAAGGACGGTTCCTCGTTCCTTGCTTATAAGATGAGTCATTAGGCCGAGGTGGGATTCCTCGGTCTTGACTGAACCTCAAGTCATTAGGCCGAGGAGGGCTTCCTCGGTCTTGACTGTTGGGGTGTATTATTCTTTTTCGTCTCCTTGTGACGAGGAAGATGACTCGTGCACAGGTTTTAGACGTGTGAGGCCTGTAGTCGTTGTGACAAGGTGTTTCCTTGCCTTGACGTTAGGCAAGTCAATAGGCCGAGGAGAATTCCTCGGTCTTGACTGTTTGAACCTTGTAGTCATTGAGTCGAGGCGGACCCTCGTCAAGACGTAAGGTAAGCCAGTAGGTCGAGGAAGGGTCCTCAGTCTTAGCTGTTAAAGAGCCTATGGTCATTGAGTCGAGGCAGACCCTCGTCATGAATTAAGGTGGATCCTCATCTTCCAGTGTTTGTGTCAGTAGTTGATAGTTGCCTTGCATGTTGGAAGAAGTTACTTTCATGAACTGGAACTGATTACATCGAACTGCAATCCTACCATACTGAAAAGGTAAAAGACTAATAGCTGAACACTAATCTATTACAAAAGGTAAACTAACACTAATGATACTACTTTCGAAGGTTGTCGGAATGCCATAGATGCTTGAGCTCTTTCCCCTCCTTACTCTTCAATCTGTAGGTCCCTTCTCGAATAACTTGAGTGACAATATAGGGACCTTCCCAATTTGGGGAGAGCTTGTTTTGTTTCGCCTTCCGACCAGTTGCTTCAATTTTTCTAAGTATCCATCGCCTACTTGGAATACTCTTCTGATGACCCTCTTATCATGGTATGCCTTGGTCCTTTGCTTGTAATTCACCATCCACATCTGTGCAGCTAGTCGCTTTTCATCTATCAAGTCTAGGAGCCTATTAACCTTGTTTACTTTCTCATCATAATGGGAATTTCTCACGGTTGGGATGACCATCTCAGCTGGTGTCGTAGCCTCAGAACCGAAGGTTAGTGTGAATGGGGTTTCCCCAGTTGGCCCCCGGGTGGTTGTGCGAACAACCCATAAGGCTAGGGGAAGTTCGTCCAACCATCTACCCTCGTGTCCTTCAAGGTTCTTAGTCAAGGCTGTTAGGACCAATTTGTTAGCAGCTTCTGCTTGTCTGTTGCCTTGAGGTCTACTCACGAATGACTTTGCATGACGGACTTTTACTCTTGCCAACTCCGTTGTAAATGCCGTAGAAAATTGGAGTCCATGGTCGGATACAATTGTGTGTGGGAGCCCAAATCGACACCAGATGTGGTCATGAACAAAGTTGACTGCGTTCTCTTCCGTTATCTTGGCCAAAGCTTTCGCTTCTATCCACTTGGAAAAGTAATCAACGGCTACTATCACGTACTTGCAATTGCCTCGGGTGGGAGGAAAGGGGCCGATAATGTCGATCCCCCACATATCAAATGGCCACGTAGGTATTACAAGTGTCTGCTCAACTGCCGATAGTCTAGGAATGTCGGAGAATCTCTGGAACTTATCACACTTCCTAACATAGGCATGCACGTCCTCCCTCAGGTTTGGCCAATAATAACCTAGCGAGATGATCTTGTCGGCTAAGGTTCTGGCCCCCGGGTGTGCGTCGCAAACGCCTTCATGTACTTCTGCCAAGAGGTTCTCAGTTTCCTTAGGGTAGACACATCTCAGCAGGGGCTTAGTGAAAGATATTCGGTAGAGGACTCCGCCCATCACAACGAATCTTGGTGATCTCTTCTTGATGAGTTTAGCTTGTGCTTTATCTTCCGGGAGTTGGCTCTTCTCGAGGTAGTCTATGTAGTTATCGATCCAACATCTCTCCTCTTCATCTAGGAGCATGATTTGTAGTCTTTCATACGCAGGTTCTTCAGCAAAAACTACGTAAGGATTGGAGTTAGACTCAGACACATCCATAGTTGCTAGTTTAGATAGAACGTCTGCGATTTGATTATTTTCCTTGCCTATTTGCTTGATCTCAAAAAATTCCATCTTCTTGGTCATGTCTAGGACAAGGTCTCTATATTTGGTAAGGGTGGGATCTTGGGTGTTATACTCTCCCTTTACTTGTTTGACAACAAGTTGGGAGTCACAGAATGCCGCCACCTTAGTTGCTCCATAGAAGGAGGCCAACTCGATACCAAATATTAGAGCTTCATATTCCGCTTGATTGTTGGAGGCAGGGAACTTAAATCAGATGACATCTTGCATGGTGTACTCTCCTTCCGGACTTGCTAGTACAACTCCAGCTCCGCTCCGCTTCTTTGTGGCTGATCCATCTGTGTACAAGACCCAATAATTGGCTGGGAGTTTAATGGGAGACTCTTCCTCTTCTGTAGTATTTTGCTTACGGGAAGTGGGGACATGTTCACCCATGAAGGCGGTCTCAACCATGAAGTCAACTAAAGGCTGTGCAAGGAGGGTGTTCCTTGGTTGGTAAGCGATATCAAACTCAGTAAGAGCGATAGACCAATTCAGGAGACGTTCGGAGCCGTCCAACTTGTGTAGGATCTTCTTCAATGGTTCATTGGTATACACAGTGATGGGATGCACAAAAAAGTAGGCACGTAGTTTCCTTGAGGCGATGACTAGTATGTACGCTATCTTTTCTACGTTGAAGTATCTGCTCTCCACATCTGACAATCCCTTAGAGACATAGTAGATGGGCTTCTGCGTTCCTTCATCATTTTTAACAAGAACAGCTGCGACTGCATGATCTGTGGCGGCTAGGAATACATACATCATCTCACCAGTAATCGAACTTCTGAGCAAGGGAGGGGAACCCAAGTACTTCTTCAACCGGAGGAATGCTTCGGAGCATTCGGGAGTCCAGGAGAAGCTCTTGGTACCCTTCAATACCTTGAAGAATGGCAGTGACTTTTCGGCGGATTTGGCTATGAATCTTCCAAGTGCCGCTATTCTTCCGTTTAATCTTTGAACCTCCTTGATGCTGGTAGGTTCCTTCATGTCAATTAGGGCTTTAATCTTCTCGGGTTTCGCCTCTATTCCTCTTTGTGATACCATGAAGCCCAAGAATTTTTCAGCTGTCACCCCAAATACATACTTACTTGGGTTTAGCTTCATGTTGTTGGCTTGGAGGTTGTTTATTGTCTCTTCCAAGTCAAGGGTATGACTGCCCTTCTTGGTCTTAATAACCCTATCATCAATGTAGGCCTCCATGTTCTGGCCTATTTGTGCGCCAAATACCTTATTGACCACACGTTGGTACGTGGCACCCGCATTCTTGAGCCCAAAGGGCATCATAACATAACAGTAATTTCCCCCAAGTATTTGGAAGGCCATCTTCTCAATGTCCTCTTCCACCATTTTGATCTGATGATAGCCTGAATAGGCATCTAGGAAACTAAGTGTTTGGTGTCCAGCAATGGAGTCAACCAACTTGTCGATTATGGGGAAATGATAGCTGTCTTTAGGAAAGGCCTTGTTAAGATCGGTGAAATCTATGCACATCCGCCACTTCCCATTTTGCTTTTTCACCATCACTATATTGGCCAACCAAATGGGGCACTTTACTTCACGAATAATTCCGGCGCTAAGTAGTTTTTGCACCTCTTCCTTGATAGCTTCCTCCTTGTCCCTTGCAAAATTTCTCCTTGTCTACGAGATGGTTTTTGCCAATGGATCAACTTTCAAACGGTGGAGGGCTACTTCTTCATTGATCCCCCTCATGTCTTCGACTCTCCAAGCAAAGACGTCGAGACTGTTTTTCAAGAGGGAGATGATTTTTTCCTTCTCTTCCGGAGATAGCTGGCCCCCGAGTTTGATTTTTTGTTTCGAATACTCGGGATTGATGACTGTCTCCTCCAGTTCGTCCACAGGCTCCATTTCAGGACCGTCTCGAAATTCCAGAGACTCGATGATGATTTCTCTAATTCTCATACCCTCATTGTCATTTACGTTGAGGCCTTCTTCTTCCATTAGTTCATCAACATCGGGCAGATCGACCATCCTCAAGTCAGGGTTGGCCCCCGAGTTCTGGCCGTTGACGAGAATGGGATCTTCCTCAGAGACGGACGGAACTATGCCCTGTTCAGCTGCAATTTCTAGGACCATGGGCTCGTCATCTAATACCTCACGGATGTATCTCACTCTAGAGCTGGTATGGGTAGTTTTCAGAGATTTAGATATCTTGATATTGTCCTCAGGGGTATCTATCTCCACGCTTTTAGATTTCTTCCAGCTCTGCACGACATGTTCCAAGAAGTCCTTGGCGATCGCCCTCACGCATCCAATCCCCAAATGAGTAGGAAATTTAAACCGTTGGTGAGGAAGGGAGGCGACCAACCCAAGTTTTGCTTGACTTGGAATGCCCAGAATAGCATGATAATCACTTGTTAGATCCATAACTACGAATGTGACAGTAGCTGTGGATCGGAAGGGGTGTTTACCAATTTCAAGTTCCAGCTCTACAGCTCCCGGCAATGGAACCAAATAATGATGCCAAAATCGTCAAATTAGCCCAAATCCAAGCGATCGTTTGCTCCGGCGATTGCTTAACCTGAAAATAAGACAAAACACGTAAACTAAGTCGGGGCTTCACCGGCGAAGGCCCTTCGGCGTGAGAATAATTTCACGATTTTGTGATTGAGAAACTAAATTGACAGAGTTTCGGAATATAAAAAGTAACGTACCCAATAATGTGATATATGGCTTGTATTTATAAGGATTGATTGATAGAATCCATGTTGAACTTGGACTGTAAAGAGATAAGATATAATCCCAGGAGGATTATATTTGTTAGAGAGTCCTTATTTGATCTGAATTGTAGGAGGTGGTTACCATTCTGATAAGATTGTAACTGCTGAATCCTTGTTTGACTAGGATTGTGATAACTGCTTGCCGGTAAGCCGAGAAGAATAATTTCCTTATCTCGTCATTTGCAGGTATGTCGAGATATATGAATTTGTCTCCTCGTCATATAGAGTTCTGTCGGCATGCAGAAATGCCGAGGTGAATGATTTTGTCTCCTCGTCATATGTAAATATGCCGAGGTGCGAACTTTTCTCTCCTCGTCATTCATGACCTTTCGGTCCATGATGATTCGGGGAGGAAATAAGAATATAGAGAGCCCGTTGACAATGTTAAGGCCGAGGAAGGCACCTCGTCCTCTATGGAGATGATCTCGGCATACGAGGGAGGTCTCCTCGGCATTCATAGTTGAGGACGCATTCTGCTTGCTTGTTGGGCCTAGATTGGCCTTGTTGATGACGAAGTACCAACTGCCGAGGTAGCCCATTGTTGTTTCTCGTAACTTAGAGAGGGATTATGTTTAGGGCCCAATTCACTTGGGCCTGACCCGGACAAGCCCATGTTCGTATCTCGGTTTATACTGTTCACAAACCATAAAGAGGGTTCAAAAAAAAAATTCTTTTGCAAGAATGGTCATTAACGACAGCTTTTGACTCTGTTGCTGTCACGACCCTAAAATTAGGCACTATTTAGGCACACGTTGAGCACGTGGGGTTCGGGTGGTAGTATCTCATTTCATGCTATTTATATTACTTGCTAAGCTTATATGATCATATTATGTCATTGATGATTTTGTGAAGTTAGGATGAAAATGAATTAATTTTAATGATAAAGGGTCTAAAGGGAATAAAAATAAAATGTGTGGTGAAATTATAATTGTTGTAAATTTTAAATAAAATATTTACTTGAGATTGAGGTGCTTTGTGTAAGGTTTGATAGTTAAGGTTGTTAGTTTATTTCTTAGGTTACTAGAGGAGCTTTAGTGTAACATGTTATAATTATCCATGGAATTTGTAAATAGAAAAACCATTTCCTTTCTTCCTCAGTATCTTCTTCTTCTCTAAGAATCCATGAAAGACCCAAAACCCTAGCTCTAACCTTCTAAAAATTCTACCACCTTCATTACTTCTTCGTTTTCAAAACCGTTTGCGGATTCTTGTTCGTGGCGGCGAGGGGAGCGCATCATCCGGTCAAATAAATATTCTATTTCGCACTATTTAGGTAAGTTATTATGATTTCTTTCAAAAAGTTGTTCATCCTATGATTATAATTGATATGGATGTTTTGTAAATTAGTTTTGGTGTTTTGGTAACATTTTTATGGAGTTTGAAGTATTTTGGGAAAGGTTGACTTGAATGGGTATGGTGTAGTTATTGTAGTAACAAGAAATTTGGTTGGAATGATACTTAGGGTGTTAATGCCTTGATATAATTGATTGCATGGCAAAATGAAGTAAAGTTTGGTAGTAAAATGATATGGGTTAGTGTTGGATTTTGTTGGAAAGAGTATGAAATGGTTTGGGGTTTGTATTGTTGCTGTTTGGTACTAATTTCAATCACCTTAAAACAGAGTAACTTGGTCCTTGGTAGCTTGGAAATTGGATTGCTGATGTTTGCAGTAAATTTCTGATTTCTAGGCAGAGGGCACGACTCGTGCTCTGTGGCATGAGTCGTGCACGAGTCGTCCCTTGGTATTGGCCTAAGTCGTGCCTATGCTGGGACGAGTGTTTCTGGTGGGGTATAAAAGGGGCACGAGTCATGCCCTGGGGCATGAGTCGTGCCCTGCCCTGCAGCATCTGAATCATTTTCCAAGGCCTAGAAACCTATTCAACCTAGAACATAAGTGAACCCTCTTTAACTTAGATTAAAGTAGAACACTTTAGCTAAATAATGGTGTCTTATTTGGTTAAAATGGAATAGGGGAAGTACTTTAAATATTGTTCGAAAAATGCTTGACAACCTTGATTCGTCACTTAACCAAAGTGAATTCAACTTGGTAAATTGAACTTGGACCTTTATAGAGGGCATGTATTGTTGCACATTAATTATGTAGGGCTGGTTTATGATACCTTGTTGCCTTACTTGAGTTCTTATTCATTGGTTGTGATATACATAGTGTATGAAATGAATGTTGCACTATAGTATTGATTGAACATGAGTATGCTTTACCATGTTGTTATATTCTTATCCATTTGGTGGATTTTATTTCAAGTAACTATTATGTGCTTGAACTTGTGTTAATCAGCTGATACGATCAATTATGGAAAGTGTGACCTAATGTGATCGGATTACGTTATACCTGTGACTGTCCCCTTCTGTGGCCACAGATTGGGATTATAGCATCTGTATTGAGCCAAAAGCCTTACAGAGTTGCTAGTATCTTATATGGTTCCCTGAAAAATGGGTCTTATAAGATGTGAATATGCTCAAGCAGTTCACAAATGAGTGAAGTTTTATCTCCCGATGTTGTACGACTTATTGGTCAGACGGGAAAAGGTAAACCAAGGTAATGTAATGTGTTTACGGCTTTTCCAATGTGTTATATGCACCTTGTATGTGTTACATCTTACTTGGCATATTGTTGCATTCATAATAACTTATTGAGATTTATTCTCACCCTTCTTCCTTTAATGTTTTAGATCGGACTGAGACAGGAGGACCCGGCCAGTAAGGACGGTGCGGAGTTTGTACTTGTCTTTTGGGGTTGTCGGGTATGTATATGTCCTAGATGGGAGTGTTGTAGTTATATTTTGGTATCTCCTTGGTGGAGTTTGTATATATAAACCTTTGGTTTCAAACTTATATTTGTGAACTTTTGTAATATATAATTAAAGTAAGTTGGTTGTTAAAGTTGGTTTACCCCTTTTTCTCCAAGTGGAGATGACCCCAAGTTAGTATTTGAAGGTTAATGTTAAAGTTTGATTTCTTTTCCAGTTAAGTCAAAAGTTTTCAAAAATTTCAGGTGATCTTTCTTAGTTTGGACTCTCCGGCTCGGGACACGTGTTAGGTTCCGTTCCGGGTTGGGGTGTCCACAGTTGCAATGCAAGAATGATTGTTTAAGAAGGATTAAATAATAATTTGATCCCTCAACTTGGCACTTTTTATTAATTTGGTCATTCACATTTTTTTTAATTATTTTGGTTCCTTATATTGGCTTATTTTGCCAATATAGCCCTTTTATTCATGGAATATTTACAAATACCGAAAACATCCTTGTACTAAATAATAGTTTGGTCCTTGAACTTAACAAATTTTATCAATATAATCCCTTACGATCGTTATTTATCACTTTGTCCCATCTCTATATTTTTGCTAATTTTAAATTATCATTCAAAAATACCCCTAACTATGATATTGGTTATGAGTTTTCAATTTTTTTGGATCCAAACTATAAAAAATTTATACATCTTTATTTGAAGAAACTATAAATCAGTTAAATGTCATTGTTAATTATTATAATTTGAATTTGTTTTTTTCAAATTCCTCAATCTTTGTTACCTCTCATTTTTGTCCATTGAAAGAGAGGTCTTATAAAATTTTAGAAAATCAAATTAACTTTGCCTACACACTATAAAATATAATTATTTGAGCTTGATCAAGTGATAAAAAGTAAATAAAAATTATAATTATAATTTTTTATAGTTTGAAAGTTCAACATCAATTACATTATAAGGGGTCTTATTGATAAGAGTTTAAAATTAGCAAAAATGTAACATGGACAAACTGATAAAAAATCATCATAAGGGAATAAATTGATAAAAGTGATGAATTTAGGGACCAAAATGTTATCCAATATAAGAATATTTTTTGGTATTTTTGAATATTTCACAAACAAAGAGCTATGAGCTAACTACTATTGTTCACTCAAATTGTTTTTCTTCCTGTTCAATCGTTGAATTTGTAACGGTATAGAAGTACAGGTGAATGGGGTAGGCCACAATCTAATGAAATTCGTTTTAGGGTTATTAAAAGACATGTGTGCCCCTAAATTTCAGACACATGAGAGGCACATGTTATGTGTTGAATCTCGATAGATTTTTAATGGCCCGTTAGAATTAAAACCTGAATTTGAATTGGGCTAAAATATTAGTTTTAGATTTTATGTAAGACATTGTATAGTCGAGGGTTGTAAGTGAGATTACAAGGATAATTCTGGTCACCAAAATGCATTTTGACCTATAAAATTTGTAAGTGGTGTATTAATTAATGGTTTTACTAGTAAAATTGAGGGTTTTATTTATAAATTGGTTACAAAATTAAAAATGCTCGTCGGTTACTTAAATTATTAAATTTTCATAAAATATTGTCGAATTTGCTAGGCAGTAACATGATATTAACATCTAACAGTTTTAAATACAAATCTAGTTGTTTTAAAAATCAAGAACCAAAAAAAAAAAAAAAACTAGGTTAAATAGTTGGTTTTTATAGATCGAACAATAATTAAAAAGGAAAATATTGTCATCAATATTTTCACTTAAAACTAGTCGTTACACGATTCTAGAATCATAGTTACACGGTTCTCGGTTCTCGGTTATGTAAAAGGTGGAACCGCCAATTATGGTTCTCACGATTCCCGTTTGCTCCACGTTTTCGGGTCTTGCGGTTCCCGAATTCTGATTTTCGATGTCGGTGAAATTACCCGGGATTCGGCTCGCGCGCGGAGGGCCCCGTGCATCTCGCATTTGTCCGCTTTTCGGGAAAGTCGCCCGGATCCGAGAGGCAGCGCGTTCGCGCCCCGGCATCTGGCTTATTCCGCTTCAGCGTTAGTTGGAGGTGTCTCGCTGTGTTTTACTTTGTAGAGTCGCCACGCCGTTTTTATTATTAAGCCCAAAACATTGAAAAAGGGCATCAGTTTAAAAATAATAATAAACTGTTTTTGTGTGATGAGATTTTGAGTTCGGAGGTCAGATGACTCCTCGGAAAGAGAATATTAGAATCTTAGAGCTCACCCGAGTCGCCTCGTAAAAACGAGTCTTTCGGATACCCCTAATATTCTTTAAATGTTGTGTGTGTGTGTGTGCTTTTAAAAATGCATGCTGTGTCTGATGTCTACATTGTACACTACGTATTGAAATGTATTGAAATAGTGTAGGAAGGAAGCCTTACCAATGTTGGTTCGTGTCTGTCTTCCGCTGGGAAATGGTGTTTGAGGATGGAACAGTGTTTCGGTACGGACCGGGATTGCTTCGGGAGGAGACGGTTGTCTGCGGACAGAGTTTCGGCGTGAGTTGAGATTGTAGGCTGCGTTCGGGCAGAGTTTCGGCGTGCGTTGAGATCGCAGGGATCACTCGGGCAGAGGTTCGGTGTGCGTTGGGGTGGCAGGAGTCACTCGGACAGAGTTTCGGCGTGGTTTGGGATCGCCGGTTTGACTCGGAAAGAGCCGGGACGCCTCGGGAAAGACCAGGCAAGGCCTCCGAGTACCACGAGGGGCCTCAGAGTACCTCGAGAGTGCCTCGGGGCAGCGCGGGAGCGTCGCAGGAGCGCTCGGGGAGGCTTCGGAGCACCACGAGGGGGCTCGGAAGGCCTCGGAAGGATCCGAAAGGGGCCGGGATTGCCCCAAAGGGTCTTAGAGGGGAGCCTGAAGGCTAGGGGAAGAAGAGAGAAGTGGGAAAATGTGTGAAAATGAGGAGGGGGAGCCCTCTATTTATAGTAAAAATTTTCGTGCAAGAAGGTCCGTACGGACCTTCTTGGTTATCCAGAATTTTGGTTTTCCTCGATTTGAGGGAATATGTGATGATGGTGAATATTCTGTAATTATGGTGTCCCCTTGCAAGAAGGTCCGTACGGACCAACTAGGCTGCAATAAGGTCCGTACGGACCAACCATGTATGGGAGTGATGATTACTTCCGGGATTTGAGGGAATATTGTGGACTTTAAGGGGATTCAGTAATTATTAAAGCAAAGAGGTCCGTACGGACCATTATTGCTTTTCCAATTTCCTGAAAATTCCCAAAAGGTCCTTTTGTCCCTTTTTATTCCAGAAAGGCTCCTCCCTTTGTTTGGCTGGGGGTTTTGAGAGGGTTTTGAGTGCCAGAGGTCATCGAGACTGCGTTGATGAGTCTGCGGTGCTTCCCGTGTGCTTGAAAGGGGGTGATCCAGATTGGGGTACTTACAGAAGCCCCTCGACGACGTCACTTATGAAAGAAGTGGGGTCGCCGATAAGATAAGGGTCCTAATCTGGATCGCGTGCTGGGAGATAAAGTGACCGGGGAGGTCAGTGTGAGGACGTGGTGGTGTCCTATTGTGTGACCGTTTAGGTCAGTAGGCTGGACCCTGTGATAGGATTCCTACGTATCCCTGGCGGGAATCAAGCCTGGTCGTAGTTCGGGTGTGGGGAATCTGTGAGTGTTTTGTGAATGCGGGCGTGGTGGTGCCCTGAAGTGTTGTGTGACCGCCGAGGTCAGTTGTGAGGACGTGGTGGTGTCCTGGGTGACCGCATAGGTCGATGGCTGGACCCTGTGATAGGATTCCTACGTATCCCTGGCGGGAATCAAGCCTAGTCGTAGTTCAGAGGTCGTGAAATTGTGAGTGCGGGCGTGGTGGTGCCCTGAAGTGTTGTGTGACCGCCGAGGTCAGTTGTGAGGACGTGGTGGTGTCCTAAAATGTGGTGACCGCCGAGGTCAATTGTGAGGACGTGGTGGTGTCCTGGGATGGAAATTTTACGATTTTCCTAATCGGGTGGTTTAAGGCCTTAGAAGGAATAATGATTTGGGAGGTTTATACGGTCTTCGGACCGAGTGGTTTAAAGCCTTCCGGGGAGATAGTGATGGTGGAGGTTTATACGGTCTTAGGACCGAGTGGTTTAAAGCCTTCATTTGGAGATAGTATGAGGACTTAAATAGTCTTCGATTGCGGTTGCGCCATGCGTGAGACTTTGAATCGTCTTACATTTTGCGGTTTGCCATGCGTGAGGACTTTGAATCGTCTTCTGGTTGCGGTTTGCCATGCGTGAGGACTTTGAATCGTCTTCTGGCTGCAGTTTGCCATGCGTGAGGACTTTGAATCGTCTTAAAGTTTGTGGTTTGCCATGCGTGAGGACTTTAAATCGTCTTACGGCTGCGGTTGGTGCCATGCGTGAGGACTTTGAATCGTCTTCTGGCTGTGGTTTGCCATGCGTGAGGACTTTGAATCGTCTTCTGGCTGCGGTTGGTGCCATGCGTGAGGACTTTGAATCGTCTTACTGCCGCGGTTTGCCATGCGTGAGGACTTTGAATCGTCTTTCGGCCGCGGTTTGCCATGCGTGAGGACTTTGAATCGTCTTCCTGCTGAGGTTTGCCATGCGTGAGGACTTTGAATCGTCTTCCGTCTGCGGTCTTGCCATGCGTATGAAAACTTGAATCGTCTTCGATGCAGTCGTGGAGGCATGGCTGCCTTGAGCTTTGATTGCGAGAGGTTTAGATGCCTCGTGCTTTGTCCGCCGGGGAGAAGGTTGGACTTACGATGGCTGCCGGTGTTCGTCCGTTGGGGATTTATCGTGGCCCTGTAGGGGCCTTCATGCTGAGAGGGTGACTTCGGGCTTACTTTGATGGCCGGTGCTTGCGTTGTCGATGAGCGTTTTGGAGGCATTTTGTGCCTTGAGATTTGTGCTGGGAGGTGTTGGCTCCTTCTTGCGCTTGTTTTGCCGTTGAGTGGGCGAGGTCCGGGCTTACATTGACGGTCGGTGGTTGAATTGCCGTTGAGTGGGCGAAGTCCGGGCTTACATTGACGGCCGGTTCTTGAACTGCCGTTGAGTGGGCGAAGTCCGGGCTTACATTCACGGCCGGTGCTGGGGATATGTAGTCTTGTACGACTTCCTTTTGACTTGCTGGAGAAGGAGCTCGGGCTTACTTTGATGGCCGGTGCTTGCGTTGTCGTTGAGCGTTTTGGAGGCATTTTGTGCAGAAATGTGTAGATTAGCTTTTATTTGTGAAAATAAAGTGCCTCTCTATGAAAATGCATGTTTTGGTGTTTTGTACCTTATGCTATTTATGTATGTACAATGTGGGAAAAATTGTCATGTAGGGACAAATTTTGTAGAAAAAATGTGACAGGTGCCGTGTTTCGTGACGGGTTTTGTTTGAAAGTATGTGCCGTGTAGGGACGGACTTTTCTTTTGAAAATGTGTTATGCAATGTGTACCGTGTTTTTGGTGATGGACTTTGTGGGGAAAATATGTGCAATATGTGCCGTGTTTTGTGACGGGTTATTTTGAAAATGTGTCGTGTAGTGCTTGATCCCTTTGTTGAGAAAATTTGTACAGTGTATGCCGGACTGTATGGAAAAATTATGTATAATGCATGTCATGTTTTGAGTTGCATGTAAAAATTATGTGCAATACGTGCCGTGTTTCGTGACGGGGTATATGTGCTTTGCCGTGTTGGAGCGGTCTTTTGTGCTTTGATTTTCTTTTGCATTAAGTACTGTGAATGACGTACCTTTCTTGTGTTTACTGCGGGATGAGGGCTCTTGGCTGGGAAGGCCAAGAAGATGAAGACCCGGGGATCGCTCGAGGCATTGTTGAGTTGTGGCGGCGGATGCGGACATTTACTGTGGATGGTAGGCCGAGTCCCAGGAGGCTGGTCTACGCTTCTGGCACAGGCGTGTTCGTAGAGAATTTGGCGGGGTTTCGACACGAGGAAGAACAAGAGCGTCTTCCTTGGCCTTTACGAGTATTGGTGGGATACCACCCACACCTTCCATCGAGTGGGGAGAGGTGACGGTGACGCCCACGGACTTTGCTTTGCTATCACCGGCTTTCCTTGAAGGAGGGCCGGTGCGGTGGCGAGATATGATTACCGAGGATGTCTTGTGGAGCCTCTTGGGCTTTGCGTCTGTTCCTCGCAGGGGTCTTGGCATGCTGTATAGTGATGTTGAGATGAGGATCACGGCCAGTATTAGGGCCTATGTCCGGGGTACCGGCCAGGTGACGGCGGAGCAGCTGGCGCGCTCCTTCCTGTGGTTTGCGCTTTCCGAGACTTTGTTCTCGAACCACTCGACTACGGCTCCTTTTGCTCTTCTGGAGAGCCTGATTGATTTGGAGAGAGTTTGTGATATTGCTTGGGGCGAGGCGGGCCTGGCCGAGCTCTACTTCTCCTTGGACCGGTTTAGCCGGGGTGTGGTCAGTTCCTTGGCTTGTTTTGACTTTGCTTTGGAGGTATGAGTTCATTGTTGTTTTTTGATTTAGCAACTTGTCGTTTCTCCATTTTCTTTTGCACTGAGCCTTTTCTGTTTTTGTCACAGGTGTGGTTCTATGAGATTTTCCAGTGCTTCCCGTGGGATAGAGATCCTGGGGCCGTAGCGGCGTATCCTGCTATGTTAGGCTGGGCCCGCCCGGCGAGGAGGAGGAGGACCAGCGGGGAAGCTCACCATCGCTACTGGGGATGTGCGGGAGCATTTTGAGAGAGATAGCCCGGAGAGGTTTGTTTTGTATCCTTGGGCTCCTTATGAGGATGATGACTTCGAGGGGGCTCCCCAGTGACGGTGCGGCGGAAGATGCTTTGCGGGGCTGACTTGTGACGTCATGTACACAGGGAGCGGGTCTTACAGCGGCATGGCCGGGTATGCTTCCCTTGGCTCAGAGGACCCTCCTTTTGGGATGTTGGATTCCTGTGATGTGGATGTGTTAGATTTTGAGAGGTATCTGGGCAGCGTGAGTGCCGATGAGTTTGTGTTATATAGAGAGGAGTATGGAGCTTTTGTGAGGACGAAGTTGAGGACGCCACAGGTGTTGGCGAGGGAGAGACAGACTGGCTCGTCACGTCCTCTAGATGTTCCGGTGCCTTGGCTGGACTTCACGTATGTTCGCGGGGATTCGTCGAGGCGGAGAGTGTCGGTACCCGTCCCTGAGCAGGCTCCTGCTGCCTATCGGGTTGACCCGGATGCGCCGGTGAGTGCGCTTACTCTTTTCCATCTTGGCATATTTTATGTATTTTTCTCTTTTTGTTGGGTATGACTGTATCTATTTTGCTGAGCGTTTCTTTGGTTGTTTGCTTGTGCAGGCCTCGGGAAGATCCTTTGACACGTTGACCCGCCGTTATGTGGCGATGCGGCCTTTTTGCAAGGAAGTTCACGGGGAAGGCATCTTGCGGAGTCTTCGCGGCACGCGGCGGCGTTCGAGCCAGTGCATTTGAGGAGGTCTGTGGATACTCCTTCTTCGAGGGCTGAGCCAGGGCCACAGCCGGAGGTGCCAGTTCGAGAACAACACGACTTTGATGTGGGGACGTCTTCGGGGGCTCAGAGGTCGCAGACCCTTCATCAGTTCTTTCCTCATTGGAGCGCGGGGTGAGGTTCATCCTCGCATCCCTTCTTTGATCCTTTCGCGGGTTTTGACCCTTGAGTACTTTGAGTACCGCACGAGGAGGAGTCTTTGTATCTGATGACGAGGATGTGATTTGCCTAGTTTTCCGAGATGCCGAATTTCTCATTTGTGGAGGATGATGATGATGAGTCGGATTAGGGCTCTTTTGCTTTCCCTCTTTCCGTTGTTTTTTTTTTGTAGAGCAACAAACATTTTGTACCTGTAATAAAACACTTGTATTTGCATAACAAAGTATTTTATTTTAAGATGTAATGACGTATTTGTGATTCCCGGGATTGACCTAGGAATTGTTGCTAGCTTATTATTATTTTTGTGCATGTCGCATGAGCTGGGAATGCATTTGTGGTTAGTGGAGGCTGAGGCAGCTTTGGCAAGTTTTTTTTTTGAGCAGTTGGGGGCTGAAGTAGCTTTGACAGTTTCATGAGCGATGGCGGGAGTGATGTCTCCTGGGACGCATTTGTTGGATGTGGCAGGCCATTGCCGGGCTGGTGAGGACATCATTCCCTTAGTTTCGGGGGAGACTTTCCACGGCATAGATCGCTTGGCGCTAGGGGACCGGTTCATGCGGGAAGCCCTGCTTTGCTTGCATTATGGTCGCGAGAGAGGCTTGAACCATACACGAGTCTCAGGCGTCTCTTAGTCCGTGGACGTTTGCTTAGCGACCTCTTGTCTTGGACATGGATCAATGCGCAGGAGAGATGGATGGCATATCTTGGTACGCATCAGATCCGTTGGTGGGTTTCGCATTGGGGGATCGAGACTAGGAGGGCCTTTCAGGAAGGTTCCTATGTTGTTAGAGTTCCGTGTTTGCCTTGGTCCTCTTTCTATGTTCCGTTGCTTGTTTCCCGGCAGTTCGGGATGAGGCAGGAGCCTTTGCTAGGCTGGGATGACATTGCCAATGTGGAGGTAGCTTCTTTTTGCATGACAGATCCATATGCCTTTCTGTATTTTCTGAGGGTATGGAAGTATTCCGCTTTCCCTCATGTGGTGCTCCTTCGACGTCGGGAGAGTGTTGTGTTGACCACCGAATACATAGATGAGCAGCATGTCGGGCCGACCCACTTGGTTTTGGGGAGCAGGCGCAAAGTGGTTCTGGGGCAAGATTGCCATTTCAGCTGCGACTTTAGGAGTGCAGAAGCTTGGGTTAACCCTCAGGGTGTCACGGGAGACGCTTTATTTGACTACGGGACTCGAGTTGACAAACTGGCGGGGAGAGGTCCCTTTTTGCAGGCTCGTAGGGAGGAGATCCGAGCCGAGGCACGGGTGAACGATGCTCTGAGAGCGACTGGTTCGTTTGACACGACTAGGAGGACTCCTGATCTCGGAATGAGGGAGACAGAACTTGCTCATGTGGAATGAAAGAAGACTCGTTGGGGACGAGGGAAGAAAGGAAAGAGTGATGAAGGGCCAAATGCGAGTAGCATGGAATGACCTTCTGAAACCCTGAGTATCCATTCATCGTCATTACAGACACATTGATTGTTAAATGTTTTAAGTTGTCTTTTAGCATGTTGTGAATCGAGAGTAGACCGTGCTTGAACTCATCAAGAAGTGTTTTAACTGTGATGATTTGTGATTTACTCTTAAAGCTTTGTCGAGACGCAAAATCTCTTGCTTGCTTCTTGCCTGAGCCTTGGTGGCGTCAATTTTTGGAATTTTGTGTATTCCTTAGACCGAACCAATGAAGGCTGCCTACATTCCCCTCGGACTGAGAGGCTCAGGTCTGCATAGTTCGACCCTCTTTTGTGGGAGAAATGACTCGTAATGTACACTTGCAAGGGGGTATTTATTTTTGAAAAGGTGGGAACGGGTCCCCTTTTGTGTGAATGCCTTATTTGATGTAGGCACAAAAGAAATGCTTTTGGGTTTAACTCTTTTGAGAGAGTATGAGCATTGAAAAGCTTGTAAAAGTGTATGGAAGCCCTTGCTGACAGAAAATCAGTGTTTAGCTCTATTTTCCTATTTTTGTAGAAAAAGAAGACTTGTCGAGACATTTGAAAACTTGATTTGTTCACAATGATCACTTGTTTGCTTAAAACCCTTTGTTGATGTTCAGGTTATTCAACAATTAAACCTGATATGCTTTGATTAATCACGAGGAGAAAGTCAATCGGTATCAAGGATCGAGTTGGTCTGGTGTGAAAGAAGGTTTGTGTATAGGAGAGGTCATTGATGAGACCGGGTTTGTGAATTTGTATGTGTTTATGACCGGACCATTTCTGGTTGCCTACGTTCCCCTTGAGACAAGGAGCTCAGGTCGACGTAGTTCGGGGTTGAACTGTGTTTGGCTTTGGGGCCAGGGCATGAATATTTGCGCGGCCTTTGGCGAAAAGGCTCGGAAGGTTGAATGATGAGGCGCGGGCCTTGAGGTGATTCCTTGACAAGTCGTATTTGACGGCAGTTTCAATGAATCCATTGCTTCTTGATCGTTGGCTCTGGGTCCTTGACCTCATTTATTTTTGTGAAGCTTCTGCTTGAGCTCTTTTTTTTTGTAGCTTCTGCCTGAGTTTTTTTTTTGTAGCTTCTGCTTGAGCTTTTTTTTGTAGCTTCTGATTGAGCTTTTTTTTTTTTTTTTTTTTTGAAGCGTATGAGTGCGAAGGCAAGCCCCTGCTTGAACTTTCTTGATGCGCAGGAGGGCAAAGGCAAGCCCCTAGGTTGTTGTCGACATGGGGTCAATCTTTTGATGCTGAGTGACCTGTTGTTGTCCTTTGATGTTGCCGCCGTCGTTGACTTGGTCAAGGTGATGGTGGGGACATGTTTTGAAAAGTGTATGACTTGATGGAGGCCTTTGTGTGGGGTATGGTAAGGTGTATGGGGAGCTATCGATTGACTTTCTCACACCAATTAATCAAAGCATTAATCATTTGTGGAATTACTTGTTGAGCAATGCAAGTGATCACATAGAACAAAACTATTTCATTAAATGTAATGTGGGGTGCAAAATAATGCCTCAAGTCTAGCAAGAAAAGAAAGAAAACTTGCGTATGGAAAATTAAAGACTTAATTACAATGTCCGAGGAGGACTTGATTGAATGAGAACAGTACTAGAACCTACGAGGTTTGACTGTATGATTCTTTTTGTGTTTTTTTTTTCTTTTTGGTTTTTTAGGGTGTAGAAGGAGAAGAAGACTCGATATTCTTTGGGCGAAGTATCGACGGAGAATTCTCCGATTTGCGTCTCTGTAGGCCCTTCAGCAGTTCCCAAATTCATTTTGGTTAGAACATTCTCGGCAGCTTGGGCCCGATTTTCCTCTCGTTTGACAACATGCTTAAAGATTTGCTTAATGCATTGTTCATTAATGTGTCTGCGTCTTTATCAAGTGAATCATTATTAACTGTTTTGGTTAGTTAATTTATCATTTGTTAAAGTGGCAATGAGGGGATACTCAGAAAGGTCGAACTTTTATTCAAAGCATAGGGAAGCACATAATCTTTAGGCATAAGGCCGTCAGACGACTCGAGAGACTCAAACTTAGATACAATAGACTCGGGGTCTTTTATTTTCGAAGTTAGACTCTAGGAGACGGGGGGTTAGTCCAAGCTTCTCGTCCTATCTTTTCTTGCTGGCTGTGGGTCCGCGTTTGTGAAAGTCAAGCCATTTTTGATCTTTGCCGCCACTTGCTCGGCTGTCTCGAGCTTGCCTTATCTCTGGGGAAGGCTCGATCCATCCCTTGGTGTGCCCCGATTCCGGAAAGGATTGTTGGGGAATAACCGTTCTTGGATTCTTTCTCTCGAATTCTTCATTGCGGAAGCCCCAGGTTACGTCTTCACGTCCCCATTCATCACGGGAATTTGCAGAGGACTTATCCACCATGCCTACCTCCTCATTTCTAGGGAAAGGATTTCCGATAATGTTAGGACCACGGGGGCGTTCCAACTTTCCTTCTTCGATTAGCCCCTGGACCATTTGCTTCAGCACGAAGCAATTGTCGGTGGTGTGACCGGGGTAGTTGTGGAAGGCGCAGTGCTTGCTCATATCCATGTTGGTCTTGAGAGTCTTTGGTTGGAAATTCTCGAGGGGTTTGAGAATGTTCCTCTTTATTAGTGTCTCGAGGACTTGGCTCAAGGGCATCCCGAGGTTATCGAAATGCTGGAACTGTGGTATGCGAGGAGGTTTGTTGCTTCGTTGGGCTGTGTTCTCCTTGTTCACCTCATTGTTCAGGGGGAATGGATTTCCGTCTGTATTGGGGCCGCAGGGGCGCTCCAACTTTCCTTCTTCAATTAGTCTCCGGACTGCTTGTTTTAGTATGACGCAATCGTCGGTGGTGTGGCCGCGGTAGTTGTGAAAAGCACACTGCTTGCTCATATCCATGTTCGGGTTAGGATTCCTCGGTTGATAATTCTCAAGGGGCTTGAGCATGTTCTGGTTTACCAGCGCCTCGAACACTTGGCTTAGAGGCATTCCGAAGTTGTCGAAGTGCTGAACACGCTGCGGCCGGGGAGGATTGTTATTTCTCGGGGGCGCTTGATCGCGGCTTTCTTGGACTCCATTCTGGATGTAGTGGACTGCTCTGGCGGCTTCCTTTCCTTTTCCTGGAGGTGGATTGGTTGACGGGATTTGAGGCCATGAAGCAGCTCGAGCGAATGTAGGCTGTCCGAAGATATGGGTCGGAAAAGTTATGTGGGGGAAACCTGGTGAATTCTGGGCATATTGAGAGAAGGAAGTGAACACGGGAACATTTTGAATGTTATTTGGATTTGTTTGAGATGGTCCAGCGCTGCGCTGATGATATTGAGCTTGCCGCGCAGGGTCGGGAAATTTGTTGTGCTGCGGTTGACAGATCGGAGCCGCTTGACTGAGGCCTGAGTGGTGCTTTGAGCGGGAGTTGCTTTGCATTGCTGGGTTCCCGTAGCTTTGTGAAGGAGTGACCTGCTGATAGCTTTGGGAAACCGGGGGAACAGGCACTTCTTCGTCTTCTATGAGGACAGAGGTTCCCTCGGGTTGGGGAACCGCGACGATTCCGTGACGGCGCATGGCGTATTCAATCCAAGCCTGATGTTCTTCTTGGCGTTTTTCGAGAGCCTTGAAAGCTTGCCAAACTTCTTCCATCGTTTGGAAATTTCCCGGGGGCGGGGTTTCGTTTCCCTTACTGTTATTTGTTGATCCCGCCATGGGGGAATAGCGGAGTGTTCTGACCGCTGAACCGGAAGGGTTGTCGGACCTTGTGACGGCTCCCGGGTACTCTCAACCACTCTCGGTTCGCTGGAGGGGGTGACGGGTAAGGTTTAGACATGGAAAGGCCTTTTTTGGATAAAGGGGGAAAGCTCATGTGACATGCGGTTTCCGCTTTTTATTTATGATTTTTTTTGTTGTTTTAATTTACTTAAAACAGTGTTTTCTCAGAATCCTAGGTAGGTTGGAAAAGATTGCTCTTCTTTTTCGCAACTATGCTAGATCCTGGGTCAGTGGAGACCATCTGTGCGGCTATAAGCCCCTCGTTTTGCACCTGTATTTCGACATCCCGGGGGGGGACAGCCCCGGGCGAGGGTCCTATAGGGCAAGCGGTTTCCACCGGCCTAAAAGAAAAACCGAACCTAAGGACCGAGCCTGTCATGTTCGTTTTGGTGCGTTAGCCATGTGAATAGTGAACCGAGCCGGCCACTGAGTCAAGATCAGGTCAAGAGTTCGGCATGACCTCTCTTTACCTTGCTTGCGCAAGGGATCTGTGACGTTAGGCGTTGGCTGGGTCATATTGTCATGGCTGACGTATCAAAGGCATGATGACATGGTGTCATGTGAGCATGGATGTATATCCGGGACGGAACATCGTGCAGGTATAGCTTCGGAAATCAAGATCAGTCAAGATTTTAGCATGACCTTTCATCGCTTTGCTTGCGCAAGGGATCTTGAGTTCCGAGCCTTGACTCAGAAAATGGCCGGCATGGTATATGTATCCAGGCTGTATGACATGGACTGGGTAAAAACCAACCGAGTCTGGACAGAGTGTGACTCAAGACTCAAACGTGCAGGGTTGACGCTTGGCTAGGATGGGATGTTTGGAATGATCCCGTGCGCATCTGAGAGGCCTAGGAAGACCAAACGGACTGCAACTGAGACCACTCCGGGGTTGAGGTTGTAGTGTGCGGTGTATCCGAGGCGGTGCGCGTAGCGTGCGGTGTAACCGAGGCAGCGGTATGAGTAGGGTGCGGTGTAACCGAGGCGGCGATGCGCGTAGTGTGCGGTCTCTAAAATTCTTTTTACGAGTAAAACGAAGTTTTTGAAGAATTTTAAATGTATGCACAGATGTATAGTGATGCATTTTTTTTTTGTAAAATAAAAAAGTAAAGCACGTGCACACACACATAACAGTTAAAGAAAGGGGTAAAATGAAAGTTTGACCCTCATCATTGTTTTTTAAAAATCTTTTGTTTTGTTTAAAAAGATTTTAAAACAAAAAGTCCCCAGCAGAGTCACCAACTGAAATTACCCGGGATCCGGCTCGCGCGCGGAGGGCCCCGTGCATCTCGCATTTGTCCGCTTTTCGGGAAAGTCGCCCGGATCCGAGAGGCAGCGCGTTCGCGCCCCGGCATCTGGCTTATTCCGCTTCAGCGTTAGTTGGAGGTGTCTCGCTGTGTTTTGCTTTGTAGAGTCGCCACGCCGTTTTTATTATTAAGCCCAAAACATTGAAAAAGGGCATCAGTTTAAAAATAATAATAAACTGTTTTTGTGTGATGAGATTTTGAGTTCGGAGGTCAGATGACTCCTCGGGAAGAGAATATTAGAATCTTAGAGCTCACCCGAGTCGCCTCGTAAAAATGAGTCTTTCGGATACCCCTAATATTCTTTAAATGTTGTGTGTGTGTGTGTGCTTTTAAAAATGCATGCTGTGTCGGATGTCTACATTGTACACTACGTATTGAAATGTATTGAAATAGTGTAGGAAGGAAGCCTTACCAATGTTGGTTCGTGTCTGTCTTCCGCTGGGGAATGGTGTTTGAGGATGGAACAGTGTTCCGGTACGGACCGGGATTGCTTCGGGAGGAGCCGGTTGTCTGCGGACAGAGTTTCGGCGTGAGTTGAGATTGTAGGCTGCGTTCGGGCAGAGTTTCGGCATGCGTTGAGATCGCAGGGATCACTCGGGCAGAGGTTCGGTGTGCGTTGGGGTGGCAGGAGTCACTCGGACAGAGTTTCGTCGTGGTTTGGGATCGCCGGTTTGACTCGAAAAGAGCCGGGATGCCTCGGGAAAGACCAGGCAAGGCCTCCGAGTACCACGAGGGGCCTCAGAGTACCTCGAGAGTGCCTCGGGGCAGCGCGGGAGCGTCGCGGGAGCGCTCGGGGAGGCTTCGGAGCACCACGAGGGGGCTCGAAAGGCCTCGGAAGGATCCGAAAGGGGCCGGGATTGCCCCGAAGGGTCTTAGAGGGGAGCCTGAAGGCTAGGGGAAGAAGAGAGAAGTGGGAAAATGTGTGAAAATGAGGAGGGGGAGCCCTCTATTTATAGTAAAAATTTTCGTGCAAGAAGGTCCGTACGGACCTTCTTGGTTATCCAGAATTTTGGTTTTCCTCGATTTGAGGGAATATGTGATGATGGTGAATATTCTGTAATTATGGTGTCCCCTTGCAAGAAGGTCCGTACGGACCAACTAGGCTGCAATAAGGTCCGTACGGACCAACCATGTATGGGAGTGATGATTACTTCCGGGATTTGAGGGAATATTGTGGACTTTAAGGGGATTCAGTAATTATTAAAGCAAAGAGGTCCGTACGGACCATTATTGCTTTTCCAATTTCCTGAAAATTCTCAAAAGGTCCTTTTGTCCCTTTTTATCCCAGAAAGGCTCCTCCCTTGGTTTGGCTGGGGGTTTTGAGAGGGTTTTGAGTGCCAGAGGTCGTCGAGACTGCGTTGATGAGTCTGCGGTGCTTCCCGTGTGCTTGAAAGGGGGTGATCCAGATTGGGGTACTTACAGTCGGTTCTCTCGGTTCCTAGGTATATTTGAGAATGTCTAACCCATCATTTTTTTCCCATATCTAACCCCCCAACCCTTCCCTTTGCCCTTTCACTTTCTCAAACACACATCGAATTTCAACCGAAAGATTGCAATTGTCTTAACATAGGCGATAATGTGACTATGCAATTAACTAGACTGTCCTTAAATACCTTGTTTCTAAAGACTTCAAGGTGCCGACTGGGGTGACACTACTGAAGAGTCCCATCAAAAGTTCGAATAAAAAGTTGGCGCCTTCACAATTGCAAGGCCAACGCCCCTAGCTGAACCATATATCAAGGGCAGAGTGTCAAACTAATTTGAAGTAAAGAGGGTTGTCGAAGATGGAGATTGGAGGGACAATGTGAGGAATGGGAAAACATGTAAGTGTATTTATTTGATAAATGGCTATTTTATAGTCATTTATACCATCTTAAATACATCATTTACCTTAATTTTAGTACCAATTAGTCTAATTTAGCTTCTTTTATTGTATATTACGGATTTTACGATTGGTTGATATTTTTGTGTGATTGTACAGGGTTAGGGGCAATTTTGGTACAAGCAAAGCTTGAGACGTGTTCATTAAGAGAAAGGATCAAAGCGAAAAGGGACAACTTGGGAAAAATAAGCAATCAAGCCAGAACAGCTCTTGCACGGCCGTGCAGATTATAAGACGCGGTCGTGCAAAAGTCTCTGTTGCCAAGAAATTATTCCAAGACCGATTACACGGCCGTGCAAATTTTCAACATGTGGCCATGCAAAACTCTCTGTTCTCAAAGAAATCACTCCAAGACCACTTGCACGGCCGTGCAGATCTCAACACGCGATCGTGCAGTTACTGTTGCAGTGAAAAAGACACCTTTTCAATTGAAGGTTTTTTTAAGAGATCCGACTCCTAGCTTAAATGCCTATAAAAGAGGTCAATGTAATCAGTTTAGAATATGAGAAAACACCTGGAAATCATAGTGAAATACTCTAGTAATACATTTATACACCATTCTTCGAATTGTTCTAAGAATTCTTGTGCATCTTTGAAGATTGAAAGTGAAATACAATATTGAAGGTTTTATTTCCAGCCTTTGTTTCCTACAATCGCAAGCATAAGTTTCTCCACTCCTATCTATATTTTTATGTTATTTCATCATTTCTACATGCTTGCATCAATTATGGCTAGCGAGTAATCCTCCAGTTCTTGGGGTTGGAAACTCGGCATAATGTAGTCATTCTTATTAAATCATGTTTAAAGTCTCTTTTACCATTTCATAATCAATTTTTTTATATATATTTTGTCATGCCTACGAATATGAAGTCGACCATATTTCGTATGAATCTTAGTTAATCAAGAGAAGGATCTAGCGATGAATCTTGATTAACGGAACCATATGAATTGAACTAGGCTCCATTAATCACGAGAGTAGTTTAATGACCTAGGGATGATATTTTAGTGGAAAATACGTGGATATTAACATGGACTATAATGGATTTTGATTGATGTAAAAAACCCTTAAAATATAGGCCGTGTTAGTCTTAAAATACGTGTACTAGGTCTTGATCGTGAGTAGTTAGCACAACTTAGCGTATCAACCTTGATTTATGATTTGAATTATATTTTTATAAACTTGATTTATTTGTTGACTACATATTGTTCGATTTCCAATCCCGGGAACATTTTTATTATAAGAGTTTAATCTAAGATAGAGTAATCTGTGTTTATTTCTAGTATTTTCATACACAATAAATCTCCTCCCAATCATATTTTACTTATTTATATTATATAAAAGCGAGTATCATACATTGTAACGTTGTCCTCGTGGGATTCGACCCGCATTTGCCTAATTTATACTGCAATTACACCGTACATTTGCGGTATTAAAACAAGTCGCTCTTTCAGGCTTGACATTATTGAATTGTTGATTTTTTAAAAAGTGCAGTGAGTGAACTTGGTTATAAAAAGATTTATTTAATATTAAGTTGGGTGTGAATAGCTTTGATCGCCTCGAAATTGCTACAAAATATATACACACAAAACAAAGTTAAATCAACTAACAATTATTTTTTGTTATTATACTACATGAAAAATATGAAATTGACCATTGTACTTCCCCTCCTAACAAATGTGTTAGCTTACTATAAAGCACTTACTATAATGAGTTGGTCTCCTGTGAGAACAAGGGGATCCGTCTCATGCATGAGACGGGTCGACCCATGAGTGGCAGCTCATGCCTTTTAAAACAGGTATTACGTTTAGAAAAAGTAATAGTTACCATCTCTTAATGTAATGACTGTATACATATAAAGTAACATTGTTCATAAGTAAACGTAATACCTGTTTTAAAAAAACAAAAACTCGTTTTTACCCATTTTTTCAAATGTAATGCAAATTATATGTATTACATTTGAAATGTAATAACTTATGTATATGAATGTAATAGTTTATACAAGTAAATGTAACAATTTGATAGATGAAATTGTAACATATTTCTATAGATAATGTAATACTTTTACATGTATCATGATAAATTTGAACTCATTGTAACTTATTGTTTGAAAACATATAGATATCTATACATATGTGTTACAATTATGTACAAATACTATTACATATAAATAACACGTTTGTTACATTTTAGTTATAATAAGTATTACTTTTGCCAAACGAAGAAAACATAGGGAAAAACACTATTACTTTTCTGTATATATGTATTACTTTAATGTATACAAACTATTACTTTATATGCATACAATCATTACATTATGTTATAGTAACTATTACTTTTCACGAACCGAAAATTCAAACTTAAAAATTGTTTAAGTCGAACAATAAATAATGACCTTCCTCTTCCAATCAACGCCAACCGTATCACCTTCCTCTTCCAATCCACCATTAATCACCTTCCTAACCTTCACCAATTCAACCTCCCTCAACCTCAATTTAACGAAGAACAGCCTTCAATGCCGTCAGAACAGCCTTCAACGCCGAGCCCCTCTCTGTACAAAATCGGCATTCACCACCACCGGTCTACCTCCCATATCCGGTTACCCTCACCGTCTTCTCCGACCAAATCTACACTAAACCTCTCCCATCCACGATCCGCTGGTGAATGGGAGAGAGGGAGAGCTTGGGTTGGACTTGAGCTTTGCCGGCAAGGAGGAGGTTGTTATTGATTGAGAGGGAGATTGGGGGGCTCGTTGCCGGAGAAGGATTTGGTAAAGAAGCTTGGCCGGAATTACGCCTTCTGCGTATAGAGAGAGAGAGAGGAGAGAGAGAGAGGGGTGAGGTCTGTGTGATAACTGTGTGTGTGGATTGGGTTTTCTGAAGGTCTTCTACGACAACGTGGTTGGATCTGGTTCAATGGGCTGGGTCATGGGTCAAAAATGACCCGTCTCATCCATGAGACGGGTCATAGTGTTCTCACATAAGTTTTTGTCTACTATAATACACACCTCCGAATTCCGGATAGACCCAAGATCAAAGCCAACTTTTAAACTTAATGAAATTAATAGCCAGCGTTGAAAATTAACATATTGTTAATTAATGCTTAAAAACCTCACCAAATATGTTGATGTGTATAGTCGTGGAACTCACCTCTAACCAATTTTATGAGTTGGAAATAGAAAAATTATAAAGTGTGTTTCAAAAAATAAAAATAAAATCATAATAAGTGTTGCAGCCAAATTGAAGCGCCCCGAACCGAAGACCTACTTGGCCTCACGTTCGGAACACTTTCGGAAAATGCCTTTTTAACAAAAATTTCTCAAAATGTCATTTACAAACATGTACTACTTAAAACCTGCTTAGCTTTAAAGAACTCCCCTTACATACTAAACTTTTAAACACATTCAACTTGAAAAGTCTACTTAAGATTTTACAAACCAAAATACACTCTTTTACAAATCAAGGAACAAAGTTTCATATACAATATATACAATCTCAAAAGAGTTTTCAAAATACAAAACAACATTTCAAGTCTAGGAACTACCCCTTGGTTTACATTTACATAATGTAACCATCATACCATACCTTGAACAAAATATCCCAACTTGACGTCCTCACGTGATCAATGTGGCCTAGCCCCAGACTCTCCTCTATCTAAGAAAGCAATAAAAGGACGGGGTGAGAAAAATCTCAGCAAGTTATTATGTATGCAACAATATGATATGCAGTCATATTATGAAAACTTATAATCACAAATCATCATATATATATCACCTTCTATCACCACAAAGAAAGATATATACATAAACACATAAGTGTGATATGTTAACACTGAGAAGAATACTGAGCCAAGGTTTAATCCTCAAAAGGATAGCACGATCCAAGCAGCATCATCCGTTGAAGAAACAGTTCCGGAACCAAAACATAATAACAACAACAACCAGGACTATGACACAAAGTCATATCAAAATAGTGCAACTAGACTACTTCTTAAGCTAGTTCACTACTCCCAAACCATGGCTTATGGCTGGGCAAACAGGGAACCAGTGTACGGACTATAACGAACTCGGCTCGGGTGCAAGTATAGTCCTGTAACACTGCCCAATTCAAGCACCATCTGGACTTGAATTAAAAGCATAGTACATCATACTTGCTTACAATCAGCGATGATTCCAAAGTAGGGAACCATACTCATATAACATATCAAATGATAACCAAATGATAACAAGTATCCATGAACACTAGCACTAAGGCTAAACAATCCTTGAACCAATTAAACTTAGGATTCCAAAGTAGGGAACCCTAATCAACCACATCATGAAGATGTCAAACAATTATCAAAAGTGCAACAAATTTTGTCTACACCTTTAAAATAACATTCAAGGATATAACCACAATCATAAACCATGTATATGAATTCATGTAAGGCACAATATATAACCAACTAGCCCTGCGTGCTCAATATACAACAATTAATAACCTTTATAAAGGTTCAAGTTCAAATTCCCAAGTTGGCTTCACTTTGGTTAAGTTACAATCATGGCTGCCAAGCGTTTTCCGAACAATATTTAAATCCCTTACACCAATCCATTTTAACCAAGTAAAACATCATTGTATAGCTAAAGTGTTCTACTTTAATCTTAGTTAAAGAGGGTTCATTTATATCCTAGGTAGATTAGGTTTCTAGGTGATGGATATGTTTTCATATCCATTTTTTATGTTCTAAATTCTATTTATTGCAAAATTCCTGAGTAAAATGGTAGTTTAATTGCGTTGTTAGTGTTGTTTTATTTTCAGGTTGAAAGGCGGAAAAATGGGTGGTTTAAGGTGGAGAAAAGATTAAAATTCGAGACGGAGTGAAACGGAAGGAAGGATTACACAAAATAAATTGAGAAAAGAAAGAAAGCAGTGGCCAGCTTCCAAGTTTGGGTGATCGCCCAAGTCCTTCGGCAATTACGGCGGCCACCCTTCCCCAAACGCCAAGCCATATTCCAGCCAACTGCCTTTGTTTCAATTGGGCCTCCTTTGTTTGTTTTTGGGCTTTAATCAGTTTTGGCCCCAACCTTTATTAATCAATCAGCCTCTCCCACCTTGGAATATAAATAGTATGATGTTTTAATTTTAGGGTAAGTTTGGATTTTTGGAGAACAAGGGGGCGGCGACTGTTGTTGCTGGGAGGAGCAGTCCTCCATTGTTCCATTTTGGTATTACGATTCGAAGGTTTTGTTTCTTTATTTTATTTCTGTAATTTTATTATTATGAGTAGTTAATTTTCCTATTTCATGGATTGGATTTAGCTTTATTGCCTAATTTCATGCCATAAATCATTTTATCATTGTGCTTTCTCTCTCTAGATCATCTTAGCATTTTAATTGGGTTTTCAAGATTGCAATTTTAGATCTAGTCTCTAATTGGTCTTTTCAACATATTTGTGTTTTTAATTCACTATTGATTTGGGGATTTTAAACAAAGGCACATGTTTTGGTGATAAAATTGGTTTGATTCCGTTATAGAAGTTAAATTGATTTTGGTTCTTTTAATTCTTTTGATCTTATTGCTTTCTAAATTAATTGCTTGAACTTGATTTGCGAAAAGTGATTGATTTTGAAAAGTGAGAGTGTAATCTGGCCGCCTCACCGTCCCACTCTCTATTAAAGTGAAGGAACCCTAGTGAGAGTGCACATACTTAGTCAAAATTGGCATGAAATGGGTAATTTAGTGAATTCATGTCACCACCCTAGGTCCTGGCACTAATTTGGCTACATGTTGAGCACATGAGGGTTGGGATGCATTGCATCTCCTCTTATTCATTATGTGATATGGAATGACTATGTGTTCATTCTGGTATTTGAAATGAAAATTTGATTTGGTTATGTGTTATTTTCCAAGTTGATAAGTTACTTGATTTTAGATATTAAAATAGCATTGTGGATTATATAATGTCTAAAAGAGATAAAAGGGAAATTGTGTAGTATAATGATAATACTTGAAGTTTGACTTGAAAATATTATGGAAGTTGTCAAGGTGCTTATGTGTAATTGTAATTTCAAGGTGGTGGCTTGTAGTAGTTTGAAACCTTGAGGAGCTAGAGTGTAAAATTGTTTATATAAATATCCTTCTTAGTTTATCCAAGAAGATAATCACCTCCTCAGTTTTCTCTCTTCTTCTTCCCCGTTCCAAGAAGCTTAAACCCTAGGTAATCTTCTAAAAATCCCAGAAATTCAGCCGTGGTATGGTTGTTGATTCCATCTTCAAATTAATGCTAAGGGATGTGAATAGAGCGCGTAGAACCGTTTATATCTTCTTTTTAATTTGGTGAAAATTGGTAAGTTGTTATGATTCTCTTCTTTGACTGTTCATAAGGTGTTTAGTGATGCTCTTATGATGTTTTGAATCAGTTTGGAAAAGGTTTGATCATCAACTTGGGGTTTGAAATGAAAAGACACTAAGTTGGGTGAAGAACATGCTAAAGGGTGTTTAATATGGGTTGAATTGAATTGGGATTATGTTATAGATATGCTCTAGGGTACAAAGGGAGTATATGGTGGTTTAAAACATGGGTTTAAACTGTTTTGGAATGACCTTGATTGAGCTGCTGAAGAATTGGTGTTGTGATTGCTGTTGCTGATGTTCAACAGCTGGAAAAATCTGCAGCCTTGAACCATTTTCTAGGCTGTGAACAACTAGGTTAACTAATGTATAATGGAACACTATTTGACCCTGAGTCTAGTACAACTTTAGTACTACATTATGAAACTTGAAATGGTCCAATTGGATAATGGGAAGTGCTTTAAATAGTGGCGTGAAAATGCTTGAAAGGCAGTTTTGACACTTGAACTGTTTTCAATCTGCAGCCTTGAACCTTTTTCTGGGCCTTGAAAACCTAGGCTAACCAACATGAAATGGAACACTCTTAAACCCTGAATCTAGTACAACTTTAGTACTACATAATGGAACTTGAATTAGTCCAAATGGATAAGGGGAAAGACTTTAAAAAATGTCTTGAAAATGCTTGAGAGGCACATGTGAAACTTGAACCAAAGTTTATAAAACTTTGTAAATGAACTTGGAACCTTAACGGAAGGTGTTTAATATTGTATTGTGAACGCGTAGGGTTACTTATGCGATATTGTATCCTTACGTGATAACCTATAGAGGGTTATTTGTTCTTTTAGTGCCTAAAAATGGGTTGTGCACTATTTACTTGGTTGTGGCAGGAGTGTTAATATCCTGTTACTAAATTATACATTGTGTTTTGAATGTGTAGGCCTCGTATGTGATATATGGTGCCTTACGTGGTTATATTTACATGGCGGTTTACGTGGTTATATTTACATGGCGGTTGGTTCAAACTATGTGTAGAAGGTGTAATACACTAAGTGCTTGGTTGGAACCTTTATAGAAGTGTTCCACCTTATGACATGAATGCGTAGGACTACTTATCGTATATTGTACCCCTACATGGTTACCTATATGTGGTTATAGGTCTAGATAGTGCGTGACATATATCTTGCACTGCAGTATGGGATTGATCACGAATGTGTAGGACTTATGTGATATACGTTGCGCCATAAGTGTTTACATATTCATAATTAATTGTGCACATAGGTTTTAAATACGTGTTGCACTGTTTCATTGGTTTAACATGAGTTGCAGTAACATGTTATAATTATATGTGTTGATGTCCCATTGGGTGGACTTAATTTCAAGTATCTGTTATGTGCGTGAATACGGTTATGTCAGCTGATATTCGGGGGTATCGAGAATTCCATCACTTATGAGAAAGTATTTCATAAGGTGGTTGGATGTCTTTATACTTGGACCGTTCACCCCCTTCTGTGGCCACGGATTGAGGGGTTCAGCGTCTGTGGATATGTGCAGTCATGCCACAAGATAGCGAGGCAACTTATATGGATCTCTATAAGGGGTCGTATAAGAGGTGAAGGTGCACTAGCAGTTCACCATATGAGAGGAGTATGACTCCCACCGTAGTACTACATATGACCCAGATTGGGAAAGGTAAAGAGAAGGTAACGGAATGTGTTTACCGCTTTACCAATATGATATTTGAGCAACCTGTTTGGTGTTGCATATTTGATATTTGAGCAACCTGTTTGGTGTTGCATATTTGATATTTGAGCAACCTGTTTGGTGTTGCATATTTGATATTTGAGCAACCTGTGTGTGTTGCATATTATATGAGCAACTGATTTATATGTTGCCTATTGTAGGACTTGCGGGTCCGGAGGAAAAGGTAACGTAAAGTGTTTACTGTTTTCCAATGTGATTGTGAGCAACCTGTTATGTGTTGCATATAGTGTGGCATATTGTTGCATACATAATAGCTTGCTGAGATTTTATCTCACCCCGTCTCCCTTTACTGTTTTAGATTCAGCTGAGACAGGTAGACCATACCGGTGAGGTCGGGAAGGAGTTTGGATCGTATTTTAGGATTGTCAGAGTATGTATATATATTTATATGGGAGTTGGGAATAGTTATGATTATGTTGTTGTAATTAATCTTGGATTTGATTTGTTTTAAGGTTGGCTTGTGTAAGCCGTTGTAGTTGTAGTATGTGTAAATGATACAGGCTATAGCTAGTAGAAGCAGGTTTATATTTCATCTATATGTAGGGAGGTTATTTTGAAATGGTTTTGAGAATTGGTCATTATACTTTTCCAGTTGATCAAAAAGAATTTTTTTTTTTTTTTTTAAAAAAAGTGTGATTTGGGACCCTTCCATCTTGGGACACGGGTTTTAGGTTCCGGGAGTTGGGAGGCGCCCACAAGTCCAATCCGTGAAACTCGTTTAATATTGTTAACTCTAGTTATTATTTGTGCTTGTTTTTATTTGTTCTTATTTGCAAGTTTACTTGCTTCTTATTAGTTTTAGTCTTAAAAACCAACCCCCCCCCTTTTTATTTGTTTTTATTACTTTAGTATACACTATTCAAATTGACTTAATCACCCAACAAATCTTCGTGGACACGACCCCTACTTGTGTATGCTATCACAACGACACTCGTACACTTGCGAGAGGTATTTTATTACAAGTGGGAGTTTTAACCCATCATGTTTTTGGCGCCGTTGCCGGGGATTTGTTTAGGTTGAATTTGTTGATTTAGGTAGTGTACATAACTTAGGTAGTGTAAATATTTGTGTAGTGTAAATTTTAGTGTGGACTCAAGGATGCATAATTATGGCATCTATGATTTGTGTGTTTATTGTGGATTATACTCACATGATTCATATGAGTGTCCTTCGAGGACGTATTCTTTTGAGTGTTATCCACAGGTTCAAGAAATGAGTCTGTTCCATCCGTGGCAACAATATGAACATTTTCCCGACTCCTACAATCAAGAGTGGGAAAACAAAATCCAAGCATGGAACACTTATGAGCCACAATCTCAACTCGAAATGCAATTATGGGAGGAGGAGTTTAATAATGTAAAGGAGGAATATCACCTCTTGAAGGAGGAGAATTTTCTTTTGAAAGAGGAAGCTCTTATTTTGAAAGAGGAGAGACGTCAACAAGACAAGCAATTTAAGGCAACCATGAGTAGGATGGAGGCACAAATGCAACAATTGATGGATATGATTCTTTCACAACCAAAGAACAACCATTGGGGGACACATTGGGGAACTTTGTCTATGAAGACTCCGATAAAGAACTTGAGAACGAACTACAACAAGAGCCACTTTTGGAAAATGAAATGGAGGATTTTGTCTATGAAACCTCCCATGAAAATTCTAGTGAAGTGCAATTGTATGATGGTTCGGGTTGTATGGAGACGGAAGAAATTATAGAAAATTCATGGCATGAGCAAGTTGATGAGATTGAACTTGCTCTTTATGGTGAGATGCGGGGCAATGAGCTTCAAGAAGATATGGCCACTCTCACCAAGATCGACAAACTGGGTTTGAATGAACACCAACCTCTACTCATGGAAAATGCCGATGACGAATCCTCCATCATTTTGGTGATCTCTCCCATCGTTGAAGACGGAGAAAGTGGCAAGGACTCCCGAGAGAAGAAGCCCAAGAAACTTAAAAGTCAAAATTTCCTTTGGGCACTAAATGAGCATATATTAAAGGGAATACTTATGGGTCTTGAACTCAAAATAAAGACCCGCGAGAATGCAAAGTGGGCAAAAGGGAGAAAGGTGAAGGTTAAAGACAACCTTGGCATCGGTCTAGCTAAATGACCTTAAACAAAGCGCTTATTGGGATGCACCCCAACATGGTATGTTTTTATTTATTTTCCGTCTTTAATTTCACGTCATTTATTTTTATATCTTTTACTTTGTAGTCTTTTCTCCTCTCGAACTGAATTTTGCTTTCTTTTAGTGTACATGCCATGAGACATGGCATGATTTAAGTTTGGGGGTGGTAGTATATTTATCATGTAGTGTAGGATGTCTTGTTAGTTGTTTATTTTATTAAAAAAAAAAGGAGTCAAATTGTGTCTTCCTCTCATTTATTGAGGGGACATGTTTGAACTACGGTGACCTGAGCCTATTTCAATGAGTAGTCCGCTCATTGTTTTGGGAACGTAGGCAACCTTTGGTGCGGTCAACATATTTTACCAAAGTAGAGTAATTTAGAGTAGTTAGTTGGTTTTGTTTTAAATTGTTGAATTATGGAGTCATCCGAAAGGATCTCCCTGAGTTTGTGGGTTTATAGGAGAGTGTTTATAGTGTCACCCTCGAAAAAACATTTTAATTTTATGTCATTTTTATTTTGCATCAATAAATAAAAAAAAAATTTGTTGTGTTTTTTTATAAGAAGGTTTGCCAACCTTGTATCTTTTTGCTTTGTGAATCTTGATATTATTTATTTGTGATGTATGTTACATGTTGGGACTTGAAATTTCATGGAAGCATTCGATTCAAAAAGTGCACTATATGTTTGGGACATTTTTCATTGATCTAGGTGACTTTATAGGAGCACTTAACATATCCGGGATTTCTAGAACACAATTGCATACTTGTCAATATCAAATCAAGAGGTTATGAGGCATTGGAGTGGGGTTAAAGGGTCAACTTAGGAGAATTTTCTTTGTATTGTAAATAGGGCCAAGTATCAATGAAAAAAAAAAAAGAAGAAGAAAAGAAAAGAATAAGTGTCGCGTTAAGAAGAGGAAAGAAATGGCAAGGATTAAAGAAAAAGCACGAGAAATATCGAAAAAAAAAAGTTGAATCCTTGGTACCGATTCTCGCTCCGAGAATGATTAAACATTCTTGTACCTACGTTGACACAAATAATGTGCTTTTATGTTTATCTTGCCCTTTGTGTTGTCTAAGTTTGTAATGACCAAGAAGGAGGAAGCTACTTAGTGTGGAGAGTTGCTTTGTAGTGAGGATTTAATGTAAGTAGTGACCTTCCTAAGCCTTGCTCTCAATGTGGATTAAACGGGTTGGCAAGTGTGTGAAAGTGCCTATGGAAATCTTTTCTATGCTTAGTGCATCATCTTCTTCCATTTTGATCTAGGATATGTTTTAAGTGATCTTATAAGGAAATTTGGGTTGGTGAAAATTGTCCCTGTGACTTGTACGGAAAAGTTTTAATAAAATTTGAATGCATTCATGTGGTTGAAAGTCCATGTACATGGTGACTCACATCTTGATTTGTTGGAGAGAAAGTTGAGACATTAGTTGGCAAACTCTTTTATAAATTGCACAACACCAAAAAATATGTTTAGTTATTTTCTTACATTATTGTTTTAAGTGTTTGTAGTTAATTAGTTTTGTTATGTTGTGTTTTATTTTACTCGGGGACGAGCAAAAGACGGGTTTGGGGGTATTTGATGGATATGTTTTCATATCCATTTTTTATGTTCTAAATTCTATTTATTGCAAAATTCCTGAGTAAAATGGTAGTTTAATTGCGTTGTTAGTGTTGTTTTATTTTCAGGTTGAAAGGTGGAAAAATGGGTGGTTTAAGGTGGAGAAAATATTAAAATTCAAGACGGAGCGAAACGGAAGGAAGGATTACACAAAATAAATTGAGAAAAGAAAGAAAGCAATGGCCAGCTTCCAAGTTTGGGTGATCGCCCAAGTCCTTCGGCAATTACGGTGGCCGCCCTTCCCCAAACGCCAAGCCATATTCCAGCCAACTGCCTTTGTTTCAATTGGGCCTCCTTTGTTTGTTTTTGGGCTTTAATCAGTTTTGGCCCCAACCTTTATTAATCAATCAGCCTCTCCCACCTTGGAATATAAATAGTATGATGTTTTAATTTTAGGGTAAGTTTGGATTTTTGGAGAACAAGGGGGCGGCGACTGTTGTTGCTGGGAGGAGCAGTCCTCCATTGTTCCATTTTGATATTACGATTCGAAGGTTTTGTTTCTTTATTTTATTTCTGTAATTTTATTATTATGAGTAGTTAATTTTCCTATTTCATGGATTGAATTTAGCTTTATTGCCTAATTTCATGCCATAAATCATTTTATCATTGTGCTTTCTCTCTCTAGATCATCTTAGCATTTTAATTGAGTTTTCAAGATTGCAATTTTAGATCTAGTCTCTAATTGGTCTTTTCAACATATTTGTGTTTTTAATTCACTATTAATTTGGGGATTTTAAACAAAGGGACATGTTTTGGTGATAAAATTAGTTTGATTCCGTTATAGAAGTTAAATTGATTTTGGTTATTTTAATTCTTTTGATCTTATTGCTTCCTAAATTAATTGCTTGAACTTGATTTGCGAAAAGTGATTGATTTTGGAAAGTGAGAGTGTAATCCGGCCGCCTCACCGTCTCACTCTCTATTAAAGTGAATGAACCCTAGTAAGAGTGCACATACTTAGTCAAAATTGACATGAAATGAGTAACTTAGTGAAGTCCAATTCGTGAAACTCGTTTAATATTGTTAACTCTAGTTGTTATTTGTGCTTGTTTTTATTTGTTCTTATTTGCAAGTTTACTTGCTTCTTATTAGTTTTAGTCTTAAAAACCAACCCCCCCCCCTTTTATTTGTTTTTATTACTTTAGTATACACTATTCAAATTGACTTAATCACCCAACAAATCTCCGTGGACACGACCCCTACTTGTGTACGCTATCACAACGACACTCGTACACTTGCGAGAGGTATTTTATTACAAGTGGGAGTTTTAACCCATCACTAGGCCTTAGAAAAAGCTTCAGAGGCTGCAGGGCAGGGCACGACTCGTGCCCCATTGACACACCACCAGAAACAGTCGTCCTTAATAGGGCACGACTTAGGCAATTTCTCAGGGGATGACTCGTGCACCACTCGTGCCACAGAGCACGAGTCGTGCCCTCTGTCCAGAAACACAAAATTCGGCAACAACATCAGCAACCAACTCCCAAATGACCTATACCAAATTTACTCTGTTTTAAGGACATAAAAATGAGTACTAAACTGAACCAAAACCAAAATCAAACCATTCCATTACAATCCAACACTAACCAATGTCATTTTGATACAAAACTTGGTTCCATTTACCATGCAACCATTTCATTACCATGAATACCACAATATAAATTTTTCCCCCATACTCTTTACACCACCATAACACCATCATGACCACTTACCATTTCCAAGCTTTTTAGTTCAAGAAAAATGGTTCCCAAAACACCAAAATCATTTTCTTTCAACAAAACATCCAATAAAATCATGGAATGAACAATTAATTGAAAGAAGTCATAATAACTTACCCAAATAGTGAAAAATGAAATATTTATTTGACCGGATAGATTCGCTCCCCTCGCCACCACGAACAAGAATCCGCAATTGGTTTTGAAAACGAAAAGGATTTGAGCTTGGAATAATTAATGGAAGGAGGTTAGGGTTTGGTACATGCCATGGAAGGTTTTTGAAGGTGAATACTTGAGCTGAGCCTTTTCTTTTGTTAAAATACTTCCCATGGAGAGTAATTTGAAAGATAACTATTAATAATTGCCCCTAAGCTCCTCACAACTCAAACCAATTAAACTTACAACCTTAACTATCAACTTGGACACTCAAGCACCTCAACCTAATATATTCATTGAAATTAAAATTTTAACTACTATCTTTCACCACACCACTTTATCTTTATTTCATATAGGCCCTTAATTAATAAAATTAACTCCTAACTATCCTAAACTTCACATATTTTATCAAAACATAAATAAACACATAAAACTTAACAAGTAGCATAAATAGCACAAAATGATATACTACCACCCCAATCCCAAATATTCAACAAGTGCTAAATTAGTGTCTAGGATTAGGGTCGTGACAATCACTCCCCCTAAAAGAAAATTTGACCCAAATTTTAACTTGACTTATCATGAAGATCGAACAACCAAGGAATTTTCTCTCCATTTCTTCCCGGAGCTCCCAAGTGGACTCTTCCACATCATGGTTCCTCCAAACAACTCTCACAAGAGGAATACTCTTATTCCTTAACTCTTGCACCTTAGTATCAATAACTTGAACAGGCTGTTCCACATAGGACATATCTGGCTCTATATCCTCAGGAATCCTAGGCAACACATGAGAAGGATCATAAACATACTTCCGAAGCATTGACACATGAAATACACTATGCATCTTCCCAAGAGATGAAGGTAAAGCAATGCGATACGCATGATTTCCCACTCGTTCTAAGATCTCAAAAGGACCTACGAACCTCGGAGTTAACTTACCCATCTTGCCATATCTCTTAATCCCTACCTTAGGAGACACTCGTAAGAACACCAAGTCTCCCTTCTGAAATTCAAGGTCTCGTCTCCTCTGATCCGCATAACTTTTCTGTCTACTTTGGGCTGTAATCAATCGGTTTCGAATGATTTTGACTTTCTCCACTGAATCTCGAACCATATCAATACCCCAAATTTTTGCTTCCTCCACTTCATCCCAACAAATCGGAGACATACACTTCCTTCCATACAAAGCTTCATAAGGAGCCAGCACAATACTCGATTGGTAACTATTGTTGTACGAAAACTCAACAAGAGGCAAATGAACGTCCCAAGAGTCCGAGAAGTCAACTGAACAAGCTCGCAACATGTCTTCAAGAATCTGTATTGTCCTCTCGGATTGGCCGTCAGTCTGAGGATGGAATGATGTACTGAATCTCAACTCTGACCCCAAAGCCTTTTGTAACGCTTGCCAGAATCTAGAAGTAAAGCGAGGATCACGATCTGAAACAATGCTAACCGGAACCCCGTGCAATCTCACTATCTCGTACATATACAACCTTGCATGCCTCTCCATCGAATAGCCAATCTCAATAGGTAGGAAATGAGAGGACTTAGTCAACCTGTCTACAATCACCCAAATTGCATCATGCTTCCGACTCGTTTGAGGCAATCCCGTGACAAAATCCATGGTAATATGCTCCCACTTCCACTCCGGAATCTCTAATGGCTGAAGTAAACCGGCGGGTCTTTGGTGTTTCGCTTTCACTTGCTGACACGTCAAACACTTAGACACATAATCTGCTATTTCCCTTTTAATGTTATTCCACCAAAAATGTTGTTTCAAATTTTGATACATTTTAGTACTCCCGGGATGAATGGTATACTTGGACTTATGGCCTTCATCTAGAACTTGACGTTTCACCTCCTCAACATTAGGCACATACAATCGACCTCTATATTTCAACACTCCCTAGGGACTAAGGGAAAACTCTTTAAATTTTCCATCCACGATCTGATCCACCACCTTCTTCAACTCTAAATCACCAATTTGACCCTCCTTTATGTGTTGGATCAAACTTGGTAAGGCACTCATGCTTGCAAAGATAGCGCCATGTCTAGACTCTTGGGGACACCAATCACGAGCATCTTCCAACATCTTCCATTCCCGAACCATCAATGAAGCCACATACGATTTCCTACTAATAGCATCCGCCACAACATTAGCTTTGCCCGGGTGATAAGAAATTGTACAATCGTAATCCTTCAACAACTCCATCCACCTCCGCTGCCTATTGTTCAACTCCTTTTGAGTAAAAAGATATTTCAAACTTTTGTGGTCCGTGAAAATTTCAAACTTGGCTCCGTAAAGATAATGTTTCCATTTGTGCAATGCGAAGACAATAGCGGCAAGCTCCATATCATGAGTCGGGTAATTCTGTTCACAAGGAGTCAACTTCCTCGAGGCATAAGCAATAACCTTCCCATTTTGCATTAACACACATCCCAAGCCTTCCTTCGAAGCATCACAGTAAATAACCAACCCATCGTTCCCATTTGGTAGAACAAGGACAGGTGCCGATGTCAATTTCTTCTTCAATTCCTCGAAACTCGTTTGACACTTCTCATTCCACACAAATGGTATATTCTTCCGAGTCAACTGAGTCAACAGAGTAGCAATCTTTGAAAACCCTTTTATGAATCTTCTATAATAACCGGCCAACCCTAGAAAACTCCGAATCTCGGTAACGAATTCCGGCCTTTTCCAACTAACCACAACTTCAATCTTGGAAGGATCAACTGCAATTCTGCCCTTTGAAACAACATGGCCTAGGAAAGAAACCTCCTCAAGCCAAAACGCACACTTACTGAATTTAGCAAACAACTGCTTCTCTCGGAGTACCGTCAAAACCATTCTCAAGTGTTGTTTATGCTCCTCCCGAGACTTAGAATAGACGAGAATGTCATCAATAAACACCACAACGAAGGTATCAAGATAAGGTTTAAAAACTCGATTCATCAAATCCATGAAAATAGCTGGAGCATTTGTTAAACCAAAAGGCATGACAAGGAATTCGAAGTGACCATACCGAGTACGAAAAGTTGTCTTGGAAACATCCTCAGGACGAACTTTCAGCAGATGGTACCCGCTTTTCAAATCAAGCTTAGAAAAGACGATCGCGCCTTGCAACTGATCAAATAGGTCATCAATATGAGGTAGAGGATATTTATTCTTTACCGTCACTTGATTCAACTATCGGTAATCAATATAAAGCCTCAACGACCCATCTTTCTTCCTAACAAACAATACTGGAGCTCCCCACGGTGAGACACTCGGTCGGATGAATCCCCGATCAAGCAACTCCTGCAATTGAGCTTTCAACTCTTTCAATTCAGCTGGAGCCATTCTATACGGCGCCTTGGATATCGGAGTTGTACCCGAAAGTAATTCAATCCCAAATTCTATCTCTCTATCCGGAGGCATCACATACACGGAAGAGAATACATCCGGAAACTCCTTAACTATTGGTACCTCCCCAAATTCAGGCAACTCTTTAGTAGTATCTAAGACACTAGCCAAGAACCCCGTACAACCACGATGCAACAACTTTCTAGCATTCACATAAGAAATGACATGAATAGTCCCAACCGAAGGAATAGCCTCAAAATTAAACTTAGGCATATTCGAAACTGAAAAAGTAACGACCTTCTTATGACAATCGACTAAAGCATGATTTTTGCTTAGCCAATCCATACCTAAAATAACATCAAAATCATGTATGGGCAACACTACCAAGTCAGCAGGTAATACACGATCACAAATATGCACATCACAGGCACGTAACACCTCATTAGTTACTAAACACTCTCCCATCGGAGTTGACACTTCTAGCACATAAGGCATAGAATCCACAGAAACAGACAATTTCGATGCAAAATGCATGGACACATACGAATGAGATGAGCCGAGGTCTATTAGTGCACGTGCTCTCATACTTGCTATAGAAATAATACCTCCGATGACGTTAGAGGAATCTGCCGCTTGTTGTTGATTCACCGCAAAGACACGACCCTAAACCTTAGGCCTCCCTGAAGAATCTCTCTTCTGCCCCTGAGAAGTCCCGGCTCCACCTCCAGATGGTTTCTTCTTTGCCTTTGGACAATCCTTCTGGAAATGTCCCAACTGCCCACAATTCAAACACTTACCCTGTTTCTTCCAACAATGATCCTCAATATGCCCTTCTTTCTGACAGTAACTACAAACTTTCTTTGGTACATTCCTTGCAATGGAACCTTGTCTTCGAACACCAGATTGACCTTACGGCTGCCCTCTAAATTGTGATGCCGGTCCTTGTCCTCCTCGATTATCTCAACCTTGCTGTTGGGTTCTAAATTGTCCTCCTTGCCTTTCCGTACTTACTACTTCCGATTTCCGCTTATGCTCTTCGATGTCATGATCCACATGGTACGCACGATCCACGGCATCTTGAAAATTTTGGAACTTGTGGGATACTAACTGAGTACGGATCACAGTCTTCAAGCCTCGCACAAATCTCATAGCCTTCTTCTCTTCGGTTGCCACCAAATGAGTACAATATCTCGCTAACTCCGTATACTTGGCCACATACTGAGCCACTGTCAATACATTCTGCTCCAGGTTAAGAAATTCTATCTCCTTCTTGTCTTGATCCACCGTCGGAATAAAGTGCTCCTTAAACTTCCTTAGAAAATTTTCCCAATTGTACGGAACGTGAGCATCATCCCAACTTGCTTTTAAAGTTCTCCACCAATGCTCCGCCGCGCCAGAAAACTTGTAAGCTGCAAATCTCACTCGTTCCTCTTCAGTACACCTCAGCACATCAAAGACTTTCTCCATTGTCTCGATCCATCTCTCTGCCTTTAACAGATCCGGCTCACCCGCATACCCAATAGGTTTAAGCTTCAAAAACTGATCCAATCCAACCCTTGGAGCTGCTTGTTCTCCTTGTTGTCTTTGATCATTCATGGACTTCATAGCCGCTTCTAACATTCCTTGGAACATTTCCCGGGTCTCCTCTCGAACATTTCCCCCGCCTAAAGGTCCGGTCGGATCACCTTCTGCCCCTGCCATAATGATTTAGTACCTGCAAAAGACATTTAACGTCACTCACTCAATCCATATTACCCCCCCTAGGTCACATAGTCACTCTAGACTATCTAAACCTAAGGCTCTGATACCAACTGAAGCGCCCTGAACCGAAGACCTACTTGGCCTCACGTTCGGAACACTTTCGGAAGATGCCTTTTTAACAAAAAATTTTCAAAATGTCCTTTCCAAACATGTACTACTTAAAACCTGCTTAGCTTTAAAGAACTCTCCTTACATACTAAACTTTTAAAACATTAAACTTGAAAAGTCTACTTAAGGTTTTACAAATCAAAATACACTCTTTTACAAACCAAGGAACAAAGTTCCATATACAATATATACAATCTCAAAAGAGTTTTCAAAATATAAAACAACATTTCAAGTCTAGGAACTACCCCTTGGTTTACATTTACATAATATAACCATCATACCATACCTTGAACAAAATATCCCAACTCGGCGTCCTCACGTGATCAATGTGGCCTAGCCCCACTCTCCTCTATCTAAGAAAGCAATAAAAGGACGGGGGGAGAAAAATCTCAGCAAATTATTATGTATGCAACAATATGATATGCAATCATATTATGAAAACTTATAATCACAAATCATCATATATATATCACCTTCTTATCACCACAAAGAAAGATATATACATAAACACATAAGTGCGATATGGTAACACTGAGAAGGATACTGAGCCAAGGTTTAATCCTCAAAAGGATAGCACGATCCAAGCAGCATCATCCGCTGAAGAAACAGTTTCGGAACCAAAACATAATAACAACAACAACAACCAGGACTATGACACAAAGTCATATCCAAATAGTGCAACTAGACTACTTCTTGAGCTAGTCCACTACTCCCAAACCATGGCCTATGGCTGGGCAAACAGGGAACCAGTGTACGAACTATAACGAACTCGGCTCGGGTGCCATTATAGTCCCGTAACACTGCCCAATTCAAGCACCATCTGGACTTGAATTAAAAGCACAGTACATCATACTTGCTTACAATCACCGATGATTCCAAAGTAGGGAACCATACTCATATAACATATCAAAATGATAATCAAATGATAACAAGTATCCATGAACACTAGCACTAAGTCTAAACAATCCTTGAACCAATTAAACTTAGGATTCCAAAGTAGGGAACCCTAATCAACCACATCATGAAGATGTCAAACAATTATCAAAAGTGCAACACATTTTGTCTACACCTTTATAATAACATTCAAGGATATAACCACAATCATAAACCATGTATATGAATTCATGTAAGGCACAATATATAACCAACTAGCCCTACTTGCTCAATATACAACAATTAATAACCTTTATAAAGGTTCAAGTTCAAATTCCCAAGTTGGCTTCACTTTGGTTAAGTTACAATCATGGCTGCCAAGCATTTTCCGAACAATATTTAAACCCCTTACACCATTCCATTTTAACCAAGTAAAACATCATTGTATAGCTAAAGTGTTCTACTTTAATCTTAGTTAAAGAGGGTTCATTTATATCCTAGGTAGATTAGGTTTCTAGGCCTTGGAAAAAGCTTCAGAGGCTGCAGGGCAGGGCACGACTCGTGCCCCATTGACACCCCACCAGAAACAGTCGTCCTTAATAGGGCACGACTTAGGCAATTTCTCAGGGGACGACTCGTGCACCACTCGTGCCACAGAGCACGAGTCGTGCCCTCTGTCCAGAAACACAAAATTCAGCAACAACATCAGCAACCAACTCCCAAATGACATATACCAAATTTACTCTGTTTTAAGGACATAAAAATGAGTACTAAACTGAACCAAAATCAAACCATTCCATTACAATCCAACACTAACCAATGTCATTTTGATACAAAACTTGATTCCATTTACCATGTAACCATTTCATTACCATGAATACCACAATATAAATTTTCCCCCATACTCTCTCCACCACCATAACACCATCATGACCACTTACCATTTCCAAGCTTTTTAGTTCAAGGAAAATTGTTTCCAAAACACCAAAATCATTTTCTTTCAACAAAACATCCAATAAAATCATGGAATGAACAATTAATTGAAAGAAGTCATAATAACTTACCCAAATAATGAAAAATGAAATATTTATTTGACCGGATAGATTCGCTCCCCTCGCCACCACGAACAAGAATTCGCAATTGGTTTTGAAAACGAAAAGGATTTGAGCTTGGAATAATTAATGGAAGGAGGTTAGGGTTTGGTACATGCCATGGAAGGTTTTTGAAGGTGAATACTTGAGCTGAGCCTTTTGTTTTGTTAAAATACTTCCCATGGAGAGTAATTTGAAAGATAACTATTAATAATTGCCCCTAAGCTCCTCACAACTCAAACCAATTAAACTTACAACCTTAACTATCAACTTGGACACTCAAGCACCTCAACCTAATATATTCATTGAAATTAAAATTTTAACTATTATCTTTCACCACACCACTTTATCTTTATTCCATATAGGCCCTTAATTAATAAAATTAACTCCTAACCATCCTAAACATCACATATTTTATCAAAACATAAATAAACACATAAAACTTAATAAGTAGCATAAATGGCACAAAATGATATACTACCACCCCAACCCCAAATATTCAACAAGTGCTAAATTAGTGTCTAGGATAAGAGTTGTGACACAAATGCCAGGAAGCATTAACTAGCTATCTCTAACGAGGGATGAAATCACCTTTTATCACTTTATAAGGGTCTTAATGTTGTAGTAGGAGTATATTTTAATTAGGCCCCCCCTTATGAATTAAAAAACTAAAGGGATGGACTCATTACTAACTCCAAAACTAAGTGGAAATACTTGAAACAATTCCAAACCAAGGGGGCTAAAAGCGTAATCAACCCTAGTCGAAGCAAGTAATCGCTGGGGATTCTATCACTCCACTGTATCATATCTGTGTATCGTACCCTATATGTATCATACGGTCTAAATACAATCACATTTTCATTTTCATATCAATAATTAAGATTATGGGGCAGTTACCAAATCATCCCTCACCCTAACAAAAACGACCACCTAGGACAAGGATTTTCGAAATTGACCACTAGGTCCTCTCATTGTAAATGAACGCGCATGCCCTTGTTAGATTTGACAAAATTACACAAATGCCACCGCTTAAGTGACGTGGACACATGTGGTCCGTTCCCCATCCCCCCTCTGCGCTTTCTTTCTTTCTCTTTCTTTTTTTTTCCCTCAAAACTTTAAAATGAAATATCTTAAGATCTAGAAATCAAAAAAAAAAATCTGAAACCACCGTTGTTTTCGTATCGTCAATACGAATCAAACTAGTAGCATCAACATATAATCCGAAGCAAATTTGAGAAGATCACAATTGTTACAAGTTCACAGTTGTTTTTGATAAGTTCACAGTTATTTTTTACATTTGTTCCAATAACAATTAAGAGAAGTTCACAGTTGTTTTAGTTAAATTCACAGTTGTTTTTAGTCTTTTATAACCTTTATTTTTGCAATTTTATGAGATTATTTGACATATTTGTTATGTTTACAGTTGTTTTTACTTAAGTTCACTGTTGTTTTTTGTTATGTTCACAGTTGTTTTAGTCCTTTATGACCTCTATTTTTGCAATTTTATGAGATTATTTGACATATTTGTTGTGTTCATAGTTGTTTTTACTTAAGTTCACTGTTGGTTTTTGTTAAGTTCACAGTTGTTTTAGTCCTTTATGGTCTCTATTTTTGTAATTTTATGAGATTATTTGACATATTTGTTATGTTCACAGTTGTTTTTACTTAAGTTCGCAGTTGTTTTAGTCTTTTATGACCTCTATTTTTGAATTTTATGAAATTATTTGATATATTTGTTTAGTCCACAGTTGTTTTTAATTAAATTTACAGTTGTTTTAGTTAAGTTTACATTTGTCCAATTTTAGTACTAATTATTGTACAATTAAGAAAGTATGTAATATTTATAATCAAAAGTATTGTGAATGAAAAATGGGATATGAGTGTTATAAGTGGATGAAATTTACAAGTTAAGCCAACATTTTAAGTATATGAGTATGACAAGTGGGGTAGACCCAATATTATAATAATAAATTTTGTGTCAATTTAGAAATAGTGAAGTTTTAAATTGGACACTCATTTGAATTATTGATGAAGCTTCAAATAAATGGAATGAAAGGAGTACAAAAGATATTAACAATATTATAATAATAAATCATTTGTTTCTGGGTTTTCATTGAGCCATAATCATGGATAGAAAAAGACTTCTTTTTCAATTATGATTCTCACTGCTATTTGTTTCTCCTTTTATTCTGCTTGATGGGAAGTTGAGATTTATGGAGAAAAATGTAGTTTTTGTAGTGTGTTTTCAGATTCAAAACAGAGGTAATTAGGTGACTGGTTTGTGGATTATTGCCATTATGAAAGCGACATTTTCCCTTCTCCAGCAAAAGATACAATGTTCAACAACCGTTAAACCTGATTACCAAGTCTTCGCAGCGATTCTTAAATCTATTGCTGCTAGCTCAGACCTCAAATTGAATAATTTCCATTCAATTCAATCTACAAACTGATTTATCATTGACCATCTTAAATAACTCTTCCTCCACCCCCTCCCATTTGTTTCATATTTCATGACTAATCATAAACAAACCCTCCACACAAGCCCCAAACATGTAACTATAAAAACACACGGTACAAATCCTAGGATTTGGATTTGCAGTAAATCGGAGACAAGAGGTAAAACCTAGGATTTTGTGGGATGGGAAATCAATTGCTAATGCTTTCCTCGTTGGACATAACCGAGAGAGATGGCCGGAGCCGATTAACCGCTAGCCGGAGTTCGAAAAGGCCGGTGAGTCACAGACTCGGGAGAGAAAAAATGGGGGATACAGTTTGGGCTTGGAGTTGGACAAAAAAAAGGGGAAAAGTCGCCGGAGGAGGAAGAGGAGATGGGTCGCCGGATAAAGGGTAGGCATGATTGTCGGTGGGGGAGGGTAAGGTTGGCCGAAAGGGGTGGTAGAGAGAGAAAGTGAGAGAAGAGAGAGAGAGAGAAAGAGAGTGAGAGAGAGAGAGAGAGAGAGAGAGAAGGGGGGGATTTTTATTTTTGGGTAAGAGGTAGTTTGGGTAGCAAAGGACTAGGTGAAATTTTGATTATGATATCAGACTAGTTGATTAAATTCCAAAATCCCTGTCTTAATTGATCTTTTCACTTAGGGTGAAGGACCTAGCGGTAATTTTCCCCAAGATTATTTAGGTTAGATGAATATTTACACGATACATAATATATTTCCATCATTAATTTCAAAACAAACAAAATGTTATTGCATCTAAGTCTTATATTTATACTGCAAAGGAACAACAAAAATTAAAGTCGAAAAATAAATTCATAACTCTTCAGAAAACACATTTTTTTCAGCGATCAAGGAAAACATGTATTTAATAAACGGTGATATTTTTGTATATAACTAAAATTTCTTTTAAAAAACGTGCGATGACATTTTTGTAAATAATCGAAATTTTGCAACACTCTCTGACACTTTTCAACACATGAATTGTACTTACTCCCTCCGTCCCATAACAAGCGACACACTTTGCCATTTTGGACGTCCCACTGATAAGTCACACTTCCTAAAATGGAAAAGAATCTTTACTATTTCCTCCACTCATTCTCTCTCCTATATTATTATAATACTCACAACACCATTATAATTTACTATTCTCTTCACTCATTCTCTCTCCTATTCAACTATCTACACTCACAACACATCAACCTTTTCACTTTTTCCTTAATTCCCGTGCGAAACAGTAACTGCGTCGCTTGTTATGGGACGGAGGGAGTATGTGACAACAAATCTTGTCATCTCAAACACTACCACCAGACATCTTTTATCACTTCTTTTATAAAAACTTCAAATACCCGTTTGAGTGCCTAAATGACGTATTTTGAAATTTTTGAATCCATAATCACGAGGCAAAATCCCATGATTTTTGTACTTTTTGTAGGTCTCGACGTCAACAAACTTTCTAGATATCAATCCTCCCACTTTTGGGAGGATTGCGCAGAAAGGAAATGCTCAATTTTTTTTACCTCCTATTTTTTTCTAAAAAAAATCGAAAGCAAGTTTAGAAATAAAATTATTTTAAATTTTCTTCTTTTTCCTTATTTTTAAAACCCGGGAGCAACCTAAAAGAAAATGCGTTTTTTTACTAAATCTATACTAATATAAAAGCAAGATCGTCTTGCTTTCCCCCCAAAACCAAGGGGCATTTTCGTAATTTCACTCGGTGGCATTTTGGCAATAAACAAGGCGGAGATGATACGTGGCAAGCTTTCATTGGGCGCGTGCGTCACACGCGCCGACAAAGGCGCGTGTGACGCGTAATGGTTTTTCTTTTTTTTTTTTTTTTTAAAGCGACACGTGTCGCACTCTGATTGGACCGTTTTATTTCAGATTTTTATTTTCCCCCCCTCCTTTTTTCGACCTCAATTATTTTATAAAAAAAAATTTAAAAATTTTTACACCAAAATTCATTTTTTTTTCTCTTTAATTAGAGACTAATTTCATTTAATTCGGACACCAAAAAAAAACACTCTTTCTTAAATATAAATTTCTTAATTATCATTTCTTTATTTTACTTTTAATTTTTCAATATCCTTTTTTTTTTTGAAAATTAATTAAGTTTGAAGTATATTTTTTTATTATAAATTTTTTTATTATAAATGATGATAATAATAATCATAATTTTACTTTTTAAATATAAATTATTGTTTGTAATGTTAGTTCCTTCGTTTCAAAATTTGACATTAATTTTTTAAACATATTAAGTAATATTGTATAAAATATTCCTTTGGACGAATATATTAATTTCTTTTTTTACCTGAAGTAGTATTATTTTGTAAAAATTTATGTTTATAATGTTCGTGTCTTCGTGTCAGGAAATAAATATTAATTTTTGAGACAAGTAAATTCATTGCGGCAAATGAAGGAATTTTTTTTTTTTAATATAGAAAGTAGTATTAATTATGAGATGAAAGTAATATTCATTTTTGAATTGAAGAAATATTTTTTTCTAAAAAAGTTGAATTTTTTTATATGTCCAGAAAAATTAAACATTGATTCTTTCGTCTCAATGAACATTTAAAAAAATAATACTATTTTATCCGTCTAAAAAAGTAATGTAATATTTTGAGACGAATAAACTAACATTACAAACATTAATTGCAGAGGCGAATGAAGTAGTATTATTTTTTTAAAATACTACTTTCCCCCCAAAACCATGGGGCATTTTCGTAATTTCACTCGGTGGCATTTTGGAAATAAACAAGGCGGAGATGATACGTGGCAAGCTTTCATTGGGCGCGTGCGTCACACGCGCCGAAAAGGCGCGTGTGACGCGTAATGATTTTTTTTTTTTATTAAAAGCGACACGTGTCGCACTCTGATTGGACCGTTTTATTTCAGATTTTTATTTTTCCCCCCTTTTTTCGACCTCAATTATTTTATAAAAAAAAAATTAAAAAAAATTTTTACACCAAAATTCATATTTTTTTTTCTCTTTAATTAGAGACTAATTTCATTTAATTCGGACACAAAAAAAAAACACTCTTTCTTAAATATAAATTTCTTAATTATCATTTCTTTATTTTACTTTTAATTTTTCAATATCTTTTTTTTTTGAAAATTAATTAAGTTTGAAGTATATTTTTTTATTATAAATTTTTTTATTATAAATGATGATAATAATAATCATAATTTTACTTTTTAAATATAAATTATTGTTTGTAATGTTAGTTCCTTCGTTTCAAAATTTGACATTAATTTTTTAAACATATTAAGTAATATTGTATAAAATATTCCTTTGGACGAATATATTAATTTCTTTTTTTACCTGAAGTAGTATTATTTTGTAAAAATTTATGTTTATAATGTTCGTGTCTTCGTGTCAGGAAATAAATATTAATTTTTGAGACAAGTAAATTCATTGCGGCAAATGAAGGACTTTTTTTTTTTAATATAGAAAGTAGTATTAATTATGGGATGAAAGTAATATTCATTTTTGAATTGAAGAAATATTTTTTTCTAAAAAAGTTGAATTTTTTTATATGTCCAGAAAAATTAAACATTGATTCTTTCGTCTCAATGAACATTTTAAAAAATAATACTACTTTATCCGTCTAAAAAAGTAATGTAATATTTTGAGACGAAGAAACTAACATTACAAACATTAATTGCAGAGGCGAATGAAGTAGTATTATTTTTTTAAAATATTCATTGGGATGAAAGAAATAATGCTCAATTTTTTTGGAAAAAAAATGTTGTATTATTTTTGGGTTAATCATTTCGAATCGAAAGTAATATTCATTTTTGAATTATTATAATATTAGTGTCTTCGTTTCAAAATATGACATTACTTTTTTAAACAACTTAATTAATATTTTATAAAATATTCATTGGGATGAAGATGGCATTTTCTTTTTTTAGCCGCAGTAGTATTATTTTGTAAAAATTAATCTTTATAATGTTTGTTTCTTCGTGTGTCAAAAAATAATTATTATTTTTTGAGACAAGTAAATTCCTTGAGGCAAAGGAAGCAATTTTATTTTGATATAGAAAGTAGTATTAATTATGGGACGAACGTAATATTCATTTTTAAATTGACGGAATTTTTTTTCCTTAAAAAATAGAATTTTTTTATATGTCGAAGAAAAATTAACATTGCTTCCTTTGGCTCAATGAACATTTTAAAAAATAATACTACGTTATTCGTCTAAAAAATTAATGTCATATTTTGAGAAAAATGCACTAACATTACAAACATTAATAACAGAGGCGAATGAAGTCGTATTAATTTTTAAAATAGTAATTGGGATGAAGTGAATAATGATCATTTTTTTTGGATAAAAAATGTTGTATTATCTTTGGGTTATTCATTTTGAATCGAAAATAATATTCATTTTTGAAATGTTGTAATGTTAGTGCCTTTGTTTCAAAATATGACATTACTTTTTTAAACAAATTAAGTCATATTTTATAAAATATTCATTGGTACGAAAATAGTATTTTTTTTATATAGCTGAAGTATTATTATTATTATTATTATTATTATTATTATTATTATTATTATTATTATTATTATTATTATTATTATTATTATTATTATTATTATTATTTTGCCATTTTTACATGAGAGTATTTTTGTAATATTCAGGGAGTTTTTTTTTTAACATTCAGCTTGTGTGGGTTTTTTTTTCTTTTTAATATCCATCTTTTAAAAGTTCTTTTCGGTAAATGCCCTTAGGACTTATTCAATTTTTACTTTCTAAAATTGTTTATTTCTTAGTTTAATGACTAATTTATTAGATTATATTTACATCTGATTAATGTTTCATTATTTTCTGTAAAAAAAATATTTCAAAATGTATGATATAGTGTATATTTTTCAGTTCAAGATATTTTTATTATTGTTTTCCTTTTATGCTATGACTATTAATAAAAGTCAAAGGTCAATATTTATTAGTTGTTGGCCCCCTTTTAAATCGATATTATGTCATTTGTCGTTTTCAATTATATTTCGCATTAACAAACGTTCGCAATCCCATTGAGTAGAATATATTGATATGTAATGATGATCTTTCTTCCCTCTTTCGAGTTGCGAAACCGGTGTTGTCTTTTAAAGCCGTGTTTCACAATGAATAAAAAAATTTCTCTCATTTTGTTATTTTATTTAATTTCTGTCTTTCTAAGCATCAATAACTTCCCGTGCATTGCACGGATGTAACACTAGATTTATTTTAGTGACCTTCAATCTGATATTTGTATTTTCAATATAATTTTCAAATAATCGTTTTACAATGTATACAAACATCTATATTTCCTTTTCTACATATTTCGATTTTAATCAGTTATTCTTTAGTAAGGGTGAGTTTGGCATTGCTTCTGATTCCCTGAAAGTGATTTTTCAAAAGTGATTTTAGAAAAATCGATTATTTGTAATAAATACTAAAATTTATAAGAATGTTTGGATAGTATATTTTTAAAACTGATTATTGAAGATAAATATCAAAAATGACCTTTATGATATGTATCTTGATATAATAAATGTATAAAAGAGATAGAGGTTATTATTGTAAAAACAACACAAATAACAGCTTCTAAGAATCACTTTTAGCAAAAGCTGGGTCATAGCTGCTTTTACGAAAATACAGTTTTTTGCATTTTAACAGCTTAAAATCATAATCAGTATTGTTATCCAAACGCTATTAAAAGTGATTTTGAGGCGAAAGTGATTATAAGCGGCGAAAAATGCTCTGAATTCACCAGCGTCAGTGCGTAAATGCAGATGTACTGCTAGTTTTGACTAATCACAGCGATTGAAGAAGAAATGGAGGGATAAAGAAAGAAAGGGCGGCAAATCGAATTAAATAAGCTTATCCACTATAGGTGTCATGACTCATCAACAAACTTTCTGAGACTGCCTAGTCATAGTCATACATACCCACTCAAACTTTGACAGTTGGATTCCTCTTTTCTCTCTCACGTGTCACCTTCTCAAACCCTACTCACCCCATCCGACTCACTCCACCTCTTACCCCCTATCATTCAGCGCCACCGTACACGGCGGAACCTTTCCCCCTTTCCTCCCAATTCCACTCAGCAGCCACCTCCTCGCCGCCGTACAGATAGAATTTGACTTCTAGAGAGAGAGATATTTATAGAAAGTAGAAAGAGAAACTAACCCTAGCTTAATAGCCGTTAGATCTCAATCCAATCTTAAGGCCGTGTTTGTTTCCGCTTTTTATTGCAACAACAAACTTCTTCCCCGTCCGACTTGGATTTTGTCGCTCCACATAAGCCCCCTTCTGAACAGGTCAGTCTCTCTTTTCTCTCTCTAGAATTTTGCTTCCCTATATATCTGCATGTACTTATATAAATCTTATGTATATATCTTCACTACACTCCAAAATATGATTACGCGCACACACAGTGTTTGCTGATCCGTAGGTTTTTGTTGTTGTCTGAATAGTATGGAGTTCAATTGTTGCCGTATACTGAAATTAGACCTGTGGTTGTAAGGATTGAGCTTAATTTTAACACAATTTAGGTTTTTTGATTGTTGTGTATGTTGGAGCTAATTTAGGGTTCTTAGAATTGAGCTTGTTATTGCGTTTGTGTCCGGGTTCGTGAATGGATAAGGGGCAGTTGTCTTTCATGATAGAGGGAACATGTTTTGTGGCAGAGAATAACCCATCAGGAAGAAAGGGAATTAAGGATTTGATATAAGGATTGCGACAAGAGATTAAAGATTAAGGCATGGATTTAGGGGTGTTACGATTGCTTGAGATATGTCATTCTAAATTTCAGTTTCAATTACAATTCGGATTGACGTGGTTCCAGAGAAATTGAGACAGTTTGCAATGATAATTTCTGACTTGGGTACCCTTTATGTTTAGCTTTAGGCATTTCTTGACTATTGTTGTGTGCACGGTTTTTTTTCTGAGTCCAATTGACGTCCACATGAAAACACAACTCTTTATTTAGGTGCTAGCAAAGGTCCCCTCAAAACTCAAACTTAGATGTTCTTCTCTGGAATTTGCGTGGTTTGAATCACTCTAAAAGTGACGTAATAAGTTATCTTTTTCAGAACATTCAGTTTGAAATTTCAGCCGTCTCACGTTCATGAGTTTTACAAGAGAAAGCGGAAAGATGAAAATTAACCTGTGTTTTATGTCCTTTCAATGGACTTCTTCTCTCATTGTGGCTGTCTTTTTTTTTTTTTCTTTCTTTGTGTTATTTAATCTAATAAGCTGTCAAGAGATTATGGGTCTTGTACACTAATTTTCTTCAAAAGGCATCCATTTTTTCCTACCCATACCATGAAGAGCCAAGTAGGTCTATAGATTCAGTTTGGTCCAGAAAAAATATGAGCCCGAAAAGGCAAGCTGCAAAGAAGGGAAATCAATTAGGATCATGACTCTTAATTAACTCTTACATAATAGAAGAAAGAAGTCATGATTTCTCACTGGTATTGTGGATGGTTTACTTCATTAAAGCGAGAATAATGACACATTCGCTGTCATATACTCCCTCCGTCCCGTCCGACTTAGGACGTTTTGCCATTTTGGGCGTCCCACCCGACTTAGAACGGCCCAAAATGGAAAGTTTATATTACTTTTATATTAAATGGGACCCACTTGTCATACTCACAACAATAATCCCATCACTATTTATCCCACTCATTCTCTCTTCTATTTAATTTTTCACACTCACAACACATCCTCCACTCATTCTCTCTCCTAATATTATAATAGTATTCCTTAATCTCCGGGTCGGGAGTGAATGTCCTAAGTCGGACGGGACGGAGGGAGTATTGGGTTTTAATCCTAAAAATATGATAAATGATGTGCAATGGCAGTTAAGACTCGTACGAAATTTTAATAAATGTAATACTCTTGTAAAAGCAAAATAGGTCGAGAAAACAAAAACTAAAAAAATATAATACGTGGTAGGAATGTAGTATGTTTATAAACACTATGAAACCCGCATTGAAGGAAACCTTATACAGGACATATATACAATTCTGCTGTTTGTCTGGTGAGATAACAGTTCGTAGCATGTTATCTGCCTCGGCTTATTACTGATAAATGTTATGCTTTGAGATTTCAATCACTCCAGGATGTTACATGTTTAGCGGCACAAAGGCTTGTGATCTGGTGATACTCCCTTCGTCCCGGAAAGATGTTCTCACTTTTTTTGTTGACAATTTCAATGAACTTTGAGTAATATTTTAGGTTATTTTAATTATCCTTATGTAAATCTAAAACTTGTTATGATATATCATTATAAATACTATCAATAACAATTTTTAGATTTTCATTAGTATAATTAACGTAACCTAAAACTACTGCTCAAAGTTTATTCAAAATGACAACTAAAAAAGTGAGAACATCATTCTGGGACGTAGGGAGTATATTACTGCTAGTTTCCCAAATTTATATATCTGATGATTTTATATGACATTTGAAGACTTTTGAATGCTTCTGAGATTGTTTTGACTGTTTAGAGTGTTTTAAAAAGGTGTAAATTATATCGAGTTTTCTATTTTGTTATTCGTTTTGAAGTTTATGCTTCTCCATTTCTTATATTGGATAGAGTGGGACTGCATGTCATGCCCAACTTGATAAATTCTGAACGTTGTATTGGAATACCAGTTGTTGAATTATAATTTTTTGATAAGAATTGTTGATTATAGCGTATCTTGATACTTCTTAAACCTCTAATCGGGATTATTCCCTTTAATATGCCAATGAAGTCTTGTAATTTGCACCAGAGGGTGCAAATGAAGTCTCTAATTAGTTAGTCTATTTGCACACTGTGTCAATTAATTGTGTTCTTACCATAATGCTATATACATTTACCAGACTAGCTTTTGTTAGAGGCACGCTATTTTACTTGAGGTCAATTTTGAGTAGTACTTTTTTATCTAGTGTAAGTTGTGCGTGTGCATATTAACAAAATGAATTAAATGATATCTATGCTTGAGAATTTAGTGGTTTGAATTACTGCTTGCTTTATATTCCTAGGAAAAGGAATTCAAGTATTTAAGAGCAAAAGTGATGGAATAGATCATAAATTGCTATGCTAAAATACATCAGCCACATAAGTAGCATGTATAATTGAAAGTTAATAATATAAAATATTAAGAGCATTTTCTTACAAGGCCGGGGTTCCTCACAAAATTGTTTGCTTTGTATTTCATGTCTTCAGTGATACAGGCATTATTCAAGGATACCTCAGTTTGAAGGCACAAGTTTTCAGTAATTAGGTGGGGGTACTTTTGTGATTCTTATGGGGCCCGGGGAAGAGAGCTCGCCTGCTAAAAATGCAAAGCCTACTCTTTCAGCTCAGGTCCTCTCTTTCAATCCATATGATTGAAGTGCACACACACATTCACACACTCACACACTCATTGTGTATATAAATTCTTATCCTTTTACTACCTCTGTCCAAAAATGAATTATTTGAAATATTTTTGGACATTCATTTTTGGACGGAGAGAGTATATAGCTAATCCTTGTGTTCCATGATGCTTTTCTTAACCATAGGAGGCACCAACACCGCCTTCATATCCAGATTGGTCAAATATGCAGGTGCATGATAAAATCTATGGTTTTCAAATTTGTTGTCAAGTGAATATACGGACAAGGTTGTAACATGCTGGGGTAGATTATCTCAATGACTTGCAACTTGTTTTCTTTCTAGGCTTATTATGGTGTTCCGGGTACTCCACCTTTCTTTGCCTCGACCGTCCCTTCTCCTACTCCCCATCCCTATATGTGGGGAGGCCAGGTAATTACTCCATTTGATATACTCCCTCTGTCCCATAAAACATTACCCCTTTTACTATTTTGGGCGTCCCACTTTAAAGTCCCACTTTCCTAAAAAGGAAAAAAAATTTACTATTCTCTCCACTCATTCTCTCTCCTCCCACTCACAACACTTTTCAAATTTACTATTCTCTCCACTCATTCTCTCTCCTCCCACTCACAACACATACTTTAATAACATTATTTCTTATTTTCCGTTCTCAATAGTAAAGGGGTAAAGTTCTCCGGGACGGAGGGAGTATATTTTTTCTTGTTTTGGAGATTGTGCCTTGGTTACAATTGTGAAGGTCTCTGTTTTGCCGAAGATCTTTATGTGTTTGCATGGTTTTTCAGCATCCTATGATGGCACCATATGGGACTCCAGTTCCATATCCAACTCTTTATCCTCCAGCAGGAGTTTATGCTCATCCTAGTATGACCTCGGTAAGAATTCTTTCCAATTTACCTCTAATTTGAGGTGAATATATATTGTTCGGTAGTGATGCTTACAGTTGAATGCTATTGTTTTTGTTGCAAAATAAGAAACCCTTAAAAACTCTATTTGTCGATGAAGAGAATGTTGTATTCTTTCTTTTCTCAAAATGTTCCTTTTTCAGACACCAAGCCCTGCACCCGCAAATGCAGAACAAGAAGGGAAAGTCTCTGAAGGGAAGGAGCGGGCTCTGTCCAAAAAGTCCAAGGGAGCTATTGGAAATGCTAACCATATTGGTGGTGTAGCTGGACAAAGCGGCAAGGCAGCTTCAAGTTCCGGAAATGATGGTGCCACTCAAAGGTTGGTTGGCCTAAATCTTGGACGTGGTCCTTTTAAAAGAGAAAAAGCTGTTAGTCCTTTTGTTTTACTTCCTCCGTCTCTAAATGAATGTCGAAAAAAGTTTCAAATTTGCTCTTGATCAAGAGAGAATTTGAAACTTTTTTCGACATTCATTTAGGGGCGGAGGGAGTAATTCATTTCTGATTCTTTCTATGATATGATAATAACAGTGCTGAAAGCGGAAGTGACGGCTCGTCAGATGCAAGTGACGAAAATAATGACCGACAAGTATGTTTCTCAATATGAAAGCGGAATTTGTTCTAAATTTGGTTTATAAGCTTTACTATATCTTGTTCATCATACAGTCATCACCCTTGGGCCTTGCTGCTCTTTGTGTATCCAGTCAATATTTTGTTTTGGCCTGATGCTTTGGACAGGCTGTATGCATGTGCTTTTCTTCTCGCTAACTCATTAATTCTGTATTTCCAGGGATTTCATGGAAGTAAGAAAGGAAGCTTCCATCAGATGCTTGCAGATGGTGTGTTTTTCTCTCTACCCCTAAAATACTTTTACTCTGCTTTTTACGGCCTTTCACAAATTTGTGATTATATACTTACAGCCTCTGCACAAAACAACGCTTCCGGGCCAAATCTTCAAACAACAGTTCCTGGAAATCCTGTTGTGCCTGCGCCTGCAACTAATCTGAATATGGGAATGGACTTGTGGAATGCATCTGGTGGTTCTGGGGCTATAAAAGGGCGGCCTAATACGGTCGGACGTGAAGGGATGATGCCTGATCAGTGGGGTCAGGTATGAACAAGCACCCATATCTGAATGTTGCTTTGTGTGGTTTTTCCTGTTTTTAATCTTAGGATTGCTCAATCAGGGAGAACAACTAGTCCATAAATATGAAATTTCCTATAATCCAACTTCATAACTGATGGGTTCTAGACCGCTTAAAAAATACTCCCTACATCCCCTAAAGATGTTCCCATTTGCCATTTTTGTTTGTCCCAATAAAATAGTGCCATTTCTAAAAAGCTTAGGTTAAAATCATTAAACCTCCAAACTTGTCAACCAAGGAAAAAGAGGGAGAGAGAGAGAGAGAGAGAGAGAGAGAGAGAGAGAGAGAGAGAGAGAGAGAGAGAGAGAGAGAGAGAGAGAGAGAGGATGAAAGCCAACCAAGGAAGAAAGGGGGGGGGGTGGTAATGGAATAGGAATAACAAGTAAACCCCATTAAGGTTAGTGATGGAAATGAAAACAGGTTGTTAAAATATTTGAATAGTCAAATGAGACTATCATTATGGGATGGAGGGAGTATAAAAAATATAAACATCAGTTCTGGAACCCAGTTGGTATTAATTTGTTAATGTTAGCCCCGTTATGTACATATTAAGGAGTTGATGAACCCCCTGGGTCGCCAGTTGGTTGACCTGGGATCAGGTTTCTTAAGATCGTGAGTTCTCAGGTTTAATCTCTTTGCACGGCACCTTTCGTGTAAGGTGTGTTGAGTCCTGGTTTGGAAAGTTGATAACACTTTCTAGAGATTTGCTCGTAGGACAGTGCCAAGTATCTCCCTTTTTTTCCTGGGAGATGCAGGATCTGTTTATTTCCTTTCATTTTAGGTGATCAGATATCTATAGCCTGGATTTCTATTCCACTGCAATATTTCTTGTCATTAGTTCCAAATGCATATTATGCACAGATCACTTATTACGTTGTTCTTAAAATAGCAGGATGAACGCGAACTGAAAAGGCAGAAACGGAAGCAATCTAATCGGGAATCGGCTAGGCGATCAAGATTGCGTAAGCAGGTAAATTGGTCTATTCCAAGCTTGAGAATCATGTAACTCTGGTCCTATTATTTACCTTAATACTCCCTCTGTCCCTAAATGAATGTCCAAATTTCATTTTAAGGGACACTCTGAATATATGTGCTTTTTATACATTTTCTTGGCAAAATTGCATTAATATTCTTGTTCTCCACTTTTTAAACATTTAGTTTTAGGATAATAAAATGAATAGCGAATATTTTTTGGTAAAAAAGAATTTAGGAACAAAGTTTTTCACAAAAAGGACATTCATTTTGGGACAAAAATTTCTTGATTTGGACATTCATTTAGGGGCAGAGGGAGTAACAACTTTTCTGATTCTCTAGCCCAATATGCAGGTCTACAATTATTGTTTCTCCAAATTCTTTTGTTATTTTTTTGTTTATGTTGTATGATGCAAGTATTAAAATTTGCCCCCTGTCTAAAAAGTCCCATTTAAGAAGTGAAGCTTTTTATGAATGTTGCTTTACTTTGCTTCTCTTTTTTTGAAATTACACATTTGAACCAAAATATCAGCCTTTTGTAGAGATGGGACTTTTTTTTTCCGTGACTAACCGGAAAAAATGAGGGATTCGTTCTTGGGGTGTTGTAACTAGAAGCATTAACTATTTGATATAACCAGGAAGAACTTGTTGAAGAAAGGTACATCATGCACTGGGTTGAACTGTGTTCTCCAAGACAACAATCAGAGCTCCAACCATTTAGGGGGCGTTTGTTTTTTTATTTTAAGCCTTATTTGCCTCTTAACACTTACTGTATTCATTAAGAGGATTAGAGAAATAAGTGTGTTTGTTTTTTTTTTGAAATAAGGCTTGTTAGGCTCTTAAAGTCCTCTTAATTTTAAGTGGTTAAAATGTTGCTGAATTGCCTCTGAAAGCCACTGTTTCATACTCCCTCCGTCCCACTATAGTTGACACCCAAGGAGTGGGCACGGGAACTAAGAAGAAACAATTAAATAAAGAAAATGTGTGGTAGAAAATGAAGAGAGAGAATGAGTGGGGTAAATAGTAGTGTTGGTTGAATAAATTGAGTGGTGAAAAATGAAGAGAGAGAATTAGTGGTGGGGTCCATCTAATATAAAAATAAAAAAACTAGGTTATTTTTGGAAGGTGTCAAATGAAGTGGGACGGCCCAAAATGGAAAGAAGTGTCAAGTATAGTGGGACGGAGGGAGTATTTGGTTTTGGGTAATTTTTTTTTTAAACTGTTTACTGTTTCATAATGCATTTACGATTTTTTTTTTTTTTAATTTTTTTTTTTTAACTGTTTCAGATAATGAATTCAGATACAAAATCAAACAACTTATCCAATTCAGAATTCAGTTGCTGCCTCTTAATCATTCAGCCATTTTCAGAACTGAAATCAGATTTCAGCACTTATCACTTAAAAAAAACAAAAACCCCCTCCCTTAATTATCAGATGTAAAAAGCCCATGTATTTTCTAGCCCCCGCATCTGAAGCATTAATTATTCTCTCTCTCTTCCTGCCTCCACCCTCCTCCCTCTTCTCTCTACATATTTCCTTACCAATGGCAATAAGGTGGGGAGCAGACAATTCTTTAGTCAATTGATGACCACCAGAAGCAGCCTTAGAATGAACCGAATCAACTTGCTTTCTCCTCACCAAACTTCTAATCCCCATTAATTGCTTCCCCCTCCCTCCTCCTTGTTTTCAAACCGATTCAAATCTCATTTCAAGATAAGAGTAAAATCAACTTATATAAAAAAAAGACTAAATGTCAAAGATGCATTACTGTAATGAATGAATTTTGTTCTGCATGGCCATGGTTCTAACTCCTCAAGCAAAAGTGGTATGTAATATTTGCCTAACCTGCTCTTCTTGTTTCACCAGGCCGAGTGTGAAGAACTACAGACAAGGGTGGAGTCGCTAAGCAGCGAGAATCACACACTCAGAGATGAATTGCGTAGACTTTCTGAGGAGTGCGAGAAGCTTACATCCGAAAATACCTCAATTAAGGTATTCGTTTTTATGTGTTTTAAAACTGTTGTACTCCCTCCGTATCGAAATGATCTTCCCACTTTTGTGTTCAATACGAAGGTAGCAATAATATTTTAGGTTAATTTAATTATCTTAATGAAAATCTCAAAATTGTTGTTGGTAGTATTTATAATGGTGTATCAATAATTAGGATAATTAAGTTAACCTAAAATTATTACTCAAAGTACCTTCATATTGAAAAAAAAGTGGGAAGATCAATTTGGGACAGAAGGAGTATAATAATGTGTACTCCCTCCGCCTCATAGTAATATGCAAAAAGACATCTTTTGGTCGTTCCAAAGTAATCATCAAAGTCCCAAAAAGGAATGAGACCCACTTGTCGTATTCACAACAATTACCCACTTACTTCACTTTCTCTCTTTTATTCAACCATCTACACTCACAACACATCACCTTTTACACTTTTCTCCTTATTCTTGTGACAAGTAAAATTGTGCATATTTCTTTGGGACGGAGGGAGTATACAATTTCTTAAATCAAGAATGTAGTTCAGATTTGCTGATGTGATATGACTGAGACTTTTGTGCTGCTTGAACAGGAAGAACTAACTAGGATATGCGGACCCGAGGCACTATCTAAACTCGATAATAATAGCAATATGTTACATACACAATCTCGTGGAGACGAGGGAAACAGTTGACGAAAAGGCTGTATATTGGAAAAAAAAAATATTCAGCTTACAATCACAACAGCATAAATCTAGCGGAGGCCTTTGGAATACCTTACTCTAGGATTTATCTAGAAAAAAACAGAGTTGTTGTCCTAACTTATTTATGCTCTTATACCCTTAACCCACTTTCTCAGTGTAATTGTCTCATTTCCGGCACGGAGTCTTTTGCTTCAGTTAGTGATGATGTTTTTTTTTTTTTTTAATTTGGACATATATTTGATCTCTGATCTTACTATGATCGTTGTACAAGTTATGGGTTTGGTGAAATAAACCAAATAGGAGATGTTGTTAATGTTGTCTAATAGGTTCTCATGACTTGGTTATGGTTTAAGAAGCTTACTTTGTTGTATTTGGTTTGGTTATGGTTTTTGTTGGTTAGTTTTTATTGGTATAAACTAAATCTTGATAATAAAATAATACTTCAGTGGGGGCGTGCGTTCATCTCTGGATCTGTTGTTATTATCATTAAGGGTATGTTTGGCAACCTCAATTTCAAGACTTAGATTTGGAATTGGAAGAACAAAATGAATTTCGTGAAACTAATTTAATCCTTTCAATTCAATGGATTGTAATCGAGTTGCCAAACATACTATAAATATTTTTGTACAGTAAATTAAACCAAATTATGCTGTTTGGTTTTGGGAGTGGTTCGGTTAAAAATTAGAAATCACATGGTTTGATTTGGGTTGGGTTGAATCTAATCGGATCGAAATGAATTAAATTGAGCTGCGGTTTAAATCTAATCGGATTGAATCGAATTAAATTGAGTTGCGGTTTGAGATTGTTAAATCTAATTGGATCAAACCGAATTGAATTGAGTTGCGATTTGAGATTGTCGGATTGAACCACTAGATTGTACTCCCTCCGTCCCACAATAATATGTAAACTTTCTATTTTGGGCGTCCCACAATAATATCTAACTTTCCCTAAATGGAAAGGAATCTTTACTATTCCCTCCACTCATTCTCTCTCCTACATTATTTTAATACTCACATCACCATTATAATTTACTATTCTCTCCACTCATTCTCTCTCCTATTTTATTTTCACACTCACAACACTTTCAATATAATATTTCCTCCTTAATTCCCGTGCAAAATCCAAAAGTCCATAAATCTATGGGACGGAGGGAGTATATATTAACCATATATTCTTATATTGAGACCACCATTGGATCATTAAAAAACCTACATTGCATCAAACTAATCATAATAGTCGTTTTACATCTTATTCAAAATCTATTTCATCCTTTGTTATTTTTTTTGTGAAACATATGGTTGGCATTGTATAATACTAGTACTCAAATGCCCGTGCCATTGGCACGGGACGGTATAGAAGGGGATAGTATGGAAATGTGAAGATTGGGGAAATGAAACCGCATGATAAGTATGACGTTTTAATCATGATGGCAACCACTCAAGTTCAAGGAGAATAGTGCAAATGATAATTCATAAAACACACTTTCTCTCCATCTATTGGATTGACCAAATATGAAATAACAAACTATAGTACGCATAAAACTGCTATTATACATATGGTTGAATATATACAAACCATATGAGATTTTACACTCTGCAATAATTTTGTATAAGTTTACACATCAACATAAAAAATTGTGAATCTTCAAGATACAAATAGAGTTTAATGGGATGTCCTTTCTCAACTGGTTGTTGAACATACAATCTAGGTGAATTGCAAAAGCTACACGATCATTTCCTACATTCATATTCACATCCTTCTGATACGATACACATCAAATAGATACGACGTTTGAAATAACAATCTTTGTAGCACCCATATCATAAAGCCTATAAACACAAAAACAATGTAAAAGATAAAAATGAAGGTTTTATATTTTGAAGCCATTATTGAGATTCTAGCATAGTATTAAAGCCAATCTCATTATCTGAATATCTTTCCTTCAAAACCTTCACTCCGACTATTACTATCTTTGTAACCCACCGAAAGTCATTAAACTCTTTCATGTAAACCTCACATTCTTCAACTCCCTCCGTCCCAAAATAAAAGTCTAATTTTTTTCTTCAATTTTGCTTATAATCAAGAGGAAATTTGATTATTTTTTTTTTTGAAAATTAATTTTGAGACAGAGAGTGTATTATTTTAGAACCTAACAAAAAAACAATGCTCATCCACTCTCAAATTCGTATTCACCTCTTAATCAACCTGTAAAACCTCCAAAATAAAGTATATTGTATTGCCAAATCCATAACGCAATGTAACACAGCCATACAACATTGACTAATCGACGACCATCGGTAAATGTATAACTTCTATCTTTCATAAAAAATCCTGATACATCACTATAATACACCATCCAAAATTTCAGAAGTTTCCTAACTAACAAACCTCAACGCAAGTAATGATTACTAAATTCTTCCTAAAATGACGAAAGGACATATCCACAAATGTCTATAATCCCGTTCTCATTAGCGCAAAAACCTACTAACCTTCCTCCATTTGCAAAAACTTCCAATTTCTTCCTAATTAAAACAGGCACTCCTTGAATTCCCAAAAAATAGTAGCTGCAAATGAATGATGAATAACCAAAAAATCTTTGGAAATTTGCCACTATTCTTGATAGTGTTATGTGTTGCAACGTATGATGCCGTTATTATTGGACTCTTGTCAGCTTTGAACTCCGAAAAGACCCAGTCCCTTTCTGCTTGAATATTGTCACTGTTGAACGGAGATAGTAAGCCAACCATCCGTTCTAAACTATCTAGTGATTTGGTCACACCCCTTTTTGGTGTCCATAAATATCAAAATTCGACTACCCTCCATGATATCCTCTAGCAGCTTGACCAATCTGCATTTACACACTAATTTACTTATTTACTTAATGTATAAATGTAAAAGAAAAATTAAACTTACTATCAAGAACAAATATAAAAAATTGAATAATTTTGAGACGGAGGGAGTACATAATTTCGAAGTGGCGTTAAAGATATGCAATTAACCTTGGTTAACAAAGTGTTGATCTGCACAGTATCTGTGGGAACCCTGACCCGGAACCTTAGCTCGTTCCCCGAGCGGGAGGGTCCCCTTACTATTAAAAACCACCTAAAATTTAAAAACTTTGACTTAACTTGGAAATGAAACAAACTTTAACATCCTTCTAAAACTAACTTGAATATTCATCTCCACTTGGAGGAAAACTATAACAACTTTGAAAATAAACAACCTGATTTAATTACAAAAGATCCCAAATGTAAAGTTTGAAACAAAGTGTTTATATACAAACTCCGCAAAGGAGCTAATCCAAAATACAACTACAAATCCCATCACTAGCCAACACGTACCCTGACAACCCAAAAGACACGTCCAAACTCCTTTCCGTCCTTACTGGCATGGACCTCCTGTCTCAGTGCGATCTAAAACATTAAAGGGAGAAGGGTGAGAATAAATCTCAATAAGCTATTATGAATGCAACAATATGCCAAGTAAGATGCAACACATAACAAGGTGCATATAACATATTGAAAAAGTCGTAAACACCTTACATTACCTTAGTTTACCTTTTCCCGTCTGAACAATAAGTCGTACAACATTGGGAGATAAAACTCCACTCATTTGTGAACTGCTTAGGCATATTCACATCTTATAAGACCCGTTTTTCAGGAAACCATATAAGATTCTAGCAACTGTGTAAGACTTTTGGCTCAATACAGATGCTATAACCCTAGTCTGTGGCCACAGAAGGGGACAGTCACAGGTATAATGTAACCCGATCACATTATAGAACAATTTCCATAACTGATCGTATTTCATTATACCCCTAAACATCAGCTGATTAACACAAGTTCAAGCACATCATAGTTACTTGAAAAGAAATCCACCAAAGGGATAACAAAATAATAACATGGTATTCATACTCATGTTTAAGTCAATACAATAGTGCGACAAACATTTCATACACTATTTGAATCACAAACCATGGATATGAACTCAAGTAAGGCCACAATGTACAACCAACAAGCCCTACAAGTTCAATATACAACAATTCATAACCTCTATAAAGGTTTCAGTTCAAATTACCAAGTTTGGATAACTTTGGTTAAGTTGCAAATCAAGCCTACCAACCATTTTCCGAACAATATTTAAACCCCTTCCACAAATCCATTTTGACCAAGTAAGATACCATTGTATAGCTAAAGTGTTGTATTTTAATCATAGTCAAAGAGGGTTCAATTATATACTAGGTAGAATAGGTTTCTGTTGCTTGAAAAATGGTTCAGAGGTGGCAGGGCAGGGCACGACTCGTGCCACATTGACACCCCCACAGATTCAGTCGTCCGATTTATGGCACGACAAGGCACGACTGCAAGGCACGACTCGTGCCCCAGGGCACGACTCGTGCCCTTGCCCAGAAATCAGAAACAGGGCTGAAAACATCAGCAACAAATTTTCATTTGCCAAAAACCAAAGTACTCTGTTTTTGAAGTCATAAAATATGTACTAAACATTACCCTAACTCATACCAACCATTCCATACCCCTTCCAACCAAAGTAAGATGTACCAATATCATTTATAACCTTCCAAGTCAAGAAAATTGGCCAAATTAACCATGCACAATCATTCAATCCCATAATTCAACAACTACCTTTACTTGACATCACCATCTTAACCTAGACAATATTATCATTACCAATTCTTTCTTCAAATCCTTCCATGACCATTCCAACTTAACTAAAATGGTTCCAAAATTTTCAATAACCATTTAAACCACAACAAGATTCAATTCAACATAGGATGAGCAAGAAAATGAAGGGAGTCATAATAACTTATCGGAATAATGCGAAATGAAATAATTATTTTTCCGGATAGATGCCTCCCCTCGACGTCACGAACAATAATATACGAACGGATTTGAAAACGACAAGGAATTGAAGTGGCTAGAATTTTTGAAAGGAAAGGCCTAGGGTTTGGTCTCCATGAATTTTAAGAAACTTGAGCTGATGGAATTTTAAAAATAAAGCTTCTTAGTTAAATGTCCATAGATAAACATGTCATTTCCCACTAAAGCTCCTCCATGGTCTTAGGCAATGCAACTAACAACCTCAACTTCTATTCTTTACAATCAAGCACCTCACACTTTCCATCTTAATATTTAAAATTTCAATTATTATTATCTCACTATAACTTTTCACATTTATTCCATTTAGACCCTAAATCATTAACCAAATTTCATTATCACCCTAAATTCCTATAAGGTAATTCATGACCATCCTAAACTTCACATAAATCATCAAAGTCTAGAAATGAACACATAAATCCAACAAATATCATAAAATGCATAAAATGATATACTACAACCCCAACCCCACGTGCTCAACGTGTGCAAAAATTGTGCCTAATATTAGGGTCGTGACAGTATCGTAATGCACTTTATGTACAATTCTGTACATCATTTTCCGTACTGAAATGGGTTCTTTCTCCTGTGGCATAGTCATGATTTTCATTACGGAACAAAAAAGAGATCAAAATGGCATCAATCAATCTGCAATAGGTAAATGACTCATTCTTTGCCTCAATCAAAACTTAGTAAGACAAATTCAAAAAAAAAAAAACTACTTTTGAAACGATAAAAGGAATGAAATTAAGCTAAAATTATAGCTTCATTTTTGTTTATCAATTAGATAGATTAGGAAATCGATATGGTGACCCGATTGGAAGCAAAACCCTAAAAGCACAAGTTAGCAATTTGTAGGCATTAAAACTGAAAATTGAGGAAATTAAACATTTTTGAGAGAGGAAGAGACCTTTCAGCGGTGGCGACGTTGGAAGTGACATCGTCGGAGCAAGCAAATTGTAGGGCTGAGACAACTACCACTCTACTTGCCGCCATTTTTATCGAAGTTACGTCGACAGTGACGGTGATTCCCTATTCACGAAAACACATTTAGATCGAGGAGTGGGTGTTGGAAGGAGCCACCATGGGAGGGCTTTATCGGGATGGGGAATTTGACGCTTAGAAAGGTAGAAAAGAGGGGCGTCGTTGATAAGTAAATGGGGAGGTTAGGGGAGGTTACAGACTATTGAGGGAGGGATGTATCATTTTCAGCCGTTAGATCAATTTTTCAAGAATGAATCTCAGCCACCAATTATACCCTACTTAAGAGACAGTTAAACCATTCCTCTATTGTATTATAGATGTTGTTCTTGTTATTTATACTCCCTCCGTCCCACAACAAGTGACACACTTTGCCATTTTGGGCGTCCCACTAATAAGTCACACTTCCTAAAATGGCAAAGAATCTTTACTATTCCCTCCACTCATTCTCTCTCCTACATTATTTTAATACTCACAATACCATTATAATTTACTATTCTCTCCACTCATTCTCTCTCCTACTCAACTATCTACACTCACAACACATCAACCTTTTCACTTTTTCCTTAATTCCCGTGCGGAACAGTAACTGTGTCACTTATTGTGGGACGGAGGGAGTATTGTGAAACATGCGTTCTCATTGTTTATGTTATTGTGAAACATATGGTTGACATTTCATAATGCGTTCTTTGTGACCACCAAAAATTGTCAGTTCTTTGTGACCACCAAAAATTGTCAACAAATTCGATAATGAGTTGTGGTCTCAATTGTGATTTAATTGGTAATTCGAACTCAATTCTAGTTTGAACTCTGGTTCAACCACGGTGAGAGCCACAATCTAGACCATTGTATAAACCATAATTTAAACTATGGTTTTAATCAAATCGAATAAATATTAGTTTGATTCTATTCGTTTTTCTTTTCATGGTTTGATTCTAATAATGGTTGACCCAGATCAAATCAAATCAAATCAAACCATTTACGTCTTACCGCTTAAAAGTTGCACTCAACAAAAAAAAAAAAAAACATTGATCATTGATTCCACTTGATTGATTAGTCACATTTTCTCAAACATTTTTGTTTGGAAACCATTAAGCCAAAGTCCACAAGAAATAAAATACAATTATCCAAACCTAATCTATTTTTGGATTAATGATAGTAATATAATCCCATTCTTAACTAAATACCATCTACCACTTCAAACAAAAATTAAAATAGGTTAAACCCATACAATTTTATCCCCAATCTTAATACGTTATTCCTGTATAGTATAAACCTTAGGATTAGAGTACTTCCCGTAGCCTAACACCTCCAAGCTGACGTGGCAACCAGGGGCCTATCATGCCAACACAGCACCATCTCAGCCTGCCTCTTTACCACGTGGAAGCCTCTCACTTGTACACGCCTCAATAAACACTCTGCTTGAAAATCCGCAAACTGGCTTAACCCCACCGGCCTCATACCCGCCACCGTAAACGCCTCCCTCCACGGCGTTGATTGTCGGCCGGCCGCCTCCACTGCCGCGAATATCTTCGGTAGCAGCACGAACATCTCAATTTTCCGAATCCAATCTGCTCCGCCGCCGCCACCACCAATATTAGCCGCTTCTAGCGACTCCATGACCGTTGAGTAGAATTCAAGACCGTCGATTACAGTCTGGCGAAACGATGGATTACCTCCTCCTCCCAGCAGTCCTTCGCTGTCGACATGGACGATTACATGAGGAGATATTCGACGGAGGTCGTTGACGAATCCGGAGCCGATTCGACGGAATATGGCCGGTGATAATAGAACTGCGGTCTTCTCTCCTTCGATGAATTTTATCGATTTGAATGATAAATACTCGAACGTACGGATTGACAGGAAATCGATATCAAATCTTATTTTGAGATCACGCGCGAACTGGCACAGATTATCTCTAATCAACCTAGACTCCATTTCGTACTCCTCCGGTACCACGGCCGAGATGTTAATCGCCGGCGGATTAACTTTCCGATGCTCAGCCTTGTCGGCAATCTCTCTCATAAACGAAGCCCAATGACCGCCGAGGCCGATGTCAAAGTCGATGACGTGGACAATAATCGCACCGTCAACAGCTTCAAGTATTGCCTGGTTGGCGGTAAAATTGGAAAACATAGGGATGGGGGAAACGTTGGCAAACGTTTTGTAAGCCTTAATTGCCTGAACAATTTCAGAAGAACTCAAAGGCTGCCGATTCAATCCGGTGAGCAGAGATTGTAGCGCTTCCTTGAAGTAAAAAGCAGCTCTCTGGAGTGGCTTTCCCGCCGGCGACCGTAACCGTTGATTGAGCCGCGCCAATATAACATGCGCGAGTTGAAACGAGTGACCTTCAAAACAATCAGCGATTCGAATAAGATCGTCGACGAAATCAAACTCGCCGCCGCCGGTGCCTTCCCAATTGTTCATGAGATCATAGGAGCTATTCAGGTTTTCAAAGTCGGCGTTAGACGGCGGCAAATCAGGGAGGTCCAGAACGTTGTTGTCAAAGAGAGGGAATTGGGGATTAAAGGATTTGTTGAGGGGAGGTGCAGTAGAAGAATCGTCATGGAGGCCTAATTCTCTCATGAGAGAATCCCATTCTTCAAACTGATTGATATTGATTCCACCGGTGTCAAGGTGGAGAGGGTCATCGGAGATATGATCGGTGGTGGTGGCGGCGGTGATTTTGGGAGTGGGGCTGTGACAGACGTCGAGAACGGATTTGGGTTCGTAGGGTGGTGGAGGGCGAAGGGGGAGATGAATTTGTTGTTGTTTTTGAGTTGGAGGATAGTTAAGGGGTAGTTTCATTCCTTGGAGAAAATTGATGGGTCAAAGGTAATTTAGAGGGAGAAGGTTTGTAGAGCAAAGTGAGGAGTGCTGCGTTTAGTAAGTTTGAAGTAGAGGAAATGGAGGAGTGTGGGAGATTATGATTGGTGGGGATTATAAGGGGAGGGGTGACTATGGGATATGGCCCATATCTAGTAATCTTGATGATGGATGTGAGATATACGTGTATAATCGAACTGTACAATAATTTAAATAATAATTAGGCTAAGTCAAGACGAATAAAATATGTGAATTTCAAAATTTGAATATATAAATATTTAATAATAAATACTCCCTCTGTCCCATAAAACATTACCCCTTTTACTATTTTGGGCGTCCCACTTTAAAGTCTCACTTTCTTAAAAAGGAAATTTTTTAATACTTCTTTATTCATGGGACCCACTTGTCATACTCACAACACTTTTCAATTTTACTATTCTCTCCACTCATTCTCTCTCCTCCCACTCACAACACCTACTTTAATAACATTATTCCTTATTTTTCGTTCTCAACAGTAAAGGGGTACAGTTTTACGAGACGGAGGGAATATTTATTAAATTGTTATACAGTTGAACAAAATAGAAATCTGTTATAGTGGCTTTTAGGTTGCTTGTTAAGGTAACTGTTCTTTTGTTTTTTCTTATTTATTTCTTTTTTTTTTTGATACCCAGGTTCCCCAGCCAGGGTTAATCACCTGACCACTGGTTCCCGGCCTCTGTCACAGCGGAGGTAAATCGCGGATGTGCCCAATGCGTAGGGGTGGCGGCACCCTTTATACTCCTGGCCCCCAAGGGAGCCCTCTGGCACGCGGTAGTTGAACTCCCCACACTGAGGTTGCAAGCCCAGCAATGTCGCTTCCTTAACTGCACGGATGTGCCCGGGGGGCTCCAAAGGTCCCTGAAACCCAAGGTATGAAATTAAACCACAATGATCCCCCGGAGGAAATCGAACCGGCGACCTCCCCGAAGGAAGGCCACCCATGATACCGCTGCTGGGCCATGGCCCATTATTTATTTCTTCATTAGAGTTGTCAATTGTAAAGAGAGTAGATTAAACTTGTTGAATGGTACAAATCGAGTTATGAACGTGGGTGATAACTGATCAATACCCAATGGATTATGTCCAATATATAATTCATACAAGTCTTAAATACGATAAATGAAGTGGGTTTTTCCTATATTTGCTCGTCGAGCCTACTCGTCATTCCCACTATTTCGACTTAGACATAGCATAACGAATAATGATTAATACACAGAATTCTTGTGTGCCTCTTATGCCTAGTTAGGCATCCATCAAAGCCGACGAGGGCTTCATCAAAAGACGAGAATCACCTCCCCGGTCATAAACAAGGCAAGAAAATGAGCCTCTTTATCCTTGCTATCCTCTCTTTCTCGGCACTCATTCAGGCCGACCAAGCATAACAAACCGAGAAGCATGCTTACAAGGCATACGGAAAGAAGGCAATACTAATCCTAATCAAACAAGAATTGTGGGAAGTTATAATCCCAATAGGATTATAACTTTCTCTCACACAACTTCCTAATCAAAGATGAACTCTACATCCCTACATCTATAAATACAAGTCATAATTCACATATTTTAGTAACACATTTTTTAACTCTGAACTCTTATCAATTGATTTGATCTTTCTATCACAAAAATACGTACTCTCAAGCCGGAGGACATTCGCTAGTGAACCCCCGACTTAGTTTACGTGTTTGTTCATCTTTTTCATAATATTCAAACATAAAGAATACAATATGCCGCTGGATTTGGGATCAACACAATCAAGCAATTAAGTTCATTTTGATCTCAATTGCCGTAATTCATTTGTTATTATCACAATTTAAGATTTTTAGTTAAATTATTATTTAAAATGGATAATAAAATTCATTTGTTATTATCACAACAAAAATTTACTATTCACTTTCTTTCTCCTGCTTTATTTTTCATACTCAGTATATTTATTTTTTCTTAATTTTCATTTCAAATCAAACTAAATACTCCCTCCGTCCCACCAATTGCTTCACCCTTTTCCTCCGACACGGGAATTATGGTAATGAGAGGGAAAAAAAATGTTGTGAGTATAATTTGAAAATAGGAGAGAGAATTAGTGGAGGGAATAGTGAATTTGAAAAGTGTTGTGAGTGTAATAGTGTTTTAAGAGAGAGAATGAGTGGAGAGAATAGTGAAGATTCTTTGCCAAAAAAGGAAAGGTGAAGCTTCTAACGGGACGCCCTTTTAAATAATTAGTGAAGCTTTTATTGGGACGGAGGGAGTACGTTAAATCGAAATATCAAATCGGATAGGAGGAAGTACATTCTACAAAATTATTCGACTAAACAGCAATCTAACATCAAACTCACGCAATTTGGTGCAATGGTGAGTCATGGCCATGGGGTTGGGAGGTTTGACATAACAGACAGGAAGGGACAAGACGGAAGGGAGGTAGGACAGGATTTAGAAGGTGGATAGATAGAAAGATATTCATGTTGCGGAAGCTTGTAACTCAAGGTACATTCATACATTATTATCGTAAAGACCTTTTTCCATTCACTCACTACCTACCTTTGTTTTATTCTTCTACCCACAATTCTCTTTGTCCCGATTTAATATTTTTAATTAGATTTAATACAAAAAAAAATTAAAAAATTTGTGATTATAAAAAATAAAGTATAAGAGAAATTGAATAGAAAATTTTTGTTGTGAAAATGATAAATTACTCTCATTATTTATTTAAATTAATAAAATAATTAAAAATCTTAAACCGAAAAATAATAAAAATGAAATTAAGAAACTTAAAATCCGATGGAGGGAGTATAAACTAGGCTGACGTCATGCTAGATTCAGTCACTATCTGCCAAGTGAGATTAATACCTTAGCAACTTTTTATCACAGAATTCCTTACCCCCGTTGATTAATAGGGTCTAAAAAAATTCTATGCAACCAAATTATTATTTTTTTTTAAAAAAAGAAAAAAAATGGATTGTTTATTAATAAAAAAATTGATTTTTTTTTAAACAAAATAAAAAATGAATTTATTAATAAATATCTTAAATTATTACAACAGTGATACTTGAAGTTTATTAATTATCTTGATCCCGTGGTTTATAAATTTAATGGAATAATTATGATACCGATTCTTTATATCCCCGGGTTGTATACATTTCTTGTTTGATGATTAACTTGATGATTTCTTTAGAAAAATTATGATTCCGATTCTTTAAATTCCATTGTCATTTACATTAATTTCTTTATTTCGTCATTTTAGGTGTTTTAGGTGTTTGTTAGTAGCTTGAGATACATAAAAAAAATCTCTCGAATCTCGATTCATTATCAATATAATATACTGCTGTTTGCAGTGGCGTATCTAGGATTTAGAGCAGTGGCGGATTTAGAACCTTTAACCAGCGGGTGCACAATTTACACTACATAATTTCAAACAGTAAATGATGAAAATAAATAATGAATAAATAAAAATTAGTTATGTTGATTAAAGTGATGGCAAAAGAATTTAACACCAAAACCAACCAAGCTGATATCCTAAATGTGTACAATGTATGCACAAATAATATATATCCACACAAAAATTTTATTTTTTTAACAAGTAGTTGGATTTGACCGGGTGCACGTGCACCCATACCTATAACACTAAATCCGCCCATGATTTAGAGTGAGGGTGTGAAAAAAAAATATAGGGTGCAAACTATAATTTTTGAAAGAAGAGGGATGCAAAGTGTAAATATGTGAAGCTAGATAAAATTTTTATCTAACTTTCACATATTTACACTTTGCATCCCTTTTCTTTTGAAAATTACAGTTTGCACCATATATATATATATATATATTTATTTTTATAAATACTCGATAATTTTTTTTCAAAATATTAGGTACGTCATTTGCATAACCTGGCGCCATACTGGATGGATCCGCCTGCATCTGGCTGTTTGGTTATTTTTCTGGCTGATGTTATTTTTGAAATAGACGATTCGACTATGGTTAGAGTCTTGTTATTTGTTATCGTATTAAAGAAATGCAAAAATTTTGGTTAATTAAACCAAAATCTAAAACAAGTTTACTTTGTTATATTAGATTGTTGGAGAATACTCCCCCCGTCCCCGCCCAAAAGGCAAAGTTTGTGTCTCGCACGCAAATTAAGGAAAGTGATGTAGGAAAGAGAAAAAGTGTAAATGTTGTGAGTATGAAAAATTAAATAGGAGAGCGAATGAGTGGGAGGAATAGTTAGAAGAGAGAATATTGTGAGTGTAAAAGTAAAGTAGGAGAGAGAATGAGTGGATGGAATAGCAATAAAAACTTTCCTTTTTGAGAAAGTGTCATTTTAAATGGGACACTCAAAAAGTAAATTTGTAACTTTTCAATCGGAACGGAGGGAGTATTGTTTTGTTCATGTAGATGCTTAGGTGGTCAAGATTTTTTGTGGGCTAGCTTAGTTGCTTGTAAGTTGCAAACGTTAAAGTGGAAAATAGAGCAAGAAAAGAAGTCAAATGGCGGGCGGGTGAAAGTTGCAATTAGACACTTTGCACAATTTTAGAGGACCAAATTACGGTTCGATTAAGAGCATCTTTAACAACAGTTTGGTGTAAAATTTGCATTATCTTTTTAAAATAATGCAATTTTTATATCAAATATCTTTCATCATCTCCAACAACGATGTTTCAAATTTTGCACAAAAAAAATATTCTTAGAATATACCTTATTATTTCATTTTATTAAATTGTTTTCACTATCCATATATTATTATGATAATATAATTCAATTTGTTTATATTAAATAATATGTAATAAAATAAAATTAAATAATTAAATGAAACAATCAAATATAAATAAATTTATCTAAAATAATATAAATAACTTATTATTGTAAATATATCTAAAATAAAATATAATTAAATATTTGTTCTTATTATTATAATTAATATAATAACATAAGTTTACAATTTTTGCCTTAAAATTAATTTTCAAAATTTTTGTTTAATTTTTGAACGGAATATTTCATTATGGGCCGGGCCCAGTGTATCGCTGCGAGATTGGGGCCCAACAAGCCCACTAATGGATCAAGACCAATGAAGCCCATCAAAGTTTGGAGACATGGCCCGTCGATACACTAGATGGCGGTCGTCGCCAATGGGCGACCAAGCCCATCTAACGACGAGTCTTCCCATCACAAGCCAGAATCCATTCCAACATAGAACGACGGTCGTCGCCATTGAGCGATCTAACTCGCTCGTCCACCCGTTCGTCGAGTCTTGATAAGGCGACGATCCTCCTGGACATACAGCTCCAGGTCGTCCCTTCACTTAGCTTCCTCAATAAGCTTGATTAATTAGCTATATTAGGATAAAGTCAGACCTGACACTGGGACATTCTGTGCGTGCAATCATGGAAGCAGTAATAACGCCAAAAGGTGTGCAGGTTGACTTTTCTTTATAAGACAAACTACTTATTCGTGCCAGACACAGCAGTGTCCTTACTTAGGCGGAGCAATCACGGCGTGACACGTGTACGCCTAGGAAACCAAGATGATCCAACGGTTGGCAGCAACCCAATCCAACGGTTCAGATGAAAACCCTAATACCACTTCATCCATTATAAATATGGGAACAGAATTATGGACTAAGGTAATGCTTATTTGCATGTTCACGTATACACACACCCACCTTTCTATTATCATCATTTTCCAGTCCATACACTGATTCTCACGTCGGAGGGGCTTGCCGGAAAACCCTCGGCGCAGTTCACGATTCATTTCTTGTGTTGTGAAGATCACAAGTCAGCTCAATCATCTCGCTGGACAACAAAACCTGAGCCCAAACGCATTCCTGCACCATCAGATTGGTTCCATTGTCGGGAATCGTTTGTCAGTGATCTTCAACAAAAGATTTAACAGCCGGAAAATACCTAGAGAATGGTGTCAGACGGACACACTGCTAGCAAGTCCACCGGAGAAGCAGGCCGACCACCTTCCCCTCAGCAGTGCCAACAGGAGGAGCCCAGACCTCCCTCACCTCAACCTAGGAACCCTAACCAGAGGGTTACCAGGTCACATGGTATGGTAGATGACACTGGCCTTCCTACTACAAGGAGAAGGGACAAAAGGCAAGCGACTGAGAGACAACGACGACCCCCACTGGAAAGGAAACCCGAGGGAGCTGCTGCACGAAACATGGGAGGTCCATCCAACCCACCACTCGATAGGGCGGCTTTCCTCGTCGAGAGAGCCAATGCTCTCCATGAGCTTATACGAATGGCTGAAGACCAGCCCCCACAAGCGTCCCACAATACTGTCTCATCCGGGAGAAGGAGAAACCAGAGGGGGAATGACGGTTGTCGTGAAGGAACCGCCGCTGAAAAATGAACGAATTGTGCCACAACTTGATCTCAGAGAACATCTCAATCAAAGACGAAGTGAGGGAGTCCCATCGCGGCGAAGACGGGATGAGGCAGAAGGCGAGCCTCTTCGATTTTTAGCCAATGAGAATCCTGTCCAGAACCAAGTTGTTCGCGGTCGTCAAATGACCCCGTCGCTGAGAAATGAACGAGCCCCAAGTTATAGGGAAAGAACACGCACTCCCCCTCGTCGTGAACGGGAGCAATCAAGATCCTATAGGCCGTCACCACCACCAAGCTATAGGAGAGAAAGATCCATCTCCCGACGACCTGCTCCCACCGAGAGGCAACGGTCTAATACCGTAGCCCAGGGGCCTCATCGAGATAGGATCCCTCCCGCCGGCCCAGCAGGCGAGGTCGATATGAGAGAATTTATGAGACTCAAACGTCAAGTAGAGGAATTGACGACCAAAAGAAACAAAGTAGATAGTGATGATTCTGAGGACGACGGTGGCACTATGAATCCATTAGCACCATGGATGTTGGAGACGGGACCTCCCGAACTAGGGTTTAAACTTCCTGATTTGAAGCAATATGATGGCTCGACAAGCGCATTGGACCACATACAACATCTTGAAGCTCAGATGTATGTGGTATCTAGAGCCTCAGGACACGACGACGTTATGTGTAAAGCCCTTACGAGCACGCTGACTGACGCTGCTCTACGGTGGTTTAGGGGTCTACCTAAGGGAAGCATCGATTCCTGGAGGCAGATGAGGAAAAAATTCTTGGGAAGATTTGCAACAGCGGGAGACCGTCATAAAACTGTCAACGACTTCAGCAACATAACCATGGGAGCAAACGAGAGCTCCATGAGTTACTTCAAAAGATTCAAGAAGTTAGTGGATCAGATCGACGAGGATCTGACAGATAGAGAAATTATCAATTGTTTCAGGCACGGTGTTGTTTCTTCCACTCTGGACTACGAGTTACAAGTCCATCCAGTCAAATCCCGAAAGGATCTCTACGCCAAAGCATATGCTGTAGCCGAGGCTGAGGAGAGAAAGTTACAAAGGAAGGAAAGGCCGTCGACGATGGTGAGACAGCGAAGTCAAAAAAGGATAAGGCTGTAGAGAAAGGGAAAAACAAGCAAGGAAAAGCTAAAAAGGTTCCAGACTCGTACACTCCCCTGACGGTATCGCGGGCTGAAATTCTGAGCAATGTAGATTTTGGCCCGGCGCCAAAGATGAACCCCAATGGAAAGGGGAAGAAAAATATGAATAAATATTGTGAGTACCATCGGGATAAGGGTCATAACACTGAAGAATGCTTCAGTTTGAAGAAAATTATTCAAAGGTGGATTGATGATGGTCGTCTTGAGCAGTACGTAAGGAGAGATCGTCAAGCAGCCAACACTCGAGCTGCTAACAACGACCCTCCGGAGAGACAACCAAGGATGGTCTTGGTCATCTCTGAGGAAACCAGTAAAAATCAAATCAAGAGCGCCATTTACCACCTGAAAAAAGCCCCCCATGTTCCCCAAAAGTCTGAGATCCCAAATGATGTGATAAGTTTCTACCCCTACGAGCTATCAGCCAATCCATTGGCTCGTCAACAAACGCTGATCATCCCCGGTTTCATCGACAATTGTGAATCGAGGCGGATTTTGATTGATACTGGGGCGGCCAAAGATATCTTGTTCTACAATGTCTATCGGCGGATGGGTTTACCCGATAGCCGCCTAAGTCCCTACTTAGGTCGTCTAGAGGGATTCACCAACCACAGGGTAGACGCAAAGGGTCAGATTGATCTTCCCGTTGACATTGGAGAGCACCCGTTGAGAACCAATCAAACCGTAGCTTTTATTGTGATTGATGTCATCAGTGACTACCATGCAATTCTCGGCCAACCTGGCCAAGCTGCCTTAGGGATCGTCGCTTCATTCCCTCATCAACGAATTAAATTTCCTACGCGCTCGGGAATTGGATGTGTGCCGGGGACGGCCCCAAAATTCTTGGAGCATGTTTTGAAGGCAAAGCGGACTGTTGAAATAGACGACCCTGATCAAATCGTGAAGTTCTCTAAGTCGGTTAAGCAAACGACGACCTACTATTCCAATGTTTCCACCATCAAGTGTGTAGATGACCCAGAAGCCTTTGCTGAAAAATTCATGGACGACCAAGCTGCAGCCCCGCAACTTTTGGTCACCCATGAATCGGGGGCCGAGCTAGATAAGCTGATTGAAGACGAGGTCCCAGACCTCACCCCCGAGGCAAGAAAGAAAATCAAAGAAATTGTGATTGAATCCATGGATTTTAGAGACGATGCTCCTGAAATGAAGCCAACCGACGAGCTAACTGAGCTAGTCATTAACCCAAACTATCCAGAGCAAAAAATTAAACTGGGGTCTCAGTTATCTACTGAGGAGAGGGAAGAGATAATCTCCCTACTTAAACAAAACCTCGACGTTTTTGCCTGGAGAGTTGAAGACATGAAGGGTATTAAAGAAGATGTGGCCGTCCATAGGCTCGGAGTGAATCCCTCAATGAAATTCAAGGGGCAATGCCGAATTTTCTCAACAGAAAAGGAAGTGGCTATAAAGCAAGAGATTGAGAAGCTTTTGAGTGCTGGTATTATCGTGGACGCTGGGTTCACGACGTGGTTGGCCAATGTGGTTCTAGTCAAAAAACCCAATGGAAAGTGGAGGTTGTGCGTTGATTTCACCAACTTGAATTTGGCATGCCCAAAAGACAGTTACCCCCTGCCCAGAATCGACAAGCTCGTCGATTCTGTTGCTGGTCATACGACCTTATGCTTTTTGGACGCGTATTCTGGCTATCACCAAATCAAGATGGCCGAAGAAGACATTCCAAAGACGGCCTTCCAGGCCGCAGGGGGAACCTATTGCTATACAAAGATGCCCTTCGGGCTAAAAAATGCCGGAGCAACATACCAGAGGATGATCAATAAGGTCTTCAAAGGACAGCTCGGTGACAACTTGGTGGCATATATCGACGATATGGTCGTCAAGTCCAAGAATAGGAAACATGTTGATGACCTCCAGCAAACCTTCACTAACCAACGAGCAAACGATATGGTTCTCAACCCGGCCAAGTGAGTTTTTGGAGTCACCGCAGGAAAATTCTTGGGATTCATGCTTTCACAACGGGGAATCGAAGCCAACCCCGAAAAAATTAAGGCTCTGATTGACATGGCTGAACCTACGAGCATCAAGGTAGTCCAGCGGCTGAATGAACGAGTCGCGGCTTTGGGTCGTTTCATTTCCAAATCCGCCGAGAGATCACTTCCATTTTTTAAAGCTCTCCGTGGTGCCAAAAATTTTGAATGGACAGAGGAATGTTCTAAGTCATTCAATCAGCTTAAGGAATACCTGGGCTCCCCGCCACTCCTCAGCAGCCCCATTGCAGGGGAAGATTTATTTGTATACCTTTCGGCGAGTGACAAGCCCATCGCCGCCGTAATGGTAAGAGAGGAGGACGGGATACAGAGGCCCGTGTATTACGTAAGCAAGGCTTTGTCAGATGTGGAAACCTGTTACTTCAACGTTGAGAAAATAGCGTACGCTCTCGTCATTACAGCACGAAAGCTATGAGCCTATTTCTCCGCCCATCCCATTATTGTATATACAAATGCCCCACTGCGCAAGATCTTGCATCGCCCCGAGAGCTCCGGTCGTCTACTGAATTGGAGCATTGAACTGACGGAGTTTGACATCCGATATATGGCAAGGAAGACCTTACAAGCCCAGGCCTTGGCCGATTTCCTGGTTGAGACGTCGTTCAGCACTGACGATGATCAAAGGCCGCCACAAAAGATGAACAAGGGCAAACAGGTCAACGACAAGCCGGAGGAATTGATTTTGTCCGTCGGGTGTTGGAAGATTTTTTCAGATGGATCGGCAACGAGAGATCTTAGTGGGGCAGGAATTGTGCTCGTCGAACCAGAAAGTAACACGATATTTGAGGAAGTGTTGAGGTTCAAATTTCAAGCATCAAACAACCAGGCGGAGTATGAAGCACTTGTAGCAGCAATTGAGTACGCCAAGTGTTTTGGAGCCACTAAGATTGCAGCTTTCTGTGATTCTCAGCTAATAGTAAACCAAGTTCGTGGAGACTACCAGGTCGTCGACTCCACCCTGCAAAAATACCATACCTTGGTCGGCGAGTTAATTCAGGGGCTAGAATTTTGGGCCATCCAGAGAATAGCCAGAGAATATAATGAACACGCCAACCTACTCTCTAAGTTAGCCACTGATCAATTGCCAGAGGATGAACATGGCCACCACCTGGCCTACCTCGAACAACCAGCTTACGATCGAGTAAAGGTTATGTGCATAGGAGACGGCTCAAGGTGTTGGATCGACGAGCTGAAGGCATTTATCGAAAAAGATGAGCTACCATCTGATGAAGTGTTGGCGCGGCAGATCAAGAGGAAGGCCGCCTGTTTCTCGGTCGTAGAGGGTGAACTTTATAGACGATCCATCACCAGACCGCTGCTGAAGTGTGTCCACCCTGACAAAGTGGTAAAGCTGCTTTTTGAAGTGTACCAAGGTGAGTGCGAGGACAATCCTGGGGCCCGTACATTGGCAGATAAATTGATCACATGGGATATTACTGGCCCCATCTACGAGAGGATGCAAAGCAATTTGTAAGGAAGTGTAACACTTGCCAACGGTTCGCCGACCTCCCAAAACTACCGACGACAGAGCAAACCCCAGTCATGGCAGCTTGGCCATTTGACATGTGGGGTGTTGACTTGATTGGGCCATTCCCACAGGCCAAGGGAGGAGTGAAGTATGTGATTGTGGCAGTTGATTATTTTTCCAAGTGGGTGGAGGCCAAAGCCCTGAACAAAATTACAGAAAACAATGCCCTAAGCTTTATCCACGATTCAATATGGTGTCGCTTTGGGATTCCAAGGGTAATTGTTTCCGACAACGGCCTACAATTTTTGCGGAAGTTCGAGCAGGAGTTAAACAGAATGGGCGTCAAGCATTCCAAGTCGTCTGTTGCCTATCCCCAAGGCAATGAACAAGCTGAAGCAGCAAACAAGCTCGTCTTGTCAGCTTTGTGTAAAAATCTTGAAGGACGGGATACAAGATGGTTGGACGAACTCCCTTCAGCTCTCTGGGCAGTCCGCACAACCACTCGGGGGCCTACGAGGGAAACCCCATTTGCTTTAGCCTATGGCTCTGAGGCCATGGCTCCCGCCGAGCTTCAGCTTCCAACTGATCGAGTGGCTCTCTACGACATTGGGAAGAATATTCACAATAGACAGGTCGACCTTGACCTCGTAGACGAGCGACGGTTGGACGCTCAATTGAGGATGGCGAATTATAAGAAAAGAACCAAGGCATACCACGACAAGAAGGTGAAGAAAAGAATTTTCAAGGTCGGAGATCATGTCCTAAGAAAGATTGAAGCAACGGGACTGAAGGCCCGTCAGAATAAACTCTCCCTCAATTGGGAGGGGCCTTACATTGTCACCTGCGTGGTAAGAGAAGGAACATATCTTCTTGCTAGACCAAACAGTGAACAACTCAAGCACCCATGGCATGCTAATCACCTCATGATTATTTCTGAAAGGCATTATCACCCCTTAGTGCCCTCAGGGCACCCTACTTGTGGTTCTTTATTTAACTCTGTCAAAAGAAATTTTTAAAGTTTTTGAAAGTTTGTAAGGGATAGACTATGAATCCCAGTAGTTTAAAAAGCGATTAGAAGCAAAGTCAATGTAAGGTCGTTGTCACCCAAAAGTTATCAATGAAAACTCGTCGCTTTGTTGAACATTCTCTACAAACTCAAGAAACTTAGATCGGTTGAAGCCAAAACTTCGACCCCTGCAATCACTTTGATCAAGTATAAAGATCAGTCGAAGCCAAGACTTCGACACTTACACTCACTTTAGCCAAGTATAAAGGTTAGACGAAGCCAGACTTCGTCAATTGCTATAACGGAATAAGACGACTCGTCCGTAGAATCTTGCCTACGAGCAAAGATCTACAGACCTTCGTACTATTCCTATGAGCCATTGAGAAGTTGAGAAAACACAAGTATGAACAAGGTCAGTTATATTAAGACGATCCATGTTCTGGTCATCACTTACGACGACCATACACACTTGTCCTCAAACTCACTCATTTAACAAGTTATCACATGCTATCTACGTTAACATACAGATTAACAAACAGAAAACAAAGGCATTGAATAACCAAAACATCAAACAAATTGTACGACCCCCTCTAAACTACGAGGAAACGGGTCAATTACATAACAAAAATTAAAAATTGTTTGAAACATTGTTTGAAACCACAAAATCAAGGTGAAGCATTGTTTGAGACATTACAAACCATTTCAGGAAGATAAATTACTGGGGATCGCCGGCGTTGGATGGAGCCTCGTCAGGATCATGACCGTCTCCAAGAAAGTGGGCATAATAAGCATCAGAGTTCTTTGGGTCTACGGCTGAGATTGGCCACTCGTCCTTCCCATCCTTCTCGTCATCTTCTTTGATGATAAGTAAATCGTTGTCATTATAAGGAACGAGAGGATGGACTGAACGAGCCTCCTGGTCGTACGACTCCTCAGTACAGAGATCAGCCAGCTTCCTCGTAGAAAGCAAATCCTTGGTCTCTGGATCCACAAGGATCCGCCTTGCCAAATGCTTAGCTCCATCCTTGAAGAAGCCTCTGGCTTTCTCAGTGACAACCTGAAGATACTCAGCACCTCCCTTGAACTCTTCAACGACATCCAATTTTGCCTCAACCAAGGCAGTCTGGTGATCAGCCCTCATCGCCTCGATCTGACCCCGAGCAGCCTCGTAGTCAGATGACAGCTTATCAACTTTACCCTCGGCGGCACGAAGGCCGGTGGTCAAGATCCCTGCTTCCTTCTCCAGCTTGACCTTAGCAGCTTTCAGGGTCTCCACCTCCTTCAGAACCTCATTCTTCTGAGCCATTAGGGACTCGTAGGCAGTGGTCAGTTGGCCGACATTGTTCTCAGCTTCCTTCAGCTTCTGCTCAGCAGCCTCCTTAGCCCCAACCGATTGGATCAGTTGCTCGTTATCCCGCTGCTCGGCGTCGATGCATGCTCTAAAATCTGATGTCATGGCATCCATTATCGATGACATCTGTAACAAAAAGGTCATTAGTACAAGTGCAAGAAGACGAGAGAGTCATAAAAGCGAAAATCTGAATTACCTCATTCTGAATCAGCCCAAAACGGGCATGGTAAGTCTCAGGGTTGAACTTGGCCTCCCTCATCTGACGGGTAAGATCAACGTCCCTAGCCCGTCTGGTCAAGGCCGTCCCCAACATAAGGGGGTTACCACGCCTCTCCAGATAGGGAACCCCGGCTATTGGAGGATCCTTGGCGAACAGAACGGCCATCTCTTTGATCTTCTCTTCAGTCAGGACCCCTGATGATGAGCCAGGAGTTTCAGTCTGCGGAGTCGAGGGGTCGGAGGAGCTAACAGGGTCGTTGTTTGCTTTTTTGCTTCTCTCCATCCCTCCCTTCGATCCTGCAGGATGATCCTTCCTCTTCTTAGAAGCCCGACTGTTAGCCCCACGCTTGTAACGACCCTAACCCTAGGCACAATTTTAGTATAATATTATATGCTTTTAAAATTATTATTAATATTATGTGTTCATTTTTATATACTTGGTTCCTTATATTAGGATAAAATGATAGAGAAATAAAATAATGTTCTAAAAGAAAATATAAAAAATAGAAAATAGATAAAGAGTAAGAGGATGTTAAATTGGGTAAAATAAATAATGGAAATAAAATGGGGCTTTCATTTATTTTTAGTTGAAAGCCTTGGATTGTGTGGAAGGGGGACCAAATCCCCTAAATCCCTCTCCTTCCTCCTTAAAGAGTCAAGGCCCCATACCCTTCCCATGCTTTCCCCATCTCTTCCATCCTTTTCTTACTATTTAATAAATCACCTCCCTACTCCTACCTTATTCTCCTTTCTTCTTCTTCAATAATTTCCATGGAAGCCTCCATGGAAACCTCCTTGGATAATTCCTTCCAAAAATTACTATAAATCCAATCCTCCTCCATTTTAAGATTCGGGTGTACTTTCATGTTCGTAGAGGCAAAGGGAATGCATCAAGCTAGAGAAATCATAGTTTCACCTCATAATCTCTAAAGTAAGTTATTATGACTTCTTTCTAATTATTGCACATTTTATGTGTTAATGAAGGTTTTATGAAAAGAAAAAGTATATTGTATTTTTAATATGGTTATTTGAGTAAAATGATTATTCAAGATTTAATTGATTTTAGTTATGATATGGGGGCTTAAGTTGAAGGAATGAGGGTATAATGGGAGTAATATGTTAATGACTTGATTGGGGATTATTAGGATTTTTCTCTCTAATTAATGTTCATGAATTATTTGGTGTTGTTATTATTATTAAAATGGTTATTAGATGCTTGGAAACCTTCTTGTAGTTAAGAAATGGGTTTATGTTATAGAATGATGTGGTTGTTTAAGGAAGAGGATCAATAGTGTAAGAAAAGGGATTAAGTAGATTAAGGAGGTTAAACTTGAATTATGGTATGAAATGGGTGGAAGATTTAGTAATGAATAAATTAGGTTTACATTATTATGAGTTTAATTGATTTATGATGATCCTTGTAAGCTAGGAAATCCTCTTGGTGTTCTTGAATATTGGGCTAGATAAAAAGAAAGGAATTAAAGCTAAGTAGAAAGGATAGAAATCTGGATGTGCTGGAAATCGCCTTAGGCGGTCGCCCATAGGGGCTTGTGCGGCCGCCCATGAGGACAGCAACATCCCTACCTTGAAAACCCTCTTGGGCGGTCGCCCAAGAGGTGTGTGCGGTCGCCCAAGAGGGCAGAAACTAGTATTCCTTTTGAAACCCACTTGGGCAGTTGCCCAAGTGGTATGGGCGGTCGCCCAAGACCCCAGACCTCATTTTAAAGCTGAGCCTGAATTAGTTTGGTAAGCTTGATTGATCACTTATAAATGGTGACTCCCACTTGGTAAATTGAGCTTGAACCTTCATAGAGACCTTGTGATATAGAATATTGTCAAGAAAAGGGTTGATAAGCTTGAATTGTAACTTCACCAAAGTGATTCAAACTTGGGAAGTAGGACTTACACTTTTATTAATATTATTCAAGGTTGAGTAGTAACTTTGTAAGGATGGTTTACGGTTTAGGTTGGCCTTACTTGCTCCCATACCTTTGTGATTAGTTGAACAGTGTAGAGATTAAAATCACACTAGTGTTGTTGGGTATGCATATTTTAACCCTCCTATTTTGTATTAGATTTGATTGATACCATAACCTCCTATTTATTTTAAGGACTTTAGGACCCTATGTAATGAAGCTTAGACTTCAATTTTTTAGCTAAGTCCATTTTATAGAATAGGTTAATTTAGGCTTGAAGACTGGCTCAAGAATCATTGGATTTTAGGATTGCAGTTTCAAGGGTTCCTGAACCGCCTTTTCAGAACCGCTTGGCAGAACCGCCTTCTGCCCTGAGATTCCTCTCATCTGAAACCGCCTGATCAATCAAGTGCAAACCGCACTTTTGGAAATCCTCTTCTGGTGGAACCGCCTTTTGTCAAACCGCTTGCCCCAGAACCGCTCCAATGATTGACTTCTTGAAGTAATCCTTTTATCCCTTGAATCCACGTCAGCAATATTAAATGTCAACCACCATATCTTGTCACGTGACCCAATGTCAGAGCAGATCTGCAAAGATCTCATAAAGGTGACAGATGTCCTAACCACCTTGATTGCACTCTCGAGGTCCGATCGGCCTTTACCGCACCAACAAACTCTAAAGGACAAAAGTGGATATCGGTGGACCAATGGGAAAGCATCAAGTACCGTCCTTGAGCAGTTTGTGTCCAACGGCTATATTTGAGATGCTTGGGTATAAATATCCCCAATCTTCACCATTTGAAGCTAGCTTGAAAATATTGAGAAATTGCTTTGTGATCATCGAAGTTGAAGCTACGCGAGAAATTCTTAGTCCTTTGAATCTTCATCTTCATACTTCAAGAAATATTCCCAGCCCAGAAATCAAGCCTTAACACATTCCAGAATCATTGTGCTCTACATCTCACGATTTAAAGAGCCTTGATCTTGTTCTCACACACACACCTCTCTTGTTTAAACACATAGTTTATTCACTTGAGATACACTGGTTATAGTTTTGGATTTGTTCTTCATAGAAAAGATTTTATTGTACTTTGTAATCTCTCAAATACTCAATATAAAATCTCTCTTAGAAATCCAAGACTAACCATCTTGGTAGTGGACGTAGATCGTTTATCGATTGAACCACTCCAAATATTGTGTTCTTACTTTCTGCATTTTTATTTCTTGTGCTTACTAATTATCTACCCTTCTCTGTGTTTGATCTTATATAGTTATCCTTTATTGTGAAATTGTGTTTGGAGTTAACATAGTCAAACTGCACTTTCAGTTTTACAACTGCTCAGAAAATTGCACTAAAACCGCCTTGCAAAACCGCCTTCTCAAAACCGCATTTTATCAAGTATATTCCGCTGTGCATTTTACAACTCTACTTGCAGTTTCTAATACACTGCAAGAGGTTTTGTAAGCGTAGAGGTTTAGTTTTAAATTGAGGGCGAAAAATTTTAAACAGCTATTCACCCCCCCCCCTCTAGCTGTATTTTCACCCTTGTTGCCACCTTTGGGACCAACAAGTGTGTTGGTTAGGAATGTATATGTGTTACATCAATATATTGTATCCCGATTGTGGATTATTTGGTATATGATGGTATTGTATCCAGATTGTGGATTATTTGGTATTGTTGTGTTGCATCCCAGTTGTGGATTATCTGGCATATTGATTATATTGCATCCCGGTGTGGATTATGTGGTTATATGGATACCTTATTTGAACTCATATTCGTTAATGGTATTATGCATAGTGTATTAATGAATTGTTGCACTATGGTATTGATTATCATGAGTATACATTACCATGTTGTTATATTATGATGCATAGTGTATTAAATGGTTGTTGCACTATGGTATGGATTAGCATGAGTATATTTTACCATGTTGTTATATTATTATCCCTTTTTGTGGATTTATTTCAAGTATCTATTATGTGCTTGAACGTGTTGATATTCGGGGTATAATGGAATTCAATCAATTATTGATTTGTTCTATAAGTGATTGAAGGTTCATTATACTGTGACCGTTCCCCTCGTGTGCCACAGTGAGTGTGCTAACGACCGTATTGAGCATGAAGAAGCCTTACGAGCACTGTTGCGATTGGTGATTAGGGGAATGCTTCGTATTAAGCCTAAAGCTTTACAGCTTAGCGATATTATTGTTGGATACTCGATATGGGTATCTTTTCTTATATGGATCTCTGAGTATGAGTCCTATAAGAGGTGAATGTGCTTGGAGGCAATTCACCAAAGAGTGGAGTTTTACTCCCACGTTGTACGACTTATTGTTCGAGACGGGAAAGGTAAAATGAGGTAACGTAAGGTGTTTACCGCTTTCATAATGTGTTATGTGCTACCATGCTATGTGTTGCATCTTGTTTGGCATCTTGCTGCATTCATAATAGCTTATTGAGATTTATTCTCACCCATTCCCTTTACTGCTTTAGATTGTCTTTGAGACAGGTGACTGAACCGGTGAGGACGGGGATACGATTGTGACCGTTGCTTTTGGGACTTGTCAGGATAGGTATATGAGTGGGTTGTCGGGAATCCTATTTAAGTATTAATCTTTTATAAGTTGTATAGAAAACTCTTTTGTTAAACAATGTTAAATAGGGTTTTCAATGTAATTAATTAAGTATGGTTATTAAAGTAATTGTTTAAATTCCTCCAAGTGGAGATGTTATTATTGGATTTTGTTTATGGGAAATTGAGAATTGGTTTTCTTGTAAAGGCAAATAAAAGTTTTAAAAATCTTAGATGGGTTTCCTTAGTTGAGCTTCTCAAGCTCGGGACACGCGTTAGGTCCCGGGTTGGGGTGCTCACAACGCTGCTCCGGGCTAGAGTCGGAGCTCCCAACGAGCTCAGGGTTAATGTGCTCACCCTCAACAACGACCATCCGTCCGTCAAAGATCAACACTAGTCTCGGGAGCTTGGGCCCTAGCACCCGTAGTTCTCTCCCAAATCGTCAACCACCACTGACGACCCCCAGTGTTCAAACCTTCGACGACGGGCTCCCTTTCAATCAAGGGGATGGCACCAATAGTGTTGTCCTTGGGCAGCTGTTCATTCTTCTTCGTCATATTTTCCTGACGGTCGTAGATAGCGTTGGACGCCGCTCTGTTCTTCTTCGATTTGCTTCGATCGTTGGCTCTGACTGCCCCGCTCATGATGTCACCAATAGTGTTGTCCTTGGGCAGCTGTTCATTCTTCTTCGATCGTTGGCTCTGACTGCCCCGCTCATGATGCAACCACCAATGCTGAAACTCCAGAGGTCAAAAAGCCAAAAGATGAGTGGTCGGATGAAGAGAAAAGATTAGTTGCCTTGGACAGCAAGGCGAGGTTCATCATTTCTGGAACCCTCCCCGTATCAACTCTACAGAAAGTGATGTACCTCAAAACCGCAGCGTATGTGGGATGCCATAGAGAGCTACCTCGAAGGTGACGAAGAGTGCAAGGAAAACAAATTATACACCGTTGAAAGATCCTACAACAACTTCAACAGAAAATCCAACGAAACCTTGCGTCAAACCTACGATCGCTATGTTGAGGTAGTTAATGCTTGTAGATCTCTTGGTAAAACTTTAACCGATAAGGAAATCAATATGACTTTCCTATCTGCTTTAGGTTCTAGATGGGTAAATAAGGCTACCTCTCTAGAAGACTCCAAAGTATTGGGTACTTGGTCATTAAGTAACTTGTATGCCAATCTTAGAGTCTATGAACTTAAATTAAATCATATAGAAGAGATAGAAGGGAAAACCAAATCGCTTTCTATGTCTCGTAGTGGAACATGAAGAGAAACCATCCACATCCAATCAAACCACTGATCCTTCCATATCAACCTCATCACTCATCGAGATGGATGATGATGATTTTGCCATGTTTGTGAAAAGATTTCAAAAATTTAGAAAAACCTCAAAACCTTTCACAAAATCATTTTCAAAAGGCAAACCTCCCCGCAACATTTTCTAGGGCCGCAGATACAAAGAAGAAGAGTGACTTGGTATGCTACAACCGTAGGAAACCCGGCCACTTTGCCTCCGAGTGTCCACACCTAAATATGAATATATGAAAAAGAAAACTTTTCCTTCGAAATTTTCTCATCGTAAGGGAATGGTCATTGAGGAGGAAGAGAATTCCAAGGAATTAGCAACTTGGATTGAAACAGATTCTCGAGGATGGAAGTGACGGTGAAACCGAAGAGGTTAACCTCTCGCTAGTTGCAGACGCTTCGATGACTCGCATTCCGAATCATTTGAGTTGCATGATATGGAGGAAAAGGAGGTTTTTGCAAAACTTCCAAATTATAAATTGGATGATGATATTAAACTTACTCCTAGCGTTAAGATAGGAAATTGTTCGTATTCACGTCCCATTTTCTCATCTAAAACCGCTCCACCTTCAAAAGCTATTCCAAAGAAAATTTTGAAAAAGGTGGTGGAAGAGGTTTCTCCCATGGAACATGAAAAGATGTTCAAGGAAGCTGAAATGGTGATCCATCAATTCTCAAATCTTAAGAAAGCCTTAAGCTTAGCTCATGATGAACTTAATGCATGCAAGACGGAGAAAACCGTGATGAGGTCCGAAATCTCTAATCTTAAGGACCAAATCAAACAGATGACTCCTCTTCCGATCAAAACCGCATCCTTGAAACTAAGGTTGCCGCACTTCAACTCAGAATGATGACTTGGTAACCCAAATCGACGATCGTCAAAAGATTATTGATTCGTGGCTCAAGTCTCAATCCACCAAGGATAAAATCTTGGACTTCCAAGTTCCTCCCGGAACTAAGGATGGTCTAGGGTTTGGATCTCGAGGAAGAGGAGAAGTGTGCATCCTCGAGTGAAAAGAATGAGGAATTTTTGGAACTAACTAAAGAAATTCCCAAGGGGAAGCATGCTAAAGGAAAGGGTAAAGGAAGACAAGTAAATTATGTCTACCCTAAAGGAAAGCAATATGGGAAGAATTCCGTGTTAAAACCTAAGAATTCTGTGGAAGCATCTGAAGAGGAAATGGCTTATGGAATTGGTAGAATCCCCGCTCCAACCGCTTCGGTGGAAAAGGCGGTTCGCTAACTCCCGTGTCCGACCGCGCTTCTTCTTCGACCGCTCCTCCCGCCTTCAAAAGCAGGAATAGCGTTCCCAGAAAATACGTGGTCAAACCAAAGCCTGTTCCCTTCGTATCGCTTGGAATGTTAGCCGGAACTGCTCCTCCCAAACCGCTTCCTTGTTCAAAACCGCATGCAACTCCTAAGAAGAGTAAGGAGTTAGTAAAACCTCATGAAGCTTGTAGCTATTACAAATGCTCAGTGTGATGGTTTAGGTCACAAGGCTGCAGAATGCCTTTTGCGGTTCACATCCAATGCCAGAAGAGCAAACCTCCTTCACAAACAGTGTGGGTCGTAAAGGGTTGCTAACTTCAGACCCAAGGAATAAAGGGGGACCTCGTTCTTAATGTTTACATTTCAGGTCCTCTCGCTTCATGGCCGGTCACTCCAAGGATAATGAATGGTATCTTGACAAAGGGCTGCCAAGACATATGACCGGAGATAGATCATTACTTGAAGATGTCGTTGAAGCAAGTGGTCCATCTCGTAACCTTTGGTGATAACAACAAAGGCAAGACCATTGGATATGGTGTGATAAGGAGAGGAAACCTAACTATTGAGAAGGTTTCTCTTGTCGATGGACTCAAGCACAACCTCCTTTCAATTTCTCAATTTTGCGACAAAGGAATGCTTTGCAACTTCACGTCATCAAATTGCTTTATCAAAGATAGCATTTCCGGCGTCACCCTACTCACAAAAAGGATTCGTAAGAGTAATATTTACATTATTGATCTAAATTCCTGCATGTAGTATTACTAATCTCTGTTTTGTAGCTAAGAATGTGAGCGAAAATAGTTGGCTATGGCACAAGAGGTTGAGCCACTTGAACTTCAAGTATCTTGCAAAGATTGGTAGGGAAAACCTCGTTCGTGGTTTACCCAAAGTGGCTGACCATCATCCAGAGAAATGCAGTGCATGTCAACTTGGTAAGCGACCAGCGTCGTCTTTCACCAAGAAGACCGCTCCTTCAACTTCAAGATGCTTACAACCGCTTCACATAGATTTGTTTGGACCCGTAACCACCGCCCAAAGATTGGAGGAAATAGATATACATTAGTGGTGGTGGATGATTATTCAAGATATACGTGGGTTGAGATGATGATTTCCAAAGATGATTGTTATGAGATTCTCACTGCCCTCTTTAGACGGCTCCAAACTCAAAAAGAAGATGACATCGTTAGTGTTCGATCGAGATAATGGAACGAGAATTCAAGAACAACGGTGTTGCTCGGTATTGTGATGACCATGGGATTGATCACAATTTTTCCACACCGGTGTTCCACAACAAAATGGGGTTGTGGAAAGGAAGAATAGGACGTTGATTGAGGCCGGAAAGACAATGATATCCGAAGCGAAGCTACCTCGGCATTTTTGGGCCGAAGCAATCAATACCGCATGCTTCACTCGAACCGCTCCCTCATCAACAAAACCTATAATAAGACTCCCTATGAGCTTTGGCGAGGAAGAACCCCCAACATTGCATTCTTCAAGATCTTTGGCCGCAAATGCTTTGTCCTCTACAACGGAAGAGAAAATAGAGGTAAATTCGGAGCCAAGGCCGATGAAGGTATTTTTGTTGGGTATGCTAAACATTCTAAAGCTTTTCGTGTTTTCAATAAAACTAGTTTAAAAATAGTAGAGTCTGTCCATGTTACTTTTGATGAGCATTCTCTCCTTGAGCCACATTTGGCTCCAAATGTTGCTGATGATTTTGTTGAGCATAATGAACCAGGTGAACCATCTCAAACCGCACCTGAACCTCAACCGCAAAATCCGAGACCCTCAACCGAAATTCCCCAAAACCGCAATTTTGAAACCGCACCCGAAGTTCCTACTCCGGATGCAACTCCTAGGGAAGAAGAAGTTGAGAATTCCCTATCCAAATTTATAGAACCTCTTCGTCAACTTACATTCCATGACTTATTTGAAGGATCTAACGATGTTCCAATTGAAGATCTTCAGCAAACCTCAGTCCAACCAGACTTACCCCCGGAGGTTCGTGAAGTCAGCAGTCACCCCCTCACAAATGTGATTGGTGATCTGTTTTCCGGTGTTCAAACAAGGAGATCAAATTATGACGAGCATACATCTCTTTTATCTCAAGTTGAACCCAAGAAGATTGATGAAGCACTCCAAGATTCCAGTTGGGTCGTTGCTATGCAAGAAGAACTCAACCAGTTTGAAAGATGCAAGGTCTGGACTTTGGTGCCTAGACCTCAGGATCAAGGAGTGATAGGAACTAAGTGGGTATTTAGGAATAAGATGGATGAGAATGGAAGCATCACTAGGAATAAAGCAAGGTTGGTTGCACAAGGATATAGGCAAGAAGAAGGAATTGATTATGACGAAACCTTTGCTCCAGTTGCAAGATTGGAAGCTATCAGAATCTTCTTAGCCTACGCCTCTTTCAAGCATTTCAAGCTATATCAAATGGATGTGAAGAGTGCTTTCCTCAACGGCGAACTGCAAGAGACCGTGTATGTTGCCCAACCACCTGGATTTGAAGACTCCAAATTTCCCAATCATGTCTACAAACTCCAGAAAGCTTTGTATGGACTTAAGCAAGCTCCAAGGGCATGGTATGAGACTCTTTCTAAATTTTTACTAGAAAAAGGATTTAAACGAGGTAAAATTGATACAACTCTTTTTATTGCCAAATATAATGAGCATACTTTACTTGTTCAAATATATGTCGATGATATTATTTTTGGTTCTACTAATGAGTTGCTTTGTAAGCGTTTCGAAAAGCTAATGAAAAGCAAGTTTGAGATGAGCATGATGGGAGAATTAACATTCTTCCTCGGGCTTCAAATCAAGCAATGCGAAGAAGGTATTTTCCTCAGCCAAGCCAAATACACCAAGGAGTTGATAAAGAAGTTTGGATTAGAAAATGCTAAAGCATATGATACTCCTATGGCCACCGCAATAAGCTAGATAAAGATCTCAAAGGTAAGAAAGTTGATCGACTTTATATCGAGGTATGATCGGCTCATTACTTTACTTAACTCGCTAGTAGGCCCGATATCATGTTTAGTGTCTCGTGTATGTGCACGCTATCAAGCGCATCCTAGAGAAGCACATCTTATTGCGAAGCGTATAATCCGCTATTTATCCGGAACCACTAACCTTGGACTTTGGTATTCCAAAGATTCGAACTTCGAGCTTGTAGGTTATTCAGATGCAGATTATGCAGCTTGTACTATCGGGACAGAAAAGCACTAGTGGTACTTGTCATTTCCTCGAATAGACTAGTTGCTTGGGCCACAAGAAGCAAGCTTGGTTTCGATGTCAACCACAGAGGCTGAGTATATTGCTGCTGGAAGTTGTTGCTGTCAAATCCTTTGGATGAAGCAGCAGTTGGTGGACTATGGAATCCATGAAGGAAACTGTCCTATCATGTGTGACAACACTTCAACTATTTCAGTCTCCAACAACCCTGTCATGCATTCCAAGACCAAGCATATAGATATCAAGTATCATTTCCTCAAAGACCATGTGGAGAAGAGGAATATCCATTTAGAGTATGTGGGGACAGACAACCAGATTGCTGATATCCTCACAAAGGCTCTTGACTCCAAGAGATTTTCTTTTCTCAGAGGAGAAATGGGTATGCTTGAACTTAAATAAATTCCATACTCTTTATATGCTAACTTGTTTGTTGAGATTAGGTTGAAATTCCTTTGAAATCAAACCGCCTCAGTTGAAACCGCCCATTCCAAAACCGCAAGCAGTCCAACCGCCTGCATACAACCGCAAGTTCCAAACCGCTTATGCAGTCTGACCGCTCGGATCAAAACCGCGTTTCAACATGAAGTAATCTCTGTCTATTTTTATTGCTTATCTTTACTAAAAAAAAAAACTGTTCAAATTCTTTATTTATTTTTAATTTTTATTTTGTCATAAGGGTATTTTTGCAAATATTTTCCCTCAAAAATTTAAATTTTTAGAGCATTTAATGCTAAGGGGACATGAGCATTTAAAGCCCTCATGTCAGCCGTCATAGAGAGATGTGCAGGAGGTGAAAGGGTGTAACAGTTGGTTTAATTCAATCATTCTTTCGACCAACCGCTTCCACCCTTCACCCTATATATACCCCGTTTGGTGAAACCTAAACCTTTTCTCGCAAACTCTCTCTGCTCACCGTACTTCTTCTACCAACTTTCTCTCTCTCTCTCTAAAACCCTCTACAAACTCCTACTTTCAAAACCTTAAACTGTTAATGGCTTCTTCATCAAAACCATCAACTTCAAAACGCCAAAGAGCTTCTCACATTCCAAAAGGTCCCAAGAAACCTATCTTGGAAATGGTAAACAATTTCTAACCCTAGCTCTTAATTTTCTTTTGTCAAAACTGCCATGGATGAACATAGTCTGTTCGTATTCTTCAGTTCATGACTTCTGTTGATTTTGATCTTGTTTCTTGACCATTTTTGTTGATAATTGTTGGGTTTTGCTCGGTTTTGTACATGGATTAATTATATATAACTTATTTCATGATCCATCCATGCTATGAACACCTATTTTGTGATTTTCAGTTTTTATGGTTCGAAAACCCACTTTTGATTTTTGATGTTTATGACTGATTCTGGGTAAAGGTTGTAATTTTAATGATATATTGTTAATCTCCTTCCCAATGTGATCATTTTGATATGTTATTTGTTGATTTTGGTTAAGTATTGACAATCTCTGTTCTTGGTGTTCATGAATGTTCTTCGTGTTCTTCATGAAACCCATGAACTTTTCTTGAAAAATCACATGTTTTGGATGCCTTAAATCTGAATAGTGTTTTTCAAATACTTAGAAAATTTTCCAACTTTTTCAGATTTTTGGATTTCCTTTGGGTTTGAAACCGCTTGTATGCAACCGCCTAGGATTTTCTGTTTCAAACCGCTCCTCTCTTAAACCGCATGTTCTAAAACCGCATTTTCAAACTTTTAGAAACCGCATGCTGTTTATTCCCTTTCCTAATTTTGAGATTTTCTTAAGTATATAGGCTGGACACCATAAAATTCCTCTCTAAGCACCGCTTGCAGTGTGGGATAAAATTGGATTACAATGCCACGTACTTAAGTAATACTTGTTCTAAAAACTCCTCATTTTCTTTAGTATTCATAAATTACTTGTGGTTTGAAATCTTCATTTTCAAAACCGCACCTAAAGCTAAACCGCTTGGTGCTCAAACCGCTTGTAACTTATGAATACAAAAATGGATCTAACACTTACCATTATTCTTTGTAGGATCCTACTACTTTCCTTCCAGGTTGGGAAGTGAATGAGGCAGAGCTCAAATCTGATGCTCTAGGAAGGGAGCTGCTGAGGAAGCTGAGAGTATCAGGAATCCTACCACTGTTCACAAAGAAGCAGGATTTCTTTGTTCCATCTATTGTGGACCAGTTCTACTCAACCGCAAAGAAGGATTCACATTCTGAATGAAGGCCAAAGAGTTTCCTGCTGGACCGCTGTTATAGAAGGGACGTAAGCTCTCCATTGACTACATTGACATCGAAGGCTTTTCGCATTCAATGTTGGTGGAGCCCCTATGAGGTTGATCAAGTCATTCAGACAATGTTGCTCTAGCAACCGCCAAAGTTGGTACCTTATCCAAGAAATACAAGAAGATTGCTAGGAAGGATTTTGGTGAACCGATGAGCCACATTGGTCATCTTGTTGGGAGGACAGTCGTGGGAAGATCGGGAATCATAATAACTTCACTTCCCAACAATGGATATATTGTTACGCCATATTCATGGAGATCAAGCCGCACGGCCAAGGATCCTGTTCTTGGAAATTAAGAACAGTGTTGGAGACCTACCAGGCCAAGGTTAGAGGTGAAGCTCGTAGGTGGAGACCATTCGAGCGGGATCATAACCGCACTTTTGATGGACTATGAGCATGTGGATGATTTGGTCACAAAGAATCCCGAATGATGGTAGATTGCTCTTTTGATTCTCTGGGAGTTCTTGCTTGCCATACCAACCTTCGGATACGCAAATGGAGATGCATTATACAAATCCTTGTATGATGCGGATACCTACCCCAAGAAGGAACCTTATGAGTTGAGAGATCCCTCAACCGCTCCAAAAGCTAAAGGAGCCAAGCGGTCAAGGAAGCAAAAGAAAAGCCGAACCGCCTCGTAAGAAGGCCAAGACCGCTCCGGCTCCCAAACCGCATGTTACCGATGGAGCCGGCACTAGCAAAGATCTAAGAAATCCAAGGAACACACTGAGAAATTTGCCTTGGTGGATGAAGATAGTGAAGAAGAGGAAGAAGATCCAAGTATTCTGACTTGGTATCCAGGGCAAAAAGAGCCAAGGATAAGATGGATGGATTGATTTGTTGAGGAACAGATGAAAGTCCTCCAAGATGAAATTAACAGATTGGCCAAGGAACAAGCCGAGAAGTATCGGTCAAGGGCAAACAACCGAAGCGGGAACCGCCTCACCCAATGAACCGCATCCGAATCTCAACCGCCCCCAACCAATCAAACCGCTCCTACCCAATCCCCAATCCAATCTCCTGTCCAATCACCTCATATATCCCCTTCCAAATCCCCATCAAAATCCAAATCCATAACCCCTTCCCCCAACAAAACCGCACAATCTCAGGGGGAGAAACCCAAGAGAAAGAAAATGACAGGCAAGAAGCAACCCTTCAAGAAATCCAAGCCTGTCCAACCCTCACCCACTCCTTCAAATTCCCCTCCTCAATCACCTCCTCAAGACTCTCCTTCACCTTCCCCCAGAAAATCACTCTCACCCCTATCCTCTCAATCACCTTACAACTCACCCCAACACTCCCATTCCATAAATTCCCAACACTCTAACCCAACTCCTACCAGATCCCAAGCCTATCAACAAAGGCAGTCTATGCACTCTGCTGGACATGCCACTTCCAAATCCATTCGTGAAGATCCAACTCCAACCAATTCTCCAATCCAAAACCGCTCCCATTCACCTTCACCAAACCGCTCCAACTCAAACTCTCCTTCAAAATCCCCATCTCCACAAAAATCACCCAACCACCAAAAGACTCCTCCTCAACCAAATCCTCAAACAAATCCTCAATCCCAAACCGCTCCTAAAACCATTCCAACCCAACCGCCTCCTACTTTCACAACAGCTACAACCTCAACCGCACCTCCCACTGAATACTCCCAAATTCTCCAAACCCTCAATCTGATTCAAGGCCAACTGGTCATAAACCAAGGCCATGTCATCTCTTTGACTGCCTCCAATGAGTCCCTTCTTGCATCCAACCGCGCTTTACAAGCCAAGGTGGATTCTCACTCCCTTGAGTTGGCGACCCTTAAAGCTTCTTTGCTTGATGCCATTAAGGGGGAGAGATCTACAGCAATTCCTTCCTCCTCAACCGCCAATCTGATCAAACCGCTTCTGATTCAAACCGCTTGAAGCCTTTCGAAATCCCTTGAAGCTGGTTTAGTCAAAGCCTCTGAAGACAAGGCATCTGTTGAGCAATTGAAGAAGGAGTTAGATGTTCTTGGAGAAAAGCTCTGCACTTCCCTTGAAAAAGATTTGGGTATCTTAAGCACTAAATTCCTTGACTTTCTTCAATCCAGACCGCAATTATCTCAAGTTATCCAAACCTCTTTGGACTCTTTGCGTGAAGAAGTCTTGGAACAAATTGATCTTTTCAAGGTGGATTCCAAGGTGAATCTGGATACTGTGTCAGATGCAGTGAAGGCCAAGCTGAATGAGATCCAAGATGAATTCAACGACCGCTTGGACAACCTCAGGGAAGGATTCAACTCCAGACTTGGCTCAACAGTCAATGATCTCAAAACCTCCCTGAAGGTATCTGTGGATCTTGAACCTATGGAACAAGCTATTAATGCCCAAACCGCTTTAGTTCAAGAGGAACTCCACACAACTTTCAACTCCATTTATTCCTCTGTCAATGTAAAGCTTGACATTATCAAGGAAAACCTTGTGGAAAATACCAAAGCGGTTGGTGCCACAAATTCAACCTCTGCTCATTCTGTAAATGCCTTGAAGAAGCTTGAAGCTACTCTCACCAGAACCGCAGAGGAAGTTAGAAGACTGAGGAAAGCGTTTGCTCCTGACCAATCTAGAGCTGGGCCAAGTGGAGCTGAGCATGAAGTGAACAAGCCGTCCCAGCAGTAAACCGCTTTTTCCTTATTTTTGTGAATCTCTTTCGTAAGTTTGGACCGCACTTTCATTGTATTTCTTTTTGTCCAACTTACTTCCTTTTTTGTTTTTGTAACCTTGTAATTTTCCTTCATTCCTGTACTTGTAATCATTTTAGGAATTAATGGAAATTGCATCATGGTTCCAAAACTTTGTTCAATCAAACCGCTTGTTTGTAGAACAATGAAACCGCTTATGGTCTTAAACCTCATTCATATATTTTTTCAACTTAAAAATCACTATTTTGAATTGATGTTTAAACATTCAGTTTAAACTGCACTTTGAACTTAAACTCATACTTTTTAAAGTGCACTGAATACATTTCTATACTTTTCAAGTTGTAAGTTCCAATCTTTCAATAGTATAGAAATCTATAGCTTAAGCTTGTGTGTGCATTAACTTGGGACATGACTTACCATAATTATTCTTATGGACATGTTTTTATCAAGTATAATGTTTGCTTTTGCCGTAGTAGGTAATGGCATCAATCAAATAGGGGGAGATTGTTGGGTATGCATATTTTAACCCTCCTATTTTGTATTAGATTTGATTGATACCATAACCTCCTATTTATTTTAAGGACTTTAGGACCCTATGTAATGAAGCTTAGACTTCAATTTTTTAGCTAAGTCCATTTTATAGAATAGGTTAATTTAGGCTTGAAGGCGCTCAAGAATCATTGGATTTTAGGATTGCGGTTTCAAGGGTTCTGAACCGCCTTTTCGTAACCGCTTGGCGTAACCGCCTTACGCCTGAGATTCCTCTCATCCGAAACCGCCTCGATCAATCAAGTGCAAACCGCACTTTTGGAAATCCTCTTACGGTGGAACCGCCTTTTGTCAAACCGCTTGCCCCAGTAACCGCTCCAATGATTGACTTCTTGAAGTAATCCTTTTATCCCTTGAATCCACGTCGGCAATATTAAATGTCAACCACCATATCTTGTCACGTGACCCAATGTCGGAAGCGAGATCTGCAAAGATCTCATAAAGGTGACAGATGTCCTAACCACCTTGATTGCGGTGAGGTCCGATCGGCTTTTTTGCACCAACAGCTCTAAAGGACAAAAGTGGATATCAGTGGACCAATGGGAAAGCATCAAGTACTGTCCTTGAACAGCTGTGTCCAACGGCTATATTTGAGATGCTTGGGTATAAATATCCCCAATCTTCACCATTTGAAGCTAGCTTGAAAATATTGAGAAATTGCTGTGATCATCAGAAGTTGAAGCTCTGCCCAGAAATTCTTAGTCCTTTGAATCTTCATCTTCATACTTCAAGAAATATTCCCAGCCCAGAAATCAAGCCTTAACACATTCAAGAATCATTGTGCTCTACATCTCACAGATTTAAAGAGCCTTGATCTTGTTCTCACACACACACCTCTCTTGTTTAAACACATAGTTTATTCACTTGAGATACACTGGTTATAGTTTTGGATTTGTTCTTCATAGAAAAGATTTTATTGTACTTTGTAATCTCTCAAATACTCAATATAAAATCTCTCTTAGAAATCCAAGACTAACCATCTTGGTAGTGGACGTAGATCGTTTATCGATTGAACCACTCCAAATATTGTGTTCTTACTTTCTGCATTTTTATTTCTTGTGCTTACTAATTATCTACCCTTCTCTGTGTTTGATCTTATATAGTTATCCTTTATTGTGAAATTGTGTTTGGAGTTAACATAGTCAAACTGCACTTTCAGTTTTACAACTGCTCAGAAAATTGCACTAAAACCGCCTTGCAAAACCGCCTTCTCAAAACCGCATTTTATCAAGTATATTCCATTTGTGCATTTTACAACTCTACTTGCAGTTTCTAATACACTGCAAGAGGTTTTGTAAGCGTAGAGGTTTAGTTTTAAATTGAGGGCGAAAAATTTTAAACAGCTATTCACCCCCCCCCCTCTAGCTGTATTTTCACCCTTGTTGCCACCTTTGGGACCAACAAGTGTGTTGGTTAGGAATGTATATGTGTTACATCAATATATTGTATCCCGATTGTGGATTATTTGGTATATGATGGTATTGTATCCAGATTGTGGATTATTTGGTATTGTTGTGTTGCATCCCAGTTGTGGATTATCTGGCATATTGATTATATTGCATCCCGGTGTGGATTATGTGGTTATATGGATACCTTATTTGAACTCATATTCGTTAATGGTATTATGCATAGTGTATTAATGAATTGTTGCACTATGGTATTGATTATCATGAGTATACATTACCATGTTGTTATATTATGATGCATAGTGTATTAAATGGTTGTTGCACTATGGTATGGATTAGCATGAGTATATTTTACCATGTTGTTATATTATTATCCCTTTTTGTGGATTTATTTCAAGTATCTATTATGTGCTTGAACGTGTTGATATTCGGGGGTATAATGGAATTCAATCAATTATTGATTTGTTCTATAAGTGATTGAAGGTTCATTATACCTGTGACCGTTCCCCTCTGTGGCCACAGAGTGAGTGTGCTAACGACTGTATTGAGCATGAAGAAGCCTTACAGACCTGTTGCGATTGGTGATTAGGGGGAATGCTTCTGTATTAAGCCTAAAGCTTTACAGTTAGCGATATTATTGTTGGATACTCTGATATGGGTATCTTTTCTTATATGGATCTCTGGAGTATGAGTCCTATAAGAGGTGAATGTGTTGGAGGCAATTCACCAAAGAGTGGAGTTTTACTCCCACGTTGTACGACTTATTGTTCAGACGGGAAAGGTAAAATGAGGTAACGTAAGGTGTTTACCGCTTTCATAATGTGTTATGTGCTACCATGCTATGTGTTGCATCTTGTTTGGCATCTTGCTGCATTCATAATAGCTTATTGAGATTTATTCTCACCCATTCCCTTTTACTGCTTTAGATTGTGCTGAGACAGGTGACCTGAACCAGTGAGGACGGGGATACGATTGTGACTGTTGCTTTTGGGACTTGTCAGGATAGGTATATGAGTGGGTTGTCGGGAATCCTATTTAAGTATTAATCTTTTATAAGTTGTATAGAAAACTCTTTTGTTAAACAATGTTAAATAGGGTTTTCAATGTAATTAATTAAGTATGGTTATTAAAGTAATTGTTTAAATTCCTCCAAGTGGAGATGTTATTATTGGATTTTGTTTATGGGAAATTGAGAATTGGTTTTCTTGTAAAGGCAAATAAACGTTTTAAAAATCTTAGATGGGTTTCCTTAGTTGAGCTTCTCAAGCTCGGGACACGCGTTAGGTCCCGGGTTGGGGTGCTCACAACGCTGCTCCGGGTTAGAGTCGGAGCTCCCAACGAGCTCAGGGTTAATGTGCTCACCCTCAACAACGACCATCCGTCTGTCAGCATCAACACTAGTCTCAGGAGCTTGGGCCCTAGCACCCGTAGTTCTCTCCAGCTCGTCAACCACCACTTGACGACCCCCAGTGTTCAAACCTTCGACGACGGGCTCCCTTTCAATCAAGGGGATGGCACCAATAGTGTTGTCCTTGGGCAGCTGTTCATTCTTCTTCGTCATATTTTCCTGACGGTCGTAGATAGCGTTGGACGCCGCTCTGTTCTTCTTCGATTTGCTTCGATCGTTGGCTCTGACTGCCCCGCTCATGATGTCAGCTTCAATTCTGGCAATATCTCTCTCAGAGAGAAATGCAAAACAGAAAGGAAGCGCGTTAGATCATTTTCGACGAGGCACAAAAAGACAGACTATCACAGTAAATAGACAAGTATTAAGAGCCCAACCCCCAGTCATTTCAAGGTTGGCACAAGAATCTTCAGGATGGTCGGGGCGTGCGCCCGCACAAGTTATACAGTTCTCCTCCCAAGTTAACTCGTTGTGAACGGTCCAGACTGGGTAACGAGCGTCAAGGTTAATCTTCACCATGGGATCGGGGCCTTTCGACGGCTTGGACATTATGCCGACCCTTATGTATCTCCAGTGTGAAGCTTCTATGTCCTTCCATGACACCCAACCAAGACTCAACAAGTCATCGATTTTCTTCTTCAACTCATCGGCCCAGGGCGCCGGCCGCACATGCTCGTCGGCAACCATACTTTGACTCTCCGGGAAGGGAAATTGCCAACCTACCCTGCTCTCCACCAAGATCATATGGTTATCCCAACCATACACCTTATTCTGAGTGTCCAAAAACAAGCCTTGTACATTTCTAATTGAGGACACGCTCACTACAGACTTTCCTTTTGCGGTGGTTCGAGTCGTCCGAATAGTATTGGCGAAATACTTTGTTATATGGCTCGTAGCCAAGGAATCTGCAGACTACGATAAAGCAAGATAAGATCCTGACTGCGTTGCCACTTAGCTCCATTGGCACACAACCTGAATCCTCAAGGAACTCGTTGATAAACGGGTCTAGGGGAAACCTCAAGCCGAGCTCGAATTGTTTGTAAAAGAAGGTCACCTTCTCTTTGCTGGAAAGGAGGGCCTGTCTACGGGGCTCATATTCTTTCTGGCTGAGATACTCAAGCCTGTACGTGGAGGCATGGACCCTGAAAGAGTCTCGTAGGGAATCAATCATCAATTTCCCAACATCTCCTTTCCTCATGCTGACCTTGGTGATGGCCCAGTTCCCTTGTGCCCCGGCTCCAAAGCCTCGTTCATTCCTCCCAGCTCGTACACTGGTATGAAAGGCGTCAATTATTCGAACGCCCCCAGCACTTGTACTGGCCTCGTTTGCTTCTTGGGCTGGTTGATTAGGGCGGCCGTCGTGATCCATGTCTACAAAACAAGGAGAATGAGAAGGGGAATCAGTCCTAACATCCGTAGGCGACGACCTATCTAAAAGCAACCTAGATTCCCCTAAAGCCAAATCCCTAAATGAATCCCGACGGGACAATGAGTAGTGAGTTTGGATGTGGTTGGGTAGGTCGTTCATTGACCTGAAAGGTATTACCCTTAGGTCATCTTCCTCAAATTCCCCAAGACCCTCACCAACTGGAAATTCCAAGGGCTCATTCTCAAATCTAAATTTAACCAGAATTGAAGAACATTCAGCTAAAGGGATTTCTCTCCAAATGCCCATAGCACATTTATATACCCTTTGATTTAACCCAAAACCAAATTTAACTCCTCTCTCAAAGCTTACCGTTCTGGGCCCCATTAAACAAATTCACTAACCCCAAGAAAAACCCAAAAAATGAAGAACAATCAAAGGGTAATACCTGGTGAAGGGTTTGCCGGTGAGTTTTCCGATGAGTTTTCCGGCGGGAGATCAAAGAAGTCCCTTATCCAAGCTCCCAGATGCCTTACGAACGGAGTAGCCAGAACAAATCAGGTCACCGGAGACGGTGGTTCTTGCTCGCCGGAATTCTTGTTGATGGTTACCGGAAATCGCCTTTTGCTGTTTGCTCTCAATAATCAAGGTTGCGAAAAGTTTGAAATGGAGGAGGGAGGAAGTTTTTATACCCAGAGGAGATGAAAGGTTTTGTACCTAGGAAATCCAAATAGGGAAATGATGGGAAGCATTAAATACTCTCTGTGATTTCCGAGGAGAAGGTCCCATCATGGGACGCGTGCCAATTAATGAAGGAATCCTAACCCTCCACGTCATCAATGCTGACGTCATCACAATTCAAATTTCAAATTGACGGTCGTACGGATAACCCTAAGATAAAGCGCAAACTCCTGGCCCGTCAAGACGACCCATGAGTTGGGGGCCACTGAACGGAACATTTCGTTATGGGCCGGGCTCAGTGTATCGCTGCGAGATTGGGGCCCAACAAGCCCACTAATAGATCAAGACCAATGAAGCCCATCAAGGTTTGGAGACATGGCCCGTCGATACACTAGATGGCGGTCGTCGCCAATGGGCGACCAAGCCCATCTAACGACGAGCCTTCCCATCACAAGCCAGAATCCATTCCAACATAGAACGACGGTCGTCGCCATTGAGCGATCTAACTCGCTCGTCCACCCGTTCGTCGAGTCTTGATAAGGCGACAATCCTCATGGACATACAGCTCCAGGTCGTCCCTTCACTTAGCTTCCTCAATAAGCTTGATTAATTAGCTATATTGGGATAAAGTCAAACCTGACACTGGGACATTCTGTGCGTGCAATCATGGAAGCAGTAATAACGCCAAAAGATATGCAGGTTGACTTTCATTTATAAGGCAAACCACTTATTTGTGTCAGACACAGCAGTGTCCTTACTTAGGCGGAGCAATCACGGCGTGACACGTGTACGCCTAGGGAACCAAGATGATCCAACGGTTGGCAGCAACCCAATCCAACGGTTCAGATGAAAACCCTAATACCACTTCATCCACTATAAATATGGGAACAGAATCATGGACTAAGGTTATGCTTATTTGCATGTTCACGTTCACGTATACACACACCCACCTTCCTATTATCATCATTTTTCAGTCCATACACTGATTCTCACGCCGAAGGGGCTTGCCGGAAAATCCCCGGCACAGTTCACGGTTCATTTTTTGTGTTGTGCAGATCACAAGTCAGCTCAATCATCTCGCTGGACAACAAAACCTGTGTCCAAACGCATTCCTGTACCATCAGATTGGTTCCAAAACAAGGAAGTAATATACTTTTAAATACCAAAACAAGGAAAAAAGAGGATGGCGCCAGTAGGTGATCTTGCGCCAAATATGGCGCAAGATTTGTCTTGCTCTGTCTTGCTCTAAAATGGCGTGGCTTTTGAAGTGACCGTTGGAGTAGTAGCCACTTGCGCTATATAATGTACTCCCTCATTGCCACTAAAAAAGTGTCCTATTTTCCCTTTGATCGTGATAGAGATTAAGAGTACCATTTTATAAATGATAAATTTTGAATAGTATTTAAATTTTTATATTTTTATAAAGTAAATATATTTACAAAAAAAATTATTTATTATATTCTTATAATCTTAACATATTTAAAAAAAAAAAAACAATCAAAAAGAGGAGCAAAGATTAAACACAATATTTTGGGGGAAACTAGTTTCTCCCTAAGTTATAAAAAGTCCTGTTTTTTTAAACTGCTCTTATATTCGTCAAATATTTGCAAGTTGAAAAAAAATGGACTTTTTATAATTTATGGAGAAACTGATCTCTCCCAAAACTTACTCAAGATTAAATGATTTAATTTTTATATTCTCTCCCCTCTAATATTCAACCCACTTGCAATTCTTTATTCATTTTTAAAGATTTTTTAAGAAGCGTGAAATACTATCCTAGTACCCTTGCCTTTTGCCTTGAGATGGGTTGAAGGGAGTACCATATTTGAAGTTCCCTTGGAGGAGATGGTCTTAACTTTGCAAGGAATTAACACCTAAAGATTAAAGAAGAAGTTTATTTAGACAAATTAAAGATACCACATTTGATTTTTGGTCCAACTCCAAAGTAAAGATCAAGGGATCCAATAAATTGATCTATAAGTGACAAGAAGCTTTTCAAAGATCAGCCCTCGATGATTCCCCATTCATTTGGACCACCACCACCTCTATCATGTATCAAGGATTTGGGGATAATCAGTTTGACTAAACATAAATCAAGTTGGGGCGCATCAATGGCTGACGATATATGTTGAATAAATGGATGGAATGTGTCAAGTTGAATAAAACGCGTAAAATGCACCGAACCCTCTTGATTGATGTGAATTAAGATCAAAATAAACAAACAAATTAAGTACGAGCCAATATACGGTCCGACCGACCTCAATTCCTTCTGCATGTGGTTTAAAATTTTAATTGATTTCCTAGTACCCTTAATTTGATCTTTATTAGAGGAATTTGGAAACCATTTAAATGTACCATAACTGTAAATACTTTATAATTTTACTTTTCAAATGATTATTGAATTTAATTGAAGTTTGAAAAAAAACTAAAATGCTTCATCAATCAACTATACCATATACTCCCTCCGTCCCATTATAAATCACACACTTTTCTTTTTGGGCGTCCCACTATAAATCACACACTTCCTAAAATGAAAAGTTTTTATCACTATTCCCTCCACTCATTCTCTCTCCTACATTATTTTAATACTCTCAACACCATTATAATTTACTATTCCCTCCACTCATTCTCTCTCCTATTTTACTTTTACACTCACAACATTTATACCATTATTTTTTTTCTTAATCTACGTGTGAACAGTAACTGTCCGAATTATAATGGGACGGAGGGAGTAATATATACTCCCTCCATCCCGTTGATTGGTTCACCATTTTGGGGATGACACGCAAATTAAAGAAAATGTAAGTGAAGAAAGTGTTATGAGTGTAAAAGTAAAATAGGAGAGAGAATGAGTGGAGGGAATAGTAAATTTGAAAAGTGTTGTGAGTATAAAAATGAAATAGGAGAGAGAATGAGTGGGTGGAATAGTAAAGATTCTTTGCCATTTTAGGAAAGGTGAAGCTTTTAACGGGACACCCATTTTGACAAAAAGTGAAGCTATCAATAGGACGGAGGGAGTAAATGATATCAGTCTAATAATTTATAATTATTAGATTAAAGTACACAATATACTCCATTCATTTCACTTGAAAGCCAAAATTTTGTAAAAAATGCGTTTTTTCATAAGCTTATGAGAAAACGTGTTTTAAAATTACCGTAAAACTTGTCGCCTGCGTCTTCTTTAGCTTCCATGTCTAGAGACTTGTACGGTAACAGCGTCGACTGAATCAACCGCCGGCGAACACTAGGCCTTCCCGGCGGACGGAGATCTGCACCGCTAGTAGCCTCGACGATCGTCGCTCTATCAATTGATTCATCCACCGACCAGCTGAATTGTTGTTTTTCTTTTTTCTTCTGAAATTAGGGTTTCGATTGAAAATTGGGGGTTAGGGAAAGCAATAAAAAAGGATATGGCGTGGAGGGAATCTTGAAATCAAGGAAGAGTTTCCCGCCTTCAGAATAATGATCCTAACAGGAAGCTGAAGAGTGCAAGGGGGTTCCAATTTGAATGGGCCGGTTAATATATGATCAAGTGCCAGTTGGTGTATAAGAGAGTGCTAGTGAGTGTATAATAAAGCGACAGTAAGTGCGTAATTGAGTGTTAATGCATGTGTCGAGTGTCAGTGCGTGTGTTTTTAAATGTCAGTGCATTTATTTATGAATGCCAGTGTTTCACATAATTTTTTTTACTCAGGTTTTCTCTATTTTAAATATAAAATATAGTGCCGGTGCATGAATTTTGTCTAAATAATTGCCAGAGTTATGGTAAAAATATACCAACACACGTCTAAAAAAGTGCCAGTTAAAAGCTCTCTTTGTCCAGAAACTCAGTACCAGTGCATGTGTAACAAAAGTGTCAGTGCATGTGTAACAAAGTGCCAGTGTTAGTGTAAAAGAGTGTCAGTGTGAAAGAGTGCTAGTGCATGTATATAAAAGTGTCAGTGTAAAAAGCGTCAGTGTCTGTTTAACAAAGTGCATGTGTTAGTGTATTGGCACTTTGTTAAACTGGCACTGACACTTTTTACACTGACACTTTGTTACACATGCACTGGCACTTTGTTAAACTGTACGACACTTTTTACACCGGCACTTTGTTACACATGCACGGCACTTTGTCACAATAACTTTGTTAAGCGCGGCGACACAAACGGGAAAACACAAAACACGTTTTTCCTAAGTGTCAGAAAAAACGCGTTTTTTGTAAGATCAACTTCACTTGAAAAGGTAAAAAATGGATTTTGCGTGAAAATTAAGAAAAGTGTATAGTGAATTAAGTATTGTTAGTAAAATGTTTTAGTGAAACGGAGGAAGAAGTATATAGTAATAAAATAAAATGTTGATATATAACATTTGATCTTGGGTTAATTAATAGCCGTACAATGGATAAAACTTGGATGCTAGATAAATGACCCACCAGTGGACCCTCATGAAGCCTTTTTGTCTGAAGTGCATGCATGAATGAAGCAAAGGATCTACTACAATTATTATAGAGGTATACACTTGCCCATTAATTACTATGGACTACTATCATTCTTCAAGAATAAATGTCGCATTTTAATTTTTTTGTCAAACAATTTATTTTAGATTATTTTAGAGATGAATAGCATTCGGTTAAATGCAGTCCCAACCCCTTAATTTTGCTGCAGTGCCCTTACTTTAAAATTAATGTTCCAGATTGGTTACGTTTGTCCGATGAAATCCAATAAATTTTAACTATTAATCTCAAAGTAAAAGACGCGACTACAATTAGGCTACACGTGCTAAAATTGTACCTTTTCTTTTTTGGAATGGTGTTCTCATTTTTTTTCTATTTATTTGAGTGAAATTTGAGAAATATTTATAAATTAATTTAGTGATTCTAATAAAAATATAAATTTTGTTATTGATACACTATTTTAAATAATATTTGAACGGAATGAAAGTGTCGGGATAAGTCCAATGATCGAATCCCAACATTTCATGCATTACACAGACACAGTTATTAATTGGGTCAATCCAGTTGTCGCTACGCCTACAGCCCACCAAAGTAATGTCAGTCGACCTAGCTTATTGTGCGACCATCTTTGGTCCCGATCTAGATTCGTACGACATACGATCACTTACATAATTCACATCTAAGTCAAGGTACAAAGTCAGGTCAACTGCGAACATTTAGGCGGCCTCGATCTAAAGAAATGTGCGTCTATATACATACGACTCAATCTGTAACCGTCTTCTACAATTACGGAGATCGTTACGCTTGCATTGTAACCACGATTTAAGGGATTTATTACGATCCTACACCACTTCTATATACTCCCTCCGTCCCGTCCGACTTAGGACATTTTTCCATTTTGGGCGTCCCATCCGACTTAGGACAACCCCAAAATGGAAAGTACTTTATTAATGGGACCCACATTTACACTCACAACAAATTTTCACTCATTACTCCCTATCCCACTTTCTCTCACCTACATCACTTTTCATACTCACAACATCCACCCACTTACACTTTTTCCTTAATCCCCGTGCCCAACCTAAACGTCCTAAGTCGGGCGGGACGGAGGGAGTATAACATACTGCATCCAACGTAAAAAAGTAATGTATTGTTGACTATTTTGAGATTACGTTATTTACATACAGTTTTATACAAACTCATAACACGACATTTTATCATAATGTCGGAGGGTATTAGCCGTATACCACCCCGACTAGTCGTTTGTTCGTGGTTTCAGGTAATAGCGGTTGAAGATTAACCTATTGCTGTACTAATGCTGATTTGGACCGTTTTCTGTGTCATCAATATCAATTTTTAGATTTCCGTTAATATTTAAATTAATTTATAAATATTTCTCAAAGTAATAATAATAAATAAATATTATTTTGGTATAAATGAAGTACTCCCTCCGTTCCTGAAAGATTGTCCCATTTATCATTTTGATTTGTCCCAAAAAGTATGTCCCATTTCTAAACTTAGGCATGAATGTTAGTGCAAATCTACTAAGGTACAAGAAGGTGAAGTTCTTCCTTAATAATTGCAAAATGTACAACAGAACAATCTTTTTGAGACGGAGGGAATATTATCAATGATAATAGAAAAATAAATACCATTTCGGGAAGAAAGGAGTAAACCAAGGCTATAGCAATTTTTAAAGAGGGAGAATATATTCTTCTAGTATGTGCATTGTGAATCGACCCATGCATGCGTCGATTTTTATTTTAGAAAGTTACTAAAACAAAATATCTGCCATGCAAATTTGCAATACCCAACTTTATAATCTTCAATGGGAGGGGGGAGGGGGGGGGGTGGGACACTTTAACCTAAAAGTAATACCACCTTCTAAAAGTTATTAATAGGTAAAGTTACATTATGGCACTCATGTCTTAATCATACTTATTGTGTTCTTTGTTTAATGTTGATTGTGATCATGATTTACACAGTATACCATATTCTCTGTGTTGTTCCGGCCGAAATTTCACCTTTTACTCACTCACTCACGGTGTTTCATTAGAAGTTTTATTTTTTCTAATTTCTGGAAAAATATGGGGCACACTAGTCAATCCCATTCATTTTTCCTCTCACATATTTACTCCGTCCCAATTTAAAATTTTTATTTTCCTTTTTAGTATGCCCTAGTTTAAGGTTTTTATTTGTTTTATTACCTAAAATGGATAATTGAACCCAATTGTTATTCTCACAATAAAAACTTCATAACTATTTTCTCTCTGCTACTCTTTTTTTTATACTAACAACATTTTGTTTTGTATTAATTTCTGTGTCAAATCAAACTAAGAATATTAAAAGGGAGTACTTAATTTGTGGAGCCCACTTGTTAATATCACTCACCTTTTCTCCTTACACATTTAAATTGTGGGAGCTACTTGCCAATTCCACTCACTCTCTCCTCTCACAACCCATACAAATGATAAAGATTCGACGGTACGGAGGAAGAATTTAATTTGTTTGTAATGTGAATGCTAAACTCGTAGGATTCGATGCTAATTCTAACAACAGTAGGAAACATCATGTATAATACTAAACTAATACTAAGATCAAATATTAATTAGTCTTTCGGAAACTTCTTAAGGTAGTAAAGAATGATTAAAGAAAGACCCTCAAAATCTCTTGCATGCAAAGTGCAGATTTGGTCCAATTCTACAAGCTGAGTATGTTGTCCATGTTAATAATATACATTTAAAAGTTTGATTTATTAATTATGTATTATTATGACCAGTGGCGAATTCAGAAAATTTTGGATTTTCTTTGGATAAGGGTCAAATTTGTTTTGAAAATAGATACTATAATTACAGCATCCAAATTTATTACAAAAGAGGGTTAAGAATATTATTTAGTGCAAATTTTAATGAAAATTAAGGGGGTCAAAATTGATAAAATTGCTAATTTTAATGGTAAAATGTCATTTTCTCAAGAATATCGTTTGGAACATTAACATACTTATGCTATAGACTAATAATTTATAAACACAAATCATGAACTAAAAATTATTCTCCTATAAACCATCAAAAGCCTTTAATTTATTTAAGAAGTATCAATGGAAAATCTAAGATATTATGTTCAAATATTCATCCCCAGTGCCCAAATCCTAAATGATATGGAAATTATTTGTTTTTGCTTTATAAATGAGGCCTAAATTTTTCAGATATACTCCCTCAGATAGAAACTGCTTACATGGCTTATTGTTTGTGCGGTTTTAAGGAGGGAGTATTATATTGAAAGTGTTGTGAGTGTGAAAATAAAATAAGAGAGAGAATGAGTGGAGAGAATAGTAAATTATAATGGTGTTGTGAGTATTAAAATAATGTAGGAGAGAGAATGAGTGGAGGGAATAGTAAAGATTCCTTTCCATTTTAGGTAAGTTTTAAATGTGTGAAGTAAGTTTTGGGACGCCCAAAAGGGAAAGTGTGAAGATTGTTCTGGGACGGAGGGAGTATTCATATATAACATGAAATATGTTTAAAATCACTACAAGAAACAGGCTTATTTACGGCGAATTTTAACCGTCGTATATTCTATTGAAATGCAAGGAAAAATATTTAAATTCAGGTAAAACTTCTGACTGTTAACGGAAGTTAACGCCCGTTAACAGCAAGGGTTAGACTTACAAGTACAAGTATACGTTAGGAAGGGAATATGATGAGGTCAAGAACTTAGGAGTTAAGGTTTCTAATTCTAAAAAGACACGGGACACACGCGGTGGAGAGAGACGGAGAGGGAAGAGGCTTGAAGAATACAAAAGGAGGCGATGGTTGAGAGATTCTGATTTTAATCATACAAGAAAAAGGATTGTTACATGGCCATTGACAACTCTTATAAAGGTTGAAAAAGGAGAAGGAAAGGAGAGAAAGGCAGATTAGCTTTTGGTACAGGAGAAGTGGAGGAGGTGATTTGGCAATGTTTATGTTTGAGAGGGTATCTTTCAATCTTCTAATTGAACAAGCAACCAACCATGTATTTTGAATTAATTAATTATATATATATATATATATATATATATATATATATATATATATATATACTCCCTCCGTCCGCCCCATTACAAACTACGCTTTTTCCTCATTTGGCGTCCCACTGCAAACTACACACTTTCTAAAATTGAAATGTTTTATTACTTTTATATTAATGAGACTCACATGTCATACTCGAAACAACAATTCAATTATTATTTTTACCCCACTTTCTCTCTCTCTTACCTCACTTTTCATATTCACAACACATACTTCATTATATTTTTTCTTACACTACAAGAAAAGTTACTTTTTGCGATGGCTTTCGGCCATCGCATAATGTCTATAAACCGTCGCATATTCTTTATGCGATTGCAAAATCCATCAAAATGGCCGTCACCTTAGGCCTTGTCGCTAAAGGTATATGCGACAGCCGCGGCCATCGCGTAATGCGCAACACCTTATGCGATGGCTAATCTAATCTTATAATATAAATATTATTTTCAATAAAAAAATTATTTTAAAAATAAAATGCCATCGCATATAGTCTTCAACAAAGATGGTTTTAACCATCGCATATGCTTTTCATCAAAGATGGATTTAACCGTCGCATATAGTTGTCAAATTAGATGAACTTCACCATCGCATATAGTCATCAAATTAGATGGACTTCACCATCGCATAAAACCTTATTATGTGACTGTAATTGCAATCGTATATTTTACATTCTATTTGCCAAAAATCTTTTGAGATTTTCTTTAGAGATGGCACTGGCCATCACATAAACATTTCCCGAAATTTATAGAATTCCCAAAATTTATATAAATTCTATTTTCGCAATTGCTACTTTTCATAAAAACTAAAAATAAATAAAATACTCATATGCATAAACACAAGTTTTATATAAACTTGTAACCAACAGCCATTCTTTGTCCAAAATATATACCAAGTACCTAAATGTGTCATTGTCCAAAATATATACCAAGTACCTAACTTGTAACCAACAGCCATTCTTACATCCTGGGTCAGAAACAACATCACATCCTCGGCACAAAACAACATTGACTTGAGTTGTAGGTTCTAGGCCATTAACTTCACATAATTTGGTTGCATAAGCCTCCTGTAAAAATTTAATTCAATGTACTATCAGCAATGTTAATGTATAACAAGTCTATTTACAATATTACAATATTACAATATTACAATAATACAACTAGGGGGTGTGAAAAAAAACATTGATATCACAATACAAACTGGAACAACCAACTGATAAATAAGTATATAAACAAGGCCAACTAGTTATAAATAAGTTCACAAATTTCCTTATTCATAGAACACTATAATCAAGAAAAAGAAATGGACTGTAACACGATTAATCTCATATTTGTAGCTAGTACTAGCACATAATTTAGTATCTCAAACCATGCATAGAACTTAGATGGCCCAAGACTAAACAAAACAAACAAAACCATAACAGGGATAAGAAGGCACTAGCACCGGCTCAAAATTTGACCTCTTATAAAAAGTATTCAGTTGCCAAACTCTAAGGAATTAGTGCACATGACAAGATGCAAACACATGAAATTCATGCCACTTGAATCTAATTTTAAACATGTAACTGCACTATAGCAGTTACATTCAAATCAAATTGACTGTTAAACATCATCAAGTAGCAGTAATTATTGTGCAGCAGGTGTTGTCCGGCGGTCTTTTCTTTTCTTCTTGTTTATACTTCTTTCATTACTCGTTCTCTCTCTCTCTAGTCTCTTATCTTTTAAATCTTTTTAGCTTTGAACCCCCCCCCCCCTTGTTCTGGTAAAAATCATGTTCCGCCTAGTGCTGAACGGACTAGGCTGCAGATTTTAGGTAATAACTAAAAAAAAGAGTGAAACGTAGAAGATATATGCAAATCAATAGAGCTTAAGCTGCATAATGTGACTGCAAATGTGGGGATACCCATGTGTATATATTGAGTTAGTCCCAAATGCCATGCAGTAAGCCTAACCATCATCAGAAGCATGGTCCAGGCTATTTCCTAAACAAGATTTAAGGCACTAGCACACTGGGGATGGTAAATGAGATCCTGATGCATTTGACTATTGTGTATCTGGAAGGCTGTAAAACTCAAACTCTATAAGCTAAAACATACTCCGTATTCCTCAGGCATATTCTTCTTTATTTCTTCATAGGTCATTCCATCACAGACACCAGAATTTATCTCATCAAGTGCACGCCATTGTATCTGCAGAAACAATGAATTATCACAAAAACATGTTATTGATGCACACGATTGTATCCGCATAAAGAATGAACTAACTGTACCCGAAAAAAAAGAACTAACGCGTATGTTAATGAAGAAACCAGGATACCAAGACTAACCAATTCTTGTGCAAATTCTAAAATTACAATAACCCCTTCTCATTGGCATACTAACCTTGGGAAATCCAAATATTGGATTTGCCGTCAAATTGTTCTCTGCAGTGTACTGGTCCATATCTAAAGATACACAAGAAACACATATAATCTGTCCATGAACCTACCCTAATTGTTATACAAGATCAATTAAAAGGATAGTTGAATTATAGTTTGATTCATGTTAAGAGGTAATAATCTAATAATTTAAACATCAAACTAATCAATACTCTACTCATAAAGGTAATTCCTTTTCATCAAAAAGATGTACCCCTCCCCACCCCCCTTTCCTCCACCAAAGAAAGAAAAGCGTCGAGCTACCAACAGTACGAGATACACGAAAATGGAAGGGATCCTTTGTGTTCTTTTTCCATTTTTATTTCAGTGAATTGCTTGTTAGCCGTTCTGTACTTGGTTTTTACTAGTATATTCTTATTTTATCCCAAAGAAAAGATAATAATAGCATACATAAAAAATAGAGCTAGCAACAGTTATCGTCCATCATCCAGAAAAATGTAAATAGATATTGATCCTGTTCGAAACCATCTACAGTGACTTCCAAACGTTTCAGCACGAAACCAAACCACCAAGCTCTTTTTACAAGATCAGGTTTGTTCCCAACCAATGCAAGAGAACGCACCGATTAATAAGTTAGTATTACGTTTCATGCTTCCTAAGATCACATTTGTTCTGCATTTATTAGGCTCCACTTATAACAACCCCCGTTTTAAATTTTAAGCTTCATTTACATTGTTGGGCCCCTCTCTAACGGCTTAAGCTTTCAAATGAGTTGGTAATTTAACTACAACAAGCTTAGTCCGAAAACAATTTGGTGTTAGCTAACATTAAACGCCATATAGACTCGTCAATAGAGGTGAGAAAACAATGAAAAAGAAGAGAGATGGTACAACACGGTAGTTATAAATGATAATGATAATTAAAAACCTTTTTGAGTGAAAGAGATTTCAAGTACAAAGTGAAGGATGTAAAGCGTGAAAATCAAGCCTTTAAGAGAAAACTGCGTAATATAAACATATTTTACATCAGAAGGTAAATAGCATGAATCAGCACGCTTACAGAAGCAGCCCTTTCATTTTTCAGTCGCTTCTCCACAGTTAGCGAGCTTCTTCGCATATAGTTCCCCTCTATCACTGTTCAGGAAATCAATATGATTAAACCAAATTACTTCGAAACCATAGTTTATGTTATGATGCATACAGAAGGAAAATAATGAGTATAATGTTCAGCACAACTTGTTACAGATAGTATACATGTGCTCGGTCCTAAACCATGGTCTTCACTCCTTTTGATTGATTTTCATGGCCAATAATAAGGTGCTTACCTTATAGCAGTATCACCACCAATTCTTCCTGACATTATCTCGACTCTCTCCATGCCGTGTAAGCAATATTGGATGAGGCGTCAGGTGAGTATTCACCTATAAGATATCATTGAAGTCCATATGTTCACAAGTGTTTAAAATAATATGTTCAGAAAGGAGGCTAAGAATAATGGTGATATCAGCGACTTTACTATCAATTTCATTGAATTGTGCACAATAAGATAACAGGCCCCATAACATCTTTATGGGAAAATTTGACAGAAAATATAGAGAATACTTGCTGAGAAGTGTCTCTTCAGTTCACGATCTTTTCTCATTTCCCCATAATTACTTAAAATATGGTCCATGAAGTTGACTAAGTTACAGATAAGTGTTGCTTTCATTTTATCATCCTATATTAATTGATGCAGACCTTTAGACTCATGGAGTTATCTGTCGAACACAAATTATTAACGGCAACTAACGATGCACCAATGCAGCTGTCCTGGGTAGTTGATTGTCTTGAGACAAGGATAACAGGTACATTTAAATTTTACTCCGTAAAACACTGCTAATGAGAGCACTAATAATCTCAAGATTTATTAACAGTTGCAAATTAGTCACTAGCCAATCCCTGTATTTTGATTCTTATTGTGAACATAATAATCAAAATGGATATTTGAAGGGGAAAAAAGGAGCAGAAAATAGATTTATACTTCTCTCCGTTTACATTCTCACGCTAATTAACATTCAATTACAATAGCCGAGAGAAAACAAACCAAGTTTGTTAAATTGACATGATTTCACTAACTAAACAGATTGGATCGTCTACAATAAAAAGTGGTGTGGAGGAAAGAAAGTAGGGCCACATACCAAGAAAAATACAATTCGACCAGGAAGATAGCCACTGATATTATTCACCTGAATAATTTAAAAGAAAAGAGAACAATGTGAAACGATTAGATGAGATATTAGGTAACCAGTAAATAGATTGTATTGTTCAGGTCAAATTACAGCAGAGGGTGATCATGATATGTTCCATTGGGTCGATCATAAAACCCATAAACCAATCAGTTTCAGAACTCAGATCTCATCAATAAGTCCACTCCGCATCTATCTCAACAATGAGGAAAATTGACAACCGTATAACTGCTTTTCGGCAGGCTATAACCAAAAGAAGAAAATAAAAACAGATAAGCATGTGCTCAACTCACTTGTATCTGTCCACCATTGCCGCTGACCATATCAATCATTTTGATATATGATCCTTCATTCACTGGCTCATAAATCTTATTGCAAGAACAAGAATATATATGTTATGAAAAAAAAAAAAAAACCAAGTATCACTCATGTCGAATTTAAATCCAAAACATGGTACGTGAAGCTACCTTTTCATAATTGTCGAGCTGGGTTTTGAAGTCCTGATACCCCGCTTCGAAATCTTCCCTGTAAGATACAAACATTAGTCATCCACATAGTAGTTTTTGCTGGCACAGAAATGCAAGACTCTGATTTCAGTAAGCAATCCTACACTTCTGCATAATCAGGGCTTTGTTGAATCTTGAGTCTTATATTTCTTTCAATAATCTTCCGATCATTCATAAGGTTTCCAAGAATATGATCTGGCATGGTAGATAAATCAAGAAATATCAGTACTTAACAAATTTACAAGGATATCCTGTCAACTATTATCAGGCAACAAACTAAATGACTTTTCCAATTGTTCAGAAATCAGAAAAGACCCCTTAGGCGATCGCATATCTCACATCCCACACATAATACATCCTTGAGCAACCTACCATCAAATACATACAATATTGCAACACAAAGGAACCCAATAAATCATCAAAGTTTCTCTCATCTTTTGCTCTATGTTCGCAGGATCCCAAGAGTCCCATTCTCTGGTGATTGATAATTCCAAAGGTGCTCACAGAATAAGGTAGCTTTGAATAATTGTAAACAGCACAACAGGAAATGCCTAATTTAAATGAGTCAAAGGAAAGGAGGGGGGAAGCAATAAGCAAGACAGTCTTCATCAATTCAGGTAAAGCCACAAAACAACGCAGACTTAAAAAAAAAAAAATCCCAAATTTACATAACAATAGCTAAATTAAAAAAAAAAAAAAAAAAAAAAAAAAAAGAATTACAGTACCAAACGACGACAACGACGACGTCAGTAGGCTGAATCGCGAAGGTCGCCGTGTCGTCAAGAGCGCTGAAGGATTCTGTGCCTGCGTGCGATCAGGTAAGTATGTGAAATTGCAATTGACGATTTTACAATCGATTTTATAAAATCGATTTCCCTAAAGAAAGAATCCCAATTTTACAATTTATGGGTTCCTAATTGACTCGACGACAATTCTTTGAAATTAATTCTTTGAAATCGCCAAGACGCAATATTAACCATAAAAGTAGGAATATAATTAACCTATCTCTTTGCATTCCATGTTGTAGCATTTTTGTAATTCAGACCAAAATCCATATTTTTATATAATGGTCATAAAAGTAGAGAGAGAGAGAGAGAGAGAGAGAGAGCGAGAGAGAAAGGTAGATAGAGAGAGAGAGCGAGAGAGAAAGAGAGAGAGATCACCGGAAAAAGCTGGAAAAAGTCGAAACCGACGACCAGAGAGATGAAGCGGCGTCTTTTTGTTTTTGGAGAAGGGAGTTGCAAAGGTAATGAGAGGAGAGAGAAACAAAAATTGTATTTACCCTGAACTCAATTGCTCAATTGTGATTGCTTTATTATTTTTATCATTAAATTGCATTTATTTATTTATTTTAAAAATTAATTTATTATTAAATAGATTATGAGATAGCTAATGCCATCACATATTTATTTATGCAGTCGCATATTGAAATGTCTCTCCCACCAAATTGGACCGCGAAAATTTTCAAGATTTTTTGGATCGCTGCTTTCAAATGCGACCATTTTGTTTGCGATTGCTTTAGCCATCGCATAAAGATGTCTTCTGTGACGGCCTTTTTGGCCATCGCAATAAGCCATCGCATATTCTACTTTTTCTTGTAGTGTTAATTCTTGTGCAAACAGTATATACTCCCTTCGTCCTACAAATATACGCACTTTTTGGGAGGGTGCGGGAATTAAGGAGAAAAGTGAAAAAGGTGATGTTTTGTGAGTATAGATGGTTGGGTAGGAGAGAGAAAGTGGAGTAAGTAGGTAATGGTTGTGAGTAGAGAGAAGTGGGTCTCATTTCCATTTTAAAAAAGTGTAGATTATTGTGGAACGTCCAAAAGGAATAATTTTACAGATTATCATGAAATGGAGGGAGTATATGTGTGTGTGTGTGTGTGTGTGTCAATCGTCAGTTAAAATTGTCATATTTTCAGTTAAATATATTAATTCAATCACGTGTCAAACTAGTGGTTTTAAATGATATGCTATCAAATTTAACTAACCAACTGATATTTTTTAATTCGTAAGCTGGGACCCTTTGTAACAATTAAGCCATTAACGGGGTCCCATTCTATAAATTTGAAATATCAAATTGTCAGTGAAAAGTGTTGGAGGAGCGCCCTAGGAGCTGTTGGTGCTAGAATGAGATGGCGCTAGGAGGAAAAACTGTTGGTGGCGCCAGGAAGAGATGCTGGAGGTGCCTGGAGAGAGCTCCAAGGCCGCGCCAGGAGAGAGGCCTTAGGAGCTGTTGGCGCTAGGATGAGATGACGCTAGGAGGAAGAACTGTTGGTGGCGCCGGGAAGAGCTGTTGGAGGTGCCTGTAGATAGCTCCAAGGGCGTGGCAGGAGAGAGCTGGAGGGCGCTGGAGAGAGCTCAGGGTAGGCGCTGGAAAGAGAGCTCATGATATGGGGATATACTCTCGTCTCTCTTTGTATATTATAGCCCCTCGTCAAGTTCACTCTCTCCAAACAAGTCTTCAGTTACTCGATATCCTTTATCACATTTTGTCAATTGTACTAAATTCTCTTCTGCACATTGTTGTTTTCTGGCCCCAATTGATACAGGTGTTAAGCCTAGAAACTTTGCATAGGTTGTACGGTCGAAAAAGTGGAGGCAGCCATGAACAATGAGCTTGATGCTCTAGATTAGAATAGGACATGGGATCTGGTGGATACTCCTATTGGTTAGAAGGTTATTGGGAACAAATGGGTGTATAAAATCAAATATAAGGCAGATGGAACGGTGGAACGATACAAGGCACGACTGGTGATTCTGGGTAACCGTCAAGTGGAAGGCATAGACTACACAGAAACCTTTGCTCCAATGGTCATAATGGTTACAGTACGAGTGTTCCTGGCTATTACCGCGGCCCGTGGTTGGGAACTCCATCAAATGGATGTTCACAACGTCTTCTTACATGGAGATTTGTGTGAGGAGGTATATATGAAGCTTCCCTTGTGGTATCAACCCCATATGTATGGCAAAGTATGTAAGCTCCGAAAGTCCTTGTATGGGCTTCGTTATGCGCCTCATTGCTGGTTTGCAAAGTTATCTGCTACATTGAAAAAGTACGGTTTTGTTCAATCGTACTCAGCCTATTCGCTTTTTTCTTATCAGAAGGACGACATCAACATATATATCTTGGTTTACGTTGACGATTTGGTCATTGGGGGTAATTATTCCGCTGCCAGTACTTACTTTAAAGATTATCTATGTCGTTGTTTCAAAATGAAAGATATTGGGCGCTTGAAGTATTTCTTGGGTATAGAGGTTGCACGCCACTCGGATGGGACCTTCTTGTCGCAAAGGAAATACGCTATTGATATTCTCTCTGAAATTGGTCTTCTAGTTGCACGTCCGGCGAATACTCCTATCGAGCAGAATCATCGTTTATCCTTAATAGATGACGATCTCTTGTCTGACCCCGAACGCTATCGACGTCTTGTTGGAGGTTTAATATATATCACTATCACAAGACCAAAACTCTCTTATTGTGTTCATATCCTCGCACATTTTATGAAAACTCCCAAGCTTGCTCATTGGCATACGGCTTTAAAAGTGGTTCGCTATTTTAATGGACATCATGGCTAGGGGATTCAATTGCGCACCGACTCGCATCTTCGACCATATGCCTACTGTGACTCTGACTGGCCAGCTGCTCCATTACTCTTCGCTCCTTGACGGCGTACTTTGTGTTTTTAGGTAGTTCTCATGTGTCATGGAATACTAAGAAGCAAACTACCACTTCTCGCTATTCGGCCGAAGTTGAGTATCGCTCTATGGCAAGCGCGACGTGTGTACTTACATGGATGTGTGGTCTCTTGTTATCCTTTGGAATCTCTCTTTCAGCTCCTATTACTCTCTTGTGTGATAGTCAGTTATTCACATCGCACAGAATCCTGTTTTTCATGAGCGCACTATAAATATCGAGGTTGAATGTCACCTTGTTCGTGATGCCATTCAGTCTGGCCTCATCTCTACGAAATATGTTGACACTTCTGCTCAGTTAGCAGACGTACTTACGAAAGTGCTTGGGACTCGACAATTCACTATCTTACTTGGCAAGTTGGGCGTTCGTGACTTTCACGCTCCAACTTGAGGGGGGTGTTGGAGGATCGCCCTAAGGGAAGAAGCTCCCTAGGAGCGGTTGGCGCTAGGATGAGATGACGCTAGGAGGAAGAACTGTTGGTGGCTCCAGGAAGAGCTGCTGGAGGCACCAGGAGAGCTGCAAGGCGCTGGAGAGAGCTCAGGATATGGGGATATACTATTCTCTCTTTGTATATATCTTGTAATCATTTATGTATATCAAGTAATTAGCGTAATTGTATGAATTGATAGTGTATATCCAATAGTTATTGTAATTGTAAGGATTGATAGTGCAATTGTAGGGATTGATTTGTATTAAGATTAGATCAAAATTTTTAGGTTGTATATAAAATTATTGATGGAATTGGAATTAACAGCGAAAATTCTACCCTCTCCCACTATTGATTTCTAATTAAAAGTTGTCAGTTTATCACTTAAAACATCTGTCACTTAAAAACTCAATTTCATAATATACTAATAAAATAGTGTGTGTATATATATATATATATATATATATATATATACTCCTCCGTCCCACGATAATCTGTAAAAAGATATTTTTTGGGCATCCCATAATAATTTGCACTTTTCCAAAATGAAAATGGGACTCATTTGTCTCTACTCACAACCATTACCCACTTACTCCACTTTCTCTCTCCTACTCAACCATATACACTCACAACACATCACATTTTACCTTAATTCTCGTGCCAAGCAAAAATGTGCATATTTCTATGGAATGGAGAGAGTATATATATACTCCCTCCGTCCCATTCCATGGTTCACACTTTTTTCAAATCACGCAAATTAAGGAAATAGGTGGGAAGAAAAAATGTTGTGAGTGTAAAAGTAAAATAGGAGAGAGAATGAGTGGATGAAATAGTAAATTTGAAAAGTGTTGTGAGTATAATAGTGAAATAGGAGAGAGAATAGTGGGTGGAATAGTAAAGATTCTTTGTCATTTTAGGAAAGGTGAAGCTTTTAACGGACATCCATTTTGGCAAAAAGTGAAGCTTGAAATGAAACGGAGAAAGTGTATATATATGTATATATATATATATATATATATATATATATATATATATATATATATATATATATATAGAGAGAGAGAGAGAGAGAGAGAGAGAGAGAGAGAGAGAGTATACATAAAAAGAGAATTGTCGTTGATGGTGATAGTGATCGATTTAGTGGTCCTATATCTTTAATGAGAGGCTATTAATGGATCTTGAAGAGGATAAATATGTTGGTTTTGCTTTGATAGAAAAAATGTAAACCCTTTAAATTGATTCAATTTGTGACCACTAGGTCCACTAATTTTGTTTCTTGGTTACGTGGTTCCCTCGTATTTCACATGCGTGACTCTCTCTCTCTATCTTTTTCTTCCGACATCTGCACAAGTTGTACAAAATACGTACACAAAGCATTTTCCTCCTCCTTTTTTTTTAATATTTTTTTAAACAAAAAAATTCAACTCAAAATTGGATATTTATTTTGAAACGGAGAGGACTGAGGGTGAATAACTCTCAACTATTAGTACGAAAAAGAAAATATGCTGGGCCTAGAGCCATGACTCAAACTTAGTGAATAGGGAGTAAACAATAATTAAGCCCATTCTAATTTGGGCCTAGGACAACTAAATGTAAATGATAGTCATCTCCAAATGGGCAGCCCAAACCCGGCCCAAAATCTTAAGCCCATACGGGATTTGAGTCGGTCCAAAAAACTGAATATTTTCTGGTCCTGACCCGACTCAGAGGCCCAAACTCACATGCCCGGCCGATGCAAACGACCCGGAGCTAGCATTTGGTCAAAGATAAACCAAAGACTGCATGCAAGAACAAACAAAAGAGGAACCTGCCACGTGTGACGTGGGCATACACGTGTCCCCAATCAAAAACCCACGTAGCCCCTCTTCCCTCAGATCAAAACCATCCATTCCTAAACTTCCTTCTCCATCCTCTTTACTGTGTGTTTCTCAGTGTGTGTTTTTCAGCCATGATAATGATGAAGAAATCTTCTAATCACATATCAATGCCCTGTTGGGTAATCCTCTTTACTGTGTGTTTTTGCTTCTTCTACGTGCATGCAAATGCAATAGGAGGACATTATGGTAATTTTGATGATGAGGAGGGTGGTGGTGGTGGTTCTGCTGTGGGAGCCGGCGGCGGTCCTTTTCTGGTGAAGAGAGATCAACGGAGGTTGATTGCATCAACTGAGTATGGACAGATCTCCGCCGTCAAAATCCCTACTAGTGATGGAAGAAAGAGAATTACTGGGTCCTACTACCATCTTCAGTTCATCACATTGGAGCCAAATGCTCTCCTCCTTCCTCTACTCCTCCACGCCGACATGCTTTTCTATGTCAATACAGGTTTTCATTTTTCTCTCTATATTATTAGGCCCTTTTAGGATTTGCAGTTGATTTGTCGGCATTTTGAATGATAAAATTGCACATAAACAATTTCCTAATTTAGAGTTACTTAAATTTTAGGATTTACTTGTTTGCATATGGCATTTACAATAGTAAACTATTCCTTAATACAAAATTGTGGCACTTATTTTGTTTGGGACGTACCAAAAAAGAAAGTCATATTTAGTATGGGACGGAGGTAGTATTGAGTGCGGTCCACTGTTGGATCTCTTTCTCGAAATGCAGACATTTTTAGGATCATCATCATCATAGGCAAAAACTTCTACGGGGTCCACCCATATTTACATCTAGAGCCGTCAATACGGGATAACGAGACGACATTATGTTGTCTCCCGACTAATGCGGGATGGGACGAATTTTCGCGTGACTAAAATATTTCGTCTCGTTCCAAATTTACTGCGGGACAATGCGGGACCCGTTGACTAGGCGGGATTAGGCGTTGACTAGGCAGGATGCCTCCAAGGCCGGCCAAAGCCAAGGCCACGGCCAAATAATGCTTGCTACCCAGTTTCAGCCTCATATATATACCCACTAGCCACATTTTACTTTCTTTTTCTTTCAATGTGGGATATAACCTCCAAGGCACGGCCAAGGGACAGCCAAGCCCAAGCCCAAGCCCAACTTATCAGCAAGCCTTTTCAGCCTTTTCAGACTCATACAATGAACGTCGCGGGACGGAATGGGACGGGACCGCACTATGTTGTCCCGCGACTAATGTGGGACGGGACGGGATGGGACGAATTTTCGCGGGCCTAAAATTTTCAGTCCCATCCCGTCCCATTTGTATGGCGGCATGGGTAGTCCCGACGGAACCGTTCCAACTTGACGACTCTATTTACATCTTTAGAATCCTTAAGGCCTTAAAAACGTGCACAGCCAGCAATCACGGGTGGATCCAGGATTTTGAAACTGCGTGGGCTTGATATTTAAAAAATATTGTAAACAATAATAACAGCAAAAAATAACTTCATATATAAAAATAAAAAAAATACATATAGTCGGTGACTTATGTAAAAAAAAAAATCAAAATTCTGAGGTGGGCTGAAGCCCACGTCAATTAGGCAATTACATTGTAGATCCGCCCAGCATAGACAGGAATAGTTGACTAGTAGGATGTTTGTTCTTCTGTCGATTTTATTGTTCTAGTAATATTTTGTTATCCCTTGTATTTAGGGAGTGCGAGGTTGAGTTATGTTGACTATGATGAAGATGAGAATGAACACCAGCACATAGATTTAAGCCGAGGAGATGTTTACAGACTGCAAGCCGGAACTCTCTTCTTCATTCAGAGCAACTTGGAGACCGAAAGACAAAAGCTCCGAATTTACGCCATATTCGCTAATTCCAACGAGAATTCACAAGTGTGTTTAATTTTCTAGTTCTCTCCAAACGTGAATAAAATTGGATTTTTCAAGTCTCCTAACTATATTCTAACAATTACGCAGGAAATTCTATCAATCAAGGCATATTCGAGCGTGCAAGACCTCGTACTAGGATTTGATAAAAGAGTCCTACAGGCAGCATTCAATGTACAACCTTGTCCATCCTAGTTCTGATTTTTCATGTTATTGTCTTTAATACTCTCTGTCACAATATAAATGTCGCACTTTTTTTGGTCGACTTGGTTGAACATTGACCTAAAATTTATGAAAAATTAATAATCTTTAGATTAAATTTAAAATTCATGAAGATAAATAATGTTTCATGGTTCATAAAATATTGGTCGAAGTTCAATTGAATTGACAAAAAATAAATAAATAAAAGTGTGAATTTTATTTTGGGACGTAGGGAGTAGTATTAAACATAGGGACTAAATGGGATATTGCAGGTGCCGGAGGATGTAATAACGGAACTAAAGAGTGGCCAACCACAGCCGTTGATTGTGCATGGGGTGCAAAAGGCGAAAAAGAACATATGGGAAGTGGAGGCACATTTTATGAGAAGTCTTCTTGGAAGTAGGAATTATGGTATGTTTGATTTCAGCAATAAAGGGAAGAAAAATAAAGTATTCAACATTTTGAAAGCGAAACCGGATGTTGAGAACTGTAATGGTTGGAGCTTATCAGTGACAAAGAAACAGTCGAAAGCTTTGAAGAATTCTGACATGGGTGTTTTCATGGTGAACTTGACCAAGGTCAGTAGTCAAAAATATGTAAACCCGAAACATTTTTCGTTCTGTTGTTTATTTTCTTATTTTTGGTTAAAATTGTTATATATTTTTTTGTGTTTTTGAAGGGTTCGATGATGGGGCCACACTGGAACCCAATGGCAACAGAGATAGGAGTGGTATTGCAAGGGCGAGGAATGATAAGTATAGTCTGTTCTAGCAATACAAGTGAAACAGGGTGCAAAAACATGAGGTTCAGGGTTGAAGAAGGTGATGTATTTGCAATACCGAGGTTTCATCCAATGGCTCAGATTTCTTTCAATAATGAGTCATTTGTTTTTATGGGATTTACAACTGCATCAAAAAAGAACCACCCTCAGTTTTTAGCTGGTAAAAGATCGGTGCTGCAAACGTTGGACAAATTGGTATTGGCTGCATCTTTTCAAGTTAGTAACGAGACTATGGAACGACTTCTGGCCCCACAAGAGGAGTCAATTATTTTGGAGTGTACTTCGTGTGCTGAGAATGAAGAAGCGGTGATGGAGGAAGAGATTGAGAGGGAAAGGGAGGAAGAAAGGAGAAGAGAGGAGGAGGAAGGTAGAAAGAGGGAAGAAGAGAAGAGGAGAGAGGAAGAAGAAGCTAGAAAGAGGGAGGAAGAGGAAGCTAAGAGGAGGGAAGAGGAAAAGAGGAGAAGGGAGGAAGAGCAAGAAGAGGAAGCTAAGAGGAGGGAAGAAGAGGAAAAGAGGAGAAGGGAGGAAGAGCAAGAAGAGGAAGCTTGGAGAAAGGAAGAAGAGGAGGCGGCTAGAAAGAGGGAAGAAGAAGAAGAAGCTAGGAGGAGAGAGGAGGAAGCTTCTAGAAAAGAGGAAGAGAGAAGAAAACACGAAGCTGAACAAGAAGAAGAAGCTGCCAGAAGGCAAGAAGAAGAAGCTCGACGACAAGAAGAGGAGAGGAGAAGACAAGAAGAAGAAGCTTCTAGAAAGCAAGAAGAAGAAGCTAGGCAACAACAAGAGGAGAGGGAAAGGCAGGAGGAGGAAGAGGCTCAGAGGAGGGAGGAGAAAAGGAGAAAACGTGAAGCAGAACAAGAAGCGGCCAGAAAGCAAGAAGAAGAGGCCGAAAGGCAACAGGAAGAAGAGAGAGAAAGGCGGCAGGAGGAAGAGGCCCAGGGGAGGGAGGAGAAAAGGAGAAAACATGAAGCAGAACAAGAAGAAGCGGCCAGAAAGCAAGAAGAAGAGGCGGCAAGGCAACAGGAAGAAGAGAAAGAAAGGCGGCAGGAGGAAGAGGCCCAGAGGAGGGAGGAGAAAAGGAGAAAACATGAAGCAGAACAAGAAGAAGCAGCGGCCAGAAAGCAAGAAGAAGAGGCGGCAAGGCAACAGGAAGAAGAGAAAGAAAGGCAGCAGGAGGAAGAGGCCCAGAGGAGGGAGGAGAAAAGGAGAAAACATGAAGCAGAACAAGAAGCAGCAGCGGCCAGAAAGCAAGAAGAAGAGGCAGCAAGGCAACAGGAAGAAGAGAGAGAAAGGCGGCAGGAGGAAGAAGGGGAGGAGGGACATGGAGAACAAGAGGAGGAAGAAGGAGAAGAAGCAGCAGCTAGGAGGGAAGATGAGGAAAGGCAAAAGAGGGCGGCAGAAGAGGAAGCTGAGGCTAGAGAGCGAGAAACAGAAGAGGAGGGAGAGGGTAGAAGAATTCCGAGAAGATTCAGGGGAGTCTGATAATAGTAAGTCAAGAGGGGCTGGTGTTTATGCTTTCATATGAATAAAGAGACAAGAGACAACTTCTTTGTTCTTGTGGTGTAATGAAGCATGCTTTGTTAGTATTTCGGAATGTGCTTTTGTTGGTTCGAGAGATGTTATGAAACTGGTATCTTTGATGTGTTGATATGAATGAGTACTATTCTGAAGTGTATATCTTAGGGTAGTAAATAGACAACCAGTAACAAAATTTAATCATTTTACTACTGAATGAACCCGGGAGAAGTGTTAAAAAGAACCAACAAAAGGGCATGTTTCCATTTCCATGTTGAAAGATACAAGACTAGCTACTTAGCACAGCTTTCTACAAGCAGCTGTGCACAATGCAAAAATAACCTACAAAAAAAAAAAACAAAGACGCCCAAAGACTAAGAAAGACTCACAGATGTGTTGGGTTACTCAGATATGCAACTACAACGGTGACATCATCGAGTTTGCCACCAAAATAACGAAATCCAGCCTCCTGAGCTGCTTTGGAAAATGGAGACTGTCGTGTTCGGTCTAGGGCTCTTTGACGTGCTAGAGCTGCTATATTCTGAGCTGTCGTTTCAGGATTGGAGCCTGCTTTCACCCCTTGAACTACGATAGTGCTTATGTCACTATGAAATAAGTTGTCGAATAGTCCATCTGTCCCGGCTACTATAATATCCCCCGGTATAACAGGAAATGAAAAAACCTGACAATTCCAAACCCATGAAAGTGTCAGATCACATGCATAGCCTAGGAATTTCATGAAGATAATTATTTTTATCATAAATGATTGGTCAAACTTCAATAAGATTGACCACCAAATTCAAATTGGGACTACTCTTTGGAACTGGGAGTAATCTTATATTTTCATAAAACTTCCATCCCTATGTTTACAACAAAAATTGAGAGGAAACAAATGGGAGAAATAACGCTTCTTTCCTCGCCATTTCCATCCTTAAAAAAAACGTCCAACCAACTCATAGCGTAGTAAATTTCCTTCCCATTGTTATAAGACCTCCATGCAAGCCCATAAGGTAACTTAGGTGAATGATCTGACCTAACAAGGACAGTGCCTAACTCACCAAGGAATCACAGAGTACTACAATACTACAAGTTCCTTTCCCAAGATTTTTAAACTCTTGTACTCCATCATCTATTTAAGCTAGCAAATGTCCCACAGTGTCTGAAGTTACCAAAAAATTCTACTCCCTCCGTCCCCAAATGAATGACCAATTTTTTTTTAAAAAAATTGCTCTTGATCAAGAGAAAAATTGAAAAGTTTTGGTCATTCATTTTGAGACAGGGGTAGTTCTAATCATGCCATGTCCGAAAATCTAGCTAGATTTCTATTTAAAGGCAGCGTGACATCTTTGACAAGGATCAACACAGAAGAATTTCCAAAACTTATTTGGTAAAGCTTATTTGGGATGAGCAACTTTTTTATTTTTCCATTATCGAAACACAGGTAACAGAAGATTTGACATTTAACACTAGAAGAAAACAAGAGCACAATTTGATAAATCAGCAGGATTTGTATTTTAACTGACCTGACCAGAACTAGGCAAGTCACCATTGGGGCCATTCTCTAACTGATAGGGAAAATTAAACCCATGTTGCTGTACCCCTGATTCAAAGACGGTGGAGCCATCTCTGATCACAATAAACCCACTGTCCCCTAGGTTAATTGCATGAACGCCCTGCAGGAACCAAAAATAAGAAAAGATCAATGCGAACAGTAAGGAAACTTTACTCGTGTCGAGGATTTTTTTAGAGAACTATTGAAAGGCCACATATTCATTACAAAATGGTGCCAAGTAGACACATCAGCATGTCACTGACCAATTCAATAAAAGTTTGAAACTGTCTATTTTCAATACCAAAGTATTTCTGAACACCCAAAGGTAAGGTAACTTCCTGCGTCTAAGCTTCAATGCTGTAAATAGTCCATTTCTGGAAGTTTTCTAAAACGCCAAATAAACTAAATTTACAAAGATATGGCCTTTATTCATGTAAGGAATGTGTAAACCACTACAGAATCCGTGAAATTGCCAGATGGCATGATGAAGTTGACACGTGAGAGGTTAAATGACTTAGAAAAAAGAGGAAAAAAACATATATTACTGCTCAGAATCTGCATATATTGACATCTCCTGCCACTAATCATCTAGAACAGACGCTTTTATTGACACCTTTGTAAGCTGTAACTATGAAAAATGTTCGCAACATATGCTGACATGGCTTTAACTAATAACCTAGCAATCTTCTCCTCTCACTTACTGTAAGAGCATTAGTTTTCAGTCTCTGTCTTGAATTTATTGCATTGACTTATACATACTTCTATTTGAGTGTCCAATTAAACATGCTCGAAGATCTTCATAGAAGTTTTTCAATTTAAGGGAATAAAGAGTAAAGAAATACTACAAACCTGGTCTGTGATGGCTATAATGCAGGCTGTTGAGGAACCTAATACTTTTGTGTTCGAGTGAGCTCTTGTCAATACCCTTGCTGGGTCAATGCAACCCTTGGGTTCATCTTGAATAGCTTTCACTGAATTAGACATAAGACCACGGGCATATTCTCCAGCATCAACACCAACATCTGCCCAGCCACCAACGCCGTCTGCTACACCAATCACTTGCTCATCCACACAAATAAAATGAGCATCCTCTCCACCAGTTTTTACCTTGTCAGGATGTGGCAGATAACATGATCCAGATTGTAGTTTCAAAATTCTGTCATCTAGACGCTTTCTGAAGTTTCCCATGCAAGATAAATTTGGAAATCAGCTTCAAAATTAAGTCCAACGAGTCCACGAGGAAAATATGAGAGCCAATATCAAGGAACAAAAAACATTATTATAGGTGCTTCAAGGGGCTTCTAAGTGCTTCAGTGAAAACTTCCGCAAAACTGAAAAGATAGGCTACCCTTGATAAATGGAGGGTTCATATTAGGCCCAGTTATAGCATAAATAGACTACTCTCATAGCGCTGTTTTAGACATGCAGCTCACCTTTTGCTAACTAGCATGTTACAGTTTGCATGTTGTCAAAGAATATAAGAATAGCTCCATAAGGAGCTCACAGTGTGATTATTCCAGTTTCTTTCTCAGATCTTAAAGTCTTAGCATAGACAATTGGCTAAAAACCTCACTTAGGACTATTTTGTAGAATCTCCAAAAAAAGATAGTGATTCTTTTTGAGACAACAAAAGTACATGGCATGCATTTGGATGTGGATCTTCTGCATATGAATTTTTTTTTTTGAAGGCAACTTCATTTATGCCTGACTATTTTCACATTACCTAAAAAAGGAGAAGAAAGAAAGAAATGTTCCAGAAACACTTGCAAGTGTCAGCAAATTAAATAAGCTATACTCAAGGTTCATCTCATGAAGGTCCTTAAATGGAATGCCTATTATGATTCCTTAAGTATAATTGCTTAAAGTTTCCACTAGCACATAACTTCTCTCATGCCCGAATAAGAAAAAATCAGAATTGTATATGACGTACAATGAGATGCCACATTGCCACGGCAGGTTGTTAGTTTGTTAGTTAGCAGCCCACTATCTTGCAATCTAATAAATAGTTCAGCTAGTTCCTCACTCACTGATGCAAGATATTCAACATACATGTGCTTGTTAAACTTATATTTCTGCTTCAACAGATAGGGCTAAAGCAACAGCTATCGAAAATACATAAGTAAAGCAAGAGCTACCAAATGTATTAGTTAAAAATAAATAAAATAAAATAAAACAGGAACGTACTCATCAGCTGCAATTGACATACTTGCAAACTGTTCATCAATCGATGAAGCATTCAACGACACATCCGGATAACCACTATCAGACATTGAGGAAGAACTACTATAGTTTTTCAACCAAAGATCACCAACTGGATTGGAGCTGCTTGGCATTCTTGTAACATCAAATATAAAATACCCATGAACCACACTGCTTCTCCTAGAACACGGTTCTCTATATCTCATACTTATGCCACCTCTTTGGGAACCCTGACGACTTCCACCCACAAAGTGAACAGCACTACATTTAGTAAGACTTTGCACATTCCCACAACTTGAAATCAAGTTATCCGTAATAAGGTCTCTGGTTGCTGCCGCCTTGGGACCAGAAGCAGCCATAGCTCTTTTAAAACGCGGATTCCTTATTTCAGAAACTCGACAATTCGAATTCGACAACAAACCACTAGCTCCAAATTGACGAACTTTACTGGATTTCACAAACAATCTCCCCTGTTGGATGAAAGATTTACTATGGAAACCAGTAACTCTTTGAATACCAACACTGAAAGCAGAATTCAAATTAGAAAGGAGCCTAATTGACATTCTATTAACAGAAAACCCCTTCATAGGAACCCCCTCCCCCATTGCAAACCCGGAATCGAAAAGCGACAGTTACTGCTCACAAACCCAACGAAAATATGAACAAATCCTGGAAATTGAAAAATTAAATTTGGGCAAAAAAACACAACCACTGAAATTATACCAAACAGAAAACCACTTAAATTAATTCGAAATTACAATAGTGGATAGAGCTAAAAATTGAATTTTGAGCGGTGTTTGAAATTTGAATACCTTTTTCATAGCTGGAATCGGCGAAAGGAAAATGTTGTCGTATAATGGAAAACTCCGAAGTCGTTTTCCGTCCTCGAAGATTTCGATGTGAGTTTTACCGCTCATGATAGAAGCCTTCAGGTTCAGGTGAGGCTTTGTTCGATTCAATTTTTCAATGTCTTCAATAGTTGCGCCCTGGCCCTGGCCCTGGCCCAATTGCAGCCCACTAGTCCAAGCGTGCCTTTCGAATTGGGAAATTATAAAGTTGCAAAAAAAAAATTGCAATATTTTGTTAATGCTTTTAATTAGAGTGTGTCGAATTTACGATTGATGTAACACGTATTGATCATCTTAGTTGTTTTAAAATATAAATTAGGTTTCCAATTTACGAGTTAAAACTGTCAATCGCAGGCGCGCATCCAGGATTTTGAAATCGCGTGGGCTTGATATTTAAAAAATATTGTAAACAATAATAACAGTGAAAAATAATTTCATATATAAAAAAAAGTTACATATAGTCGGTGACTTAGGTAAAAAAAAATTAAAATATTCAAAATTCTGAAGTAAGCTGGAGTCAGGGGCGAAACTATATTATGCTGAGAGGGGTCACTTGACCCCCTCACTTTTTCATTTATTCCATTGTGATCCTTTAATTTTTTGTGTGATTCTAAATTTTTCTCACTTTGACCCCCCTCAAATTTTATCATATCACCCCCTCAAAAAAAAAAGTGTTTGTATTTTGTACTTCTTTTATCTCAAAATGAATAATTATTTTCTATTTTTTTATCACAAATTAAATGTCTATTTTCTAAAACACAATTACTCTCTTTGTCCCAAAATAAATGTCCAATTTTTTTTTAAGAATAAAATTGAACCTTCATTTGTGTCTGAGGTAGTAGTCCCTATCCGATTTTTTTACAATTTTTTTTTCACATTTTGTTATATACATATAAAACTAAAATTTAAAATAATTTGGAATGTTCTTATATAAAAACATAGATATTGATTTTGGTTTGCAGGAAGTAGTATAAACATTTTATTCCCAAATTTTAAGACATTTTTTTACTGTCTTAGTTTAAACGAAAGAACTTAAAGTCAATGCTTAAATTAGAGAATATATCACACTGCTCGACTACTTTTAACTCTATATTTACTTGAAGTTAATACTTAAACTAGAGATTTTGGTATGGATGAAGTGGTATAAACAGTTTATTCTGAAATTAATTTTTTTATTTGTTTGTCGTTGTTGTTGAGGTAATTAAATTTTAACTCTATATAAACGCTTTTCTTTTTAGTGTTATTGCTATTGAATCTATGACTATGAAATAGGTTATATATGCCGTATTAAAGTTTTATATTTTTAATAGTGTGATTTTCATTTTTTCCGTTATTTCAAAGTTGACCCTCCTCACTAAAATTTCTAGATCCGCCGCTGGCTGGAGTCCCCCTTGTTGTGAATTTGGCCCTCCACAAACCAAGCAAACCACAAGAATAATAATCGCACACAAACAAAGCAAAAAGAAAATCAAAAGCACAGAAAAGACAAGAGAAATTGTTTACCCAGTTCACCAATTTGATTGGCTACGTCTGGGGGCACTACCAAGCCAGGATCTTGCACTATGTATGTAAAATATGTGTTACAACAAGTCTAGGGGCGGAATACCACTTATAATATATAGTAGGGAGTAAAACCAAGCCCTAGATGGACAAGGGTTCCCTAAATTACGTCTAAAACCCGGCCCGAGATTTTCCTCCCTGCCAACATGCGGCGCCAAGACACTATAAGCGCGGCCGCCCTCAGAACGAGAAACAATCACCATCCTCGGCCAACCGCCGCGGTCGCTCACTCCTTCAGCGCGGCCGCGCAGAATAAGCTTCTCCGAGCATCACTGCGGTCCAGTGCGCGGTCGCGTTCACCACCCGCGCGGCCGCCCTCACCTCCAAAGAACTTTAGACGAAATTTCCAACCCTTTTTTGCTCGAAGTCTAGTACGGCTTGGTCTTCTATCCCAACAATCTCCCACCTAGAGATCAACCACACATATAAGCCCCGTATCCGTCTTCAACTCATCCTTGGTGTCCTCCTAGTGCTCACCTCGATCATGGTAGTGCCATCCTCCTCTCTCATTCTTCAAGCCCAATTGAAGCTTTGCACAGCCTTCAACTTCTCAAGGTTCACAACCTCATTAACATGTCACTGGATTCTCCGATCCCAATATCTTTTCTAGCCACAAAGTCTTCTCCTCCAAGAGATGTCTGATGTAGTGAAACCTCAGTTCAATGTGCTTCGTCCTCGAATGAAATGCCGGATTCTTTGCCAAGTGAATTGCACTCTGACTGTCACTGTAGAGAATATTACCACTTCGCGTCTTCCCAAGTTCACCCAAGAAGTTCTGCAACCAAACCATCTCTTTACTTGCTTCGTCACACGCCACATATTCTCGCTTCGCAGCCGATCGAGCCACGATCTTTTGTAACTTAGAAGCCCAGGAGATTGTTGTACCACCCAATGTAAACACATAACCCGTAGTACTTCTCCTCTTATCAAGATCACTTGATGCCAAGTCCGCATCAACATAACCCGCTAACACCACTTCCTTGCTTGAAAAGCACAGAGCCTTACCAGCAGAACCCTTCAAGTAACGTAAGATCCACTTAACCGCTTCCCAATGTTGCTTTCCTGGATTGCCCATGAACCGGATGACTACTCCCACCGCATGTGCAATGTCCGGCCTTGTACACACCATTGCATACATGAGACTCCCCACACCGAAGCATATGGAGTTATCTCCATCTTGTCAAGCTCTTCCTTATTCCTAGGCGAGTCCCTCTCGGATAGCTTGAAATGCAAACCCAATGGCGTCCTTGTTGGCTTCGCCTCTTCCATACAAAACCTTGCTAAGACCTTCTCAACATATTCTGCTTGTGAAAGAACCAACTTGCCCGACTCCCTATCCCGATCAATCCGCATGCCCAAGATTTTCTTTGCCTCTCCCAAATCCTTCATCTCGAACCGTTCCGACAACCGAGTCTTCAACCCGTTTACCTCTCTACCGCTAGAGCCCGCTATCAACATGTCGTCCACATATAACAAAGAAGATAATATACCCATTGTCCGTGTTCTTGAAGTAGCAACAATGATCCGCCTCACATCTCGATAAAATCAATGTCGTGCATGAATCCATCAAACTTCCTCGTACCACGCCTTACTAGGAGCTTGTTTAAGGCCATACAAGCTCTTAGTCAATCCGCAAACTAGCTCCTCGCTACCCTTAGACAAGAAACCCTCTGGCCGTACCATGTAAATTTCCTCCTCTAAGTCTCCATGAAGAAAGGCCGTCTTCACATCCATCTCGTTCAAGCAAAGAAGTCATCCGCCACTACTATCCCTTAACCATTCTCGATAGTGGTCATCTTCACAACCGGAGTGAATACTTCTGTAGTCAATACCATACTTCACGAAACCCTTTAACAACCAGCCTTGCCTTGTAACGCTTGCTACCGTCTCGCTTCCTCCTTGATCCCGTAAACCCACTTGTTATGCAAGGCCTTCTTCCCCTTAGGTAGTTTAGTCAACTCCCAAGTTTTGTTGGCCTTCAATGAGACCATCTCATCATCCATCGCAGCCTTTCCACTTGTTACAAAGCACACTACGAATCGCTCCGCATAACATTCCGGTTCCCCATTATCTCGTCAACAACAAATAATAATTCGAAGGAGTATACTCGTCATGATCCACGCACCCGCTGGATCTACGCAGCGGAATATCCGGCTCGGGAGTATGTGGTTCATCTTCAATGACCTCCCGACCATGGTCAACATGAATTGTCCCCGCTCCCACCCGAGTCCGGAATATCCACCTCTACAACCTCCGGTTCCGAACTAGTATCATCGTATGCCCCCTTTCTATCCTTGTACAAAACCCGTTCATTCAATACCACATCTCGACTACGAATAACCTTATGGTTTTGATCGTCCCAAAATTTATACCCGAAGTCATCCCCGCCATACCCAATAAATGTACACTTAATGTATTTAGCATCTAATTTAGTTCTCTCACAGAATCAACATGAACATAAGAAACGCAGCCAAATACGCGAAGAAAGGACAGATTTACCCTGCCACTCCAAGCTTCCTCTCGAATTCCGTTTCCCAATGGAACCGATGGTCCCCGATTGATCAAGAAAGCCGCCGTGTCAACCGCATATGCCTGTAACGTCTTCGGAAGTCCACACTTCAATCTCATACTTCTAGCCCGCTCGTTCAATGTTCCTGTTCATCCTTTCGCTACCCCGCTGAGTTGTGGAGTCTTCTTTGGAGTCTTCTCCATACGAATACCATTCGCAAAGACAATATTTCCTAAACTCCCCGAGCTCATACTCCCCACCATTATCCGATCTCAAGCACTTAAGCTTAAGTCCCGTTTGATTCTCCACCAAGGCCCTCCACTTCAACACCTCGAAAGCTTCATCTTTCCCCTTCAAGAAATAGACGCACCTTCCTTGTAGAATCATCAATAAAAGTCATATAATATGACGCACCACCTGTAGATGTAACCTGAGATGGCCCCCACAAGTCCGTGTGAACCAATTCCAACTTTGCTTCCCTCAATCCCCTACCTGTCCTCGAGAAATTATTCCTCCCTTGTTTGCCAAACATACAATCTTCGCAGATCCCCACGTTGATCGCCTTCAAACCCGGTAGTAGACCCTTGGAACAAAGTACCTTCATCCCCGTCTCACTCATGTGACCCAATCGACAGCCACAAATCGCATCACCCTCGTCGCCGCCACCGCAATACTATCCTTGGTGTTGTTCGCCAAATACAAAGTACCCTCCTTATTACCCCGAGCGATCTCACAATCCTCCTTGGTAATAACCCAGCCTCGCAGCCCGAAAGTCACCTTGTAACCCTCTTCGTCCAACCGCCCAACCGAAAGTAGGTTCTTTTTCAAACCCTAATGTGTTTGACCCCGTCTCGCATGTAGAACCTTCCCGTCCGATGCTCCTATCTCGACATCCCCCTTCCCCTTGATTTCTAAAGGCTCGCCATCGCCTAGATAGACCTTCCCGAAATCACCGGAAGTGTAATTTATCCATCTCTTCCTTATGCCCGCAAGAGTGGAATGATGCCCCGAATCCAAAGACCCATGATTCTAGTGCACTACTAACACTCGTAACCGCACATCATCACCTTCGACCGCCACATTCGCCCGATTGCCCTTACGATTTGGACAATCCCTCTTGAAGTGTCCCAATTCCTTACAATAATAGCACCGAACGTATCCCTTCGCAACCTTCGGCTTATCCTTGGTCTCATCGCCTTTCCCTTTCCACTCACTCCGTTCTCCCTAGATTCGGTTCTCCCTTGTTTGCTAGTACCCGGCTTCCCTACTAGTAGTAGCTAAAGCCGCTCCCGAAGTACTTGATGTCCCCAACTTCTTCATGCGATTTTCCTCACCTAAAAGAAAGTCTTTAACATCATCATATTTCAATTTTTTCTTATCCGCTGAAGCGTTGATTGCAGTAACCGTTACGCTCCAACTTGCCGGTAAAGAAGCTAGCAACAAGCATGCATGAACCTCATCATCGAACTTGATCTCCACCGCCGTCAATGAATCTATGACATCCATAAACTCATCGATGTGCTTAGCCAAGGATCCTCCCTCGCATCTTGAGACTACCCATCTTACGTATCAAATCAACCTTATTTGCAGCAGACTGAGTTTCAAATCTCTCGCAAGATAATCCAATAGCTCCGGTGGTTGTCGTCTTCCCGGTAGTCTTCGCAATCCACTTTGACAAAGTAGATCCGACCACCCCTGTGGCTTTCCGATCCATGAGTTCCCATTCCTCCCGACTTACATCTTCCGGCTTTGACACCCTTCGTAGGCTCAGAGATCCTTGTTGTACAAGAGATCCTCAATCCGCATCCTCCAATATCCGTAGTCGACCCATCGAATTTCTCAACCGCCCGTTTGTCCTTGCCCATTCTTGATTGCTTGGAACAACTCCCTCGATCCTAAACCAAGAGCTCGATACCGCTTGTTGTGAATATGACCCTCCACAAACCAAGCAAACCACAAGAATAATAATCGCACACAAACAAAGCAAAAAGAAAATCAAAAGCACAGAAAAGACAAGATAAATTGTTTACCCAGTTCACCAATTTGATTGGCTACGTCTGGGGACACTACCAAGCCAGGATCTTGCACTATGTATGTAAAATATGTGTTACAACAAGTATAGGGGCGGAATACCACTTATAATATATAGTAGGGAGTAAAACCAAGCCCTAGATGGACAAGGGTTCCCTAAATTACGTCTAAAACCCGCCCAGATTTTCCTCCTCGTCAACAGCGCGCCGCGCACACTATAAGCGCGGTCGCCCTCAAGAACGAGAAACAATCACCATCCTCGGCCAACTGGGCCGCTCGCTCACTCCTTCACAAGGTCGCGCAGGAATAAGCTTCTCCGAGCATCACTTGCGGTCCAGGTGCGCGGTCGCGTTCACCACCTGCGCGGCCGCCCTCACCTCCAGCAACTTTGGACGAAATTTCCAACCCTTTTTTTTGCTCCGAAGTCTAGTACGGTTGGTCTTCTATCCCAACACCCCTCAAATACCCCTATAGTCAGTAAAAAAAATCCTAGTCAGATACACGGTCGAGTGGGATTTTAACGGATGGATTAAGATTTTTAACTTGTACATTTATAAAAAAAAATCCTAGTCAGATACACGGTCGAGTGGGATTTTAACGGATGGATTAAGATTTTTAACTTGTACATTTAAGGTTTTAAAGTAAAAAAAAAAAAAAACAGTTTCATGTTGTATTTTATTTTAAATGTCGCATTTGATTTATTATTATTTATTTATTTATTTGTAGCATTATAAAATTACACTAACATTATTTTCATTTTTAGTTACGCAACACTTATTTTAATTTAAGATTGAAAAGAAAAATAACAAGTATTGAGTAATACTATATAAAAATAAATAAAAAAAGGTAGTGAAAGGTAGAAGTAAGAACACAGCTTCTTCCATATACGAAATCTGACATTTTATTTAAAGCAACTTGAACGATTTTCATCCATGGATATAGTTGTTGTAACCAAAACCCTGTTCAAGAGTTAATGGGGGGGGGGGGGGAGAATATTGGCACCTAACGCTAGTGTAATATGGACTACTGGCGGGTCCGTGTAGTGTCAAACGGGGGCAATTGCCCCCACCCCATTTATTTCTAAAATGTTTTGTTTATTTTACGCAAAAAAATTAGCATTTTAGGAGTAATATTACAATTTATTGAAGTTTGTTCTCATTCAGTGGCGAAGCCAGAAATTTTTGATAAGGAGATTAAGATATTTCTTTTTATAACTATTATAATTGAGGTATCCAATTTTTGTATACAAGGGGTCTAAATAATAATTTAGTGCAATTTTTTCTTAAAATCAAGGGGGTCAAAATGTATATTTTCATCATTTTTAGTTTTAGTAGTAAATAGTCATTTTTTTAAAATTTAAAAGGATAAAAATTGACACGTTCCAAATTTGAAGGGTCGACCGACCCATATAACTTCAACGTGGTTTCGCCACTGTTCTCATTCGCGTGAAGATAGAAATATGCTTTTTTTTTTATATATTTTTTTGCCCTTTTTTCTTTATGAAAATATTCCGTCATTTTAAAAAAAATCTGGCTCCGTCACTGTGGACCTCCCCACCATAAATAGATTCAAGAACTTTCTGGTACATTTAATCCCATCATTTTCCAGCCAAACAGAAGAAAATGACTGCAATTTTCATCTACAAAACCAAGTCCATTCGTACATTCTAACTGCACTTCCTATCTTTAATGGTGAGTAATGGTGATTCAAGAAACATTCATGATTAACACAGTATTGTATCAAGTAGGGTCTTATGTTCCATAAATGTGAACCAAAATTAATTCATGCCTAATTCCTTTTTTTAGGCATGTCGAGCCTCTTTCTTTATTCATCGGAATCGCATGCATGCATGTATAGTGAAACTCGTAGAGTCGGAGATTGCACTTTTTTATGAAGATTATTGTAGACGCTACGACGTTAACGTTTCACCTTTTACTAAAAAAAATTTCTCTGTATTTGGAATGTTTGCATTTCGATGCTTAAAATTTCTAGCATTCAGATGTAATATAAACGGATCAAATTCAGTCTATTGTCATGAATAATCAAGAGGTGAGCGGCAAGAAAATGATAAGAATGCCCCTAATATATATATATATATATATATATATATATATATATATATATATATATATATATATATATATATATTAAAAAAAACAATAAAAAAGGGAATAAATTCTAAACTTTAAGCATATTGTTTTAAATAATTCATGACCAAAAATTCTTCATTGAATAATTTATGTTGCAAAATCTGTATAAAGTAGAGGCATATGCCACAACTGAAAATGCTCAAACAAGAGAGTTAAAACCCCTAAAGCTTATATAGTTAATTAAGTATTCTCAAAAAGGTCAGAACCCACACCAATGACTTGTTGCATGCACATTCACTTAATCAAGCCAATTAACATGTCTTTTTCTCTTGCCTGCCTGCCTGCTTGCTTGCAATTTTATAACTCTCTCTCTCTCTCTCCCTCTCTCTCCCAATTAGTATTTTATTAATGTAATTATTCTTTTCATATAATTTCTTAAGTTTTAATCATGATGCTTGCATTCCATCTCTTTTGTTGGTGTCAATTATCAAGTGTCCCTCTAAAAATGGCAAGTACATGTATTTAATGATGAACCAACAAAATTGTACCATTTTATCACTCTCTAGCTCAATAGCTCAAAAGATATCCTTCGTCTGATGCACATTTTCATATGTCAAAATTTTTTGGTCGTGCATTTAACGCACGGATTTAACGCACGGGTGTAGCACTAGTTTCCGTATAATAACAAAATTGCATTTTGTTTCCCCAAGCTAACCTAAGATTCCTAGAGCCAATATGAGGAACCTTGTCATTTTTCAGACAACAAGACAACAACTCAACCACTTAGAGTTGACCATAAATTATAAATTGATCTTAAACTACAAATAACTAAAGTCTTGATTGAATCTTAACAAATCACAATAAATAAATACACATTTAAATCTAGACTTACAGAATTGACTAGTTCCAAGCAAGCTCCCAACCCAAACTTAAATGATGCCAAGAACAATTGTTGAAGAGCCCATCATTTGACCAGTGACATTAGAAGTTGGATCATTATCGAAGGGTTTGATCGTCTTTTTGCTCTCCCTCCCAGCCGCCCACGTCCATCTGAATCGGAGCCACAAGCTTCATCAAATTACGAATTAAACTGTAGTCAGATGTCACACGGACTCAACCCGATAAGCTTAGCTTGGTTGGAAACCAAGTTTTAAAGAGCTACAATAATAGTATACAATCTGAATTCTGAACTCCATCAATGGTCCACACCTACTCGTACCCGAGAGTTTATGTATACTAAATATGAATAAATTCAACTCCCATCAGTGCATATAATCTCTGCCTTAAATTCTTGACAAGGGTATATAAGCTCCGCCTTAAATTCTTGACAAGGGCGTAATTAGGCGTTTAAGAGGCGGCATATACGGTAAACCAACAGATTCAAGTCAAGAACTTCTCCCCTTGTCTTTTCCATTATATTCACCTCCTCCATATGCTGCTGCTGCAGTGGAAACATCCAAACCACCATTAATGGAGGTCATTAGTGCCGACAAACTACTACTTGGGCCACCACCGGCAGCCATACCCAATCCAAGAAGATCAAGTGTAGTATGCTTGGGCCCAAACATGGCCATAGATGGAGTACCCATCATTAGTTCCTTCAATCCCGACCCTCCATCATAGGCCAAACCTAGTCCTAGCCCTGCCGCCATTGACCCACCGTCGGGGTCGACTTGCCGCCCGTTCCATGGTGGCTGCCCACCGGAAGAAGAAGAAGAAGAGACGATCCCAAACCCCCTTAGTAACGACGCGTTTGTGGCGGCTGCTCCCATTTGAGCAGCCTTCTGAAGTAAGGCTGTTGCTGACATGGCGGGTTGGGGCGGGGGAGCGTACTGTCTCCGCTCTTGTGCAGCAGTTCCGAAAAATGAAGAGCTTTGATTGGTTGCTAAGCAGAGAGAAGTGGGTTCTATGGATGACATTGGTGCAAGAGACGGGGCCGGTTCGGGTTGACCCATGGATTGGATCAAGTCCACGAATCCAGTTGTTTGAGGCTGTGTATTTCCTGATGTAGTTGATGATGCAAATAAGCTAGCAAACACACTGCTGCTTGTGCTTCCTCTATTGCTCGAGCTGCTACTGCCATTACAGCTTCCGGTCAAGCTTGGCACCAGATGTGGTGCATCAGCTAAAACCTCTATGGTGGCATTCGTATTGGGATCGGAATTTTCTTGAGAATCTGTAAAAGAGAGAGAAAAAAACGACAAGGACCAAGTAGAAGCTTAGTTATAACTCTGCAGTCTACGGAGGAAAATTTTGAGGTTTTCCAATTAAAGAAATCTAGTCGAAGAAAAGGGCAAAATAATGAGTCCGCTTTCTCAAATTCCCTTAGTTATGTATGTTTTTTCCTTTATTTCCCAGATTTTCTGTAGATAAATACTCCCTCCGTCCCAAATGATTGTCCCACTTTTTTTGCATTTATTACGAAGAAACTTTGAACAATAATTTTAGGTTGATTTAATTATACAAATGAAGATCTAAAACTTGCAATTGATAGTATTATTGATGGTGTATCAATAATGAGTTTTAGATTTTCATTTGTATAGTTAAATAAGCACAAAATTATTGTTAAACTAATAAAAGCGAAAAATGGAGACAATCGTTAGATGGAGGAGTATTTTCACTCAAATGAAATTTAACTCTTATAAGAGTTCATCAATGCAGAAGCATTTCTTACTACTTTCTCCTCTTTTAGTGACTAGTTAACTTCAAATATCAAAATCACCATGTTGATTATATATATATATATATATATATATATATATATATATATATATATTTTTAATCATATATGCATATGAAAACAAAAATCAGTAGCAGACAAAATAACTACAATCCAAGATCAAGAGACAAAAAGAACAAAAATTTGGTGTCCTGTCTAACTTTAACTACACATTGACAAAATCCAAAAACCCAATTCAGACAGTTTATCAATTCCAAATTTGTCATACCTGGACTTTGAATTGACAAAGCTGAAGATACCATAGGAGTTGATGCAGTTAGAGCTGCCACTGGCGGCAGCATTGGTGGTGGTGTTGGTGGTGGCGGTGGTGGCGGCGGAGAGGCAACAGGCTGAGGTTTCGGGTCTTCATCTACACTAGGAGTTGGTGCTACCACAGGTGGAGCTTTACCACTCTCCTCAGCTAATGCATCACAAAATGCCCTATGTGTAATAAAGCTATCCCTCCTTCAAAAAATCAATACAAATTCAACTCAGAAACTCAATAACCACTGAAATTATATACTACCTCTGTCCCTAAATGAATGTCTATTTTTGTTCTTGATCAAGAACAAAAATAGACATTCATTTAGATGGATCAAGTACAAGATTAACACAAACAACTATCAAGAACTGACCTTGAAAACAAAGTCCCACAATCACATTTATATTCTCTAGTTCCACATATCTTCGAATGAGCCTTCCAATCCGATTGAACGGCATACTTTTTAGAACACTTATCACATTTCCATTTCTTCTCCCCGTGTTTCCTACAAAAATGCTTCTTTATCCCGGTAAGATCGCCCAAAGCTCGCGAAGGATCGTGATGAACACATGATGGCTCAGGACAAACATAAACCCTTTTCCTAATTTCTTTAGTAGACCTCTGTCTAAGCTTCCATGGAAGATTATGACCCCTTCTATGAAGCTGCAAATTTTGGTCTCTTTGAAACCCTTTATTGCAAATTTCACAAACAAATCTATTTGTAGCCATTAAAGTCTTAGGAGACAAAGTAATAACTTCTGCATCTGGATCTAAATAACAATATAATAACAAAACAAAAAAATCAGCTAAAATTCAGCTGTTGAACAAGATAAAGAAAAATTAAGATAACTTCAGCAGTTCATTGAATTTGTATACCTGGCATTCCTGGTAAATTACGCTTCTTCTTGGTGGGTTTTTCAGGAAGAGGTTGATTGCCAGATGAAGAAACACTGGCTTCGCCGGAGGCTGTGGAATCATTCATGACGGAGGAGCTGTCTAATTCGGCCGGCATGGTGGACGAACTTTTCAAAAGTGTTTCGATTTTCGTTAGTGGGAAATATAGAGGACTAATCTTTAGAGATAAAGGGGGTTTTTTGCCTAGGGTTCCAATGAAGCTTTTTCAATTAATCTACCAGTCAATCTTTGATTTCTGTCCCCACCAAACAGCTATGACAAAGATCAATTTTGAGCTAAACCCAGATTAGCAAACAAGTAGATCAACAAAACCCATGTCTCAGAATCAACTCTTTAGCTCTGTCGGTGAAGGAAAACCAGCACTTGAAGTCGACGAAATTGCCGGCAAGTGAGCTCCGGCGAAGACTTACAAATTTGAGTGTGTGAATAAGAGTGTGAAATGATTAAGCTAGCCGAAACTAATTAATGTAACCGGATTTACCCAAGCTTCTGACATTTCAGAACCCAAAAATTCAGTTTGACACAGTTGATTTGATGCTGACTTGCTGCTGCAGATGAACAGAGCTATCCCGGATGAAAGATTTCCGGCTAAACTCCGGTAAACCAAAGTAATGATGGAGATAACTATGGAATAAGACAATGATGATCAAAAAAGTAACTTGGGCGTCGGAGGCTCAAGAATCTAGAGAGAGAAAGAGGAAATCATAGAGGAGTTGCGAAAAGTCTTCTGCGTTGAGTCTGCACTCTTCTCTCTTAGTATTATTTTTATTTTTTTAATGTAAAAGTAACTTGGATGACGAGGCTCAATATTTAAAAGAAAAAAACTCTCTTAAACAGTCTTCACACAGTATAACGGGATTACAAATTTTTTTTTTTTTTAAATATTACTCCCTCCGTCCCACCAAGAGTCCCGGAGTATTTCACGATTTTTAAGAAAATTTTTAAAAATGAATAAAAAATTAAAAATGGGTAGAAGATTAGAGGAGAGAGTATGTGAAAGTTAAAAATATTTAATAGGAGAGAAAATGAGTGAGAGAAATAGTAAGTTAATGAATGATTTTTTGTAGGAGAGAATGAGTGAGAGAAATAGTAAGTTAGACTACCCACAGTGGTTTAATACCACTCCCCCCTTTCATCTAACACTTTTTACACTTTTTCTCATTCACCTAATATTTCATCTACCCATTTCATTTACCCTCACTCCAATGGCTAATTTAAATTAAATTTCAACTTCCTCCAACTCATCATTCTATACCCCACTACTTTTATTTTATTTTATTTATAATCTTTATTTTTATATTTTTATGATTAGTAAAATAATAATAATAATAATTATTATTATTATTTATAATTAAAAAAATATTTCACACTTAATTAAAAAAATATTGCATCAATTTATAGGTAAAAAAAATAATGATTAGTAAAAAAATATTTCAGCTCAAATTGAAAACTAAGTGTGTTTTTTTTGTGTCCAAATCAAATGAAAACTTATATCAATTTGTAGGGGAAAAAATGATGAATTTTGGTGAAAAAAAAATTAAAAAAAAATTAATTTACTAGGTGATAATTCAGCTCAAATTGAAAATTAAGTGTTTCTTTTTTTGTGTCCAAATCAAATGAAACTTATATCAATTTGTAGGGAAAAAAATGATGAATTTTGGTGAAAAAAAAATTAAAAAAAAATTAATTTACTAGGTGATAATTCAGCTCAAATTGAAAATTAAGTGTTTTTTTTTTTTTTGTGTCCAAATCAAATGAAACTTATATCAATTTGTAGGGAAAAAAATGATGAATTTTGGTGAAAAAAAAAATAATTTACTAGGTGATAATTCAGCTCAAATTGAAAACTAAGTGTTTTTTTTTTGTGTGTGTGTCCAAATCAAATGAAACTTATATCAATTTATAGGGGGAAAAATGATGAATTTTGGTGAAAAAAAAATAAAAAATTAATTTACTAGGTGATAATTCAGCTCAAATTGAAAACTAAGTATTTTTTTTTTGTGTCCAAATCAAATGAAACTTATATCAATTTGTAGGGGAAAAAATGATGAATTTTGGTGAAAAAAAAATTTAAAAAAAATTAATTTACTAGGAAATAATTCAGCTAAAAGATTTGGGATAAAAAATTTTTTTTCAAAAATTCAACTCACCAATTAATTGTTGACACGTGTTGGATATAAAAAAAAAGAAAAAAAGAAAACGTTTCAGCTAGATGAAACATTTCATCTATCCAATTCGACCAACCCCTTTTAATTTTACCATTACAGCCTTCCATCCGGATGAAATGGGTTTCATCCCCCATTTCATCCGGCCACTGTGAGTAGTCTTAATGATTGGTTTTTTGTAAATACTGTATGTTAAAATTATAAAGGTATAATGAATGATTTTTTTGTAAATCTATAGTATAAATGGCACCGGTACTATGAACAGTACTATGAACAGTGCCAAATTAATTTTTCCCATTTTGTCCTCACTAAATTGTTCCTTTTCCATTTTGTCCCTTTTTTTTAAAATAAAAAAAAAATAAAAAATAATAAAAAATACCACGTGTCCTCGGACACGAGCTTTTACTAGTATATACGTAAACATTATGAGGGTATAAATGTCTGAAACACTGTTCATATATTTGCATTTATGGAATGGGATTTTTGGGTCTGAAACGGATCAAAAGGGAAAGTAGGACTCTTGATCTGAAACGAAGGGAGTATATTTTTAAAATATATTATTATTATTTTTAATTAATTTTGTCACATAGTGAGAGATGATATCACACAAGACCACCTCTATTTATAAATTATTTATAATTTATAATTAGGAAAAAGTGAATTTGTGTACTGAATGCTACCAGAGTAGCATATAAAAGAAGAGTAAGTTTTAGGGGACCTTTTTTTTCATAAGTTATAAAAAATTCACTTTCATTTTTAAAAATATCAAGTTTAGATTTTAAAATATTGAGTTTAGGTCTTAAAATATCTAGAAAATAAAATAGTGAGCTTAAGCGTAAAAACAGTGAGTTTAAGCTAGAAAATAAAATAGCGAGTTTAGCCCTTAAAACAGTGATTTAGGCTTTAAAACACCAAGTCAATATATTTAAAAACAGAATTTTTTATAACTTATGGAGAAATAGATTTTCCCCAAAATTTTCTGTTTAAAGAAATTGTAAAAAATCTTACTCCCTCCGTCCGCCTAGTAAGTTCACACTTACTGTTTACACGTTAATTAAGGAGGGAGTATTATATTAAAAGTGTTGTGAGTGTGAAAATAAAATAGGAGAGAGAATGAGTGGAGGGAATAGTAAATTATAATGGTTTGTGAGTATTAAAATAATGTAGGAGAGAGAATGAGTGGAGAGAATAGTGATTTAAGGTTTCCTTTTTAGGAAAGAAACAAAGTGTGAACTTTGTAAACGGACGCCCAAAATAAAAAGTGTGAACTTTGTAAGCGGACGGAGGGAGTATATAAGTAATTTTGTTTAGGTATAAACTTTCATTCAGTTAGTTGTTAAAAAAATACTCATTCCGTTTCTTTTTACATGATACTAATTTTCATTTTGATCGTCTCACTTTACTTGTGACTATTCAAAATGATAATTTTTATACTAATAAAACCAATCAAAATATTATTCACGTCACTAATTCTCTCTTATACTTCATTTTTTTTACTCACAATAACTTCTTTCACCAATTCTCTCTCCTAATTTTACTTAAATCTTGTGACAAAATTATTAGTATAAAGTGAAATGGGTCGGTGGGAGTAAGTTATTAAAATTGCATTTACACCTCCGAAATTTATTTAATTTGTAACATTGCTCCAAATAATTACGCCACTGTCCCTAAAGAGTAGGTCTGCTGAGAAACGTATTTCTCCATAACTATGGAGAAAAGCGTTTTTAATAGCCAGAAGCTATACGTTTGATAACCAGAAGAAAATTTCTGATATCGGTCTCGAAAGGTTACGGATATCCGAAGCCTTTGATATCCGAAAAATAGATTTGAAGCCAAATCCAAGGTCAAGACCAGAAATTGCTTATTGAAGGTTTCTGGATATCCAGAAATCTTCAAATGTATATCCAGAAATCATCAAATGAATATCCAGAAACATTTTGAAAGTTTCTGGATATCATTTCAGGTTCCGATATCACTTTCATAAGCTTCGGATATCCTTTCAAAGGGTTCGGATATCCGTAACCTTTACGATATCCGAGTAACCGTGACAATGTCATGGTCAATACAAAAAGTTTCTGGATATCCTTTCAAAAGGTTCTGGATACCCGTAACCCGTTTCTCCATAACTTATGGAAAAACGCGTTTCTCCCTAGATTTTACGGTCCCTAAATATGAATACTCGTTTTCTAGATATTTTTTATCCCAAAGCAAAATATTGTTGTCGTAAAAAAAATGTCCACATATGGGTTTTACCATTATTTTTTGTTTTTGCGATTTATTTTATACTAATAAAATTAAATATTTAAAAAGTGTATAATAAGAATATTAATTTACCTTTGGGCTTAGATATTATAAGAACTGATGATGCCAAAATCGTTAAATCAGCCCAAATCCAAGTGATCGTTTGCTCCGGCGATTGCGTAACCTGAAAATAAGATAAAACACGTAAACTAAGCCGAGGCTTCACCGGCGAAGGCCCTCCGGCGTGAGAATAAGTTCACGGTTTATGATGAGAGAAACTAAATTGACAGAGTTTCGATATCTCAAAAGTAACGTACCAAATAATGTGATATATGGCTTGTATTACTATTTATAGGGATGGATTGACAGAATCCATGTTGAACTTGGACTGTAAAGAGATAATGTATAATCCTAAGAGGATTATATCTGTTTAGAGAGTCCTTATTTGATCTGAACTGTAGGAGGTGGTTACAATTCTGATAAGATTGTAACTGTTGAATCCTTGTTTGACTAAGATTGTGATAACTACTTGCCGGTAAGCCGAGAAGAGTAATTTTCTTATCTCGTCATTTGCAGGTAGGCTGAGATGCATGAATGTGTCTCCTCGTCATATGAAGCTCTGTCGACGTGAAGAAATACTGAGATGCATGATTTTGTCTCCTCGTCATATGACGATATGTCGAGGAGAATGATTTTATTCCCTCGACATATGATGATATGCTGAGGTGAGAACTTTTCTCTCCTCGTCATTCATCACCTCACGGTCCATGATGAGCCGGGTAAGAAACGAGTAATATAGAGCCCGTTGGTAACGTCCAGGCCGAGGAAGGCACCTCGTCCTCTATGGAGATGATCTCGGCATACGAGGGAGTCCTCCTCGGCTTTCATAGTTGGGGCATATTTTGCTTGCTTGTTGGGCCTAGATTGGCCTTATTGAAGACGTGGTACGAGAACGAGGAAGCCCGTTGTTGTCTCTCATAACTCAGAGATGGATTATGTTTAGGGCCTAATCCACTTGGGCCTGACTGGATAAGCCCATGTTCGTATCTCGGTTTATACTGTTCAGTGGCCCCCGACTTTCTAGCTCGGCTTAGGACGAGGAGAAAGTCATCTCGTCCTCGGCTATGAGAATACGAACAGGTTGCCAGGTGTCGAAGTCGCTTCAACTGTGCGCCGTTCCATTATCCGCCGATTATTGACATGATGATGAGATGTGGGCCCCCCAGGTCTGACATGCCTTGGAAGTTGTTACAGGCATTTAATTTTTGGGGCGCCATACCCGTTAGCCCATTTTGCTTTTGGGTTTGACCCGGTTTGGTGATTATAAAAACCAAATCCCCTTTTCTTTATAACCTTTTAGCATCCGTGTTTTGTGAGAGCCAAAGCGAGAGACTTTAAACCCTCCGGCGAACTCTTGAACTTTCGAACCCAGTTTCCGGCGACGCTTGCTTTTCCAGCGTATTTGACTTCGCCACTTGATTCCGACCACATTTTCTGCAATCAGGTATAAATTTCTTCCCTTTGCTGCTTTTCGTACGTAGTTTTGCAATTTCTAGGGTTTCGGTAGGAATTTAAATTTCAAAAACCGCCATTGTTGAGCTGTTGAAGCTTTTTTCCGGAAAGTTTGATTCTTGAATCTTCTTGAAGTTTTTGATTTTTCTGAATATTTGTTTGAACTTCCATGATCCTTCGTTCCCCTTTAAAAAATGGCTCGTTCTTGGGACCATTCCGCTCGATTTAGTTATGGGTACCACAAAGGCAATCTAAGGGTTTATCGGAGAGAGAGAGGACCATGGTTGTTGGTGACCTTGGCAGAGATAGGAAAAATGTTGACGAAGTACGGACGTACAAGATTATACATTCAATACCCAGACAATACGAGGATAGATAGGATTGATTCGTCGTCCCTCAATATTGTTTTGTTTGAGGATAGAGCCGAGATCATTGAGCATATCAATTTATTCTACCCGTCTTCTGATCACATTGCTCGTGAGCGTCTGACTGGTAAGGCTCCCTCCTCGGCTTTACTGTGATGACGAGGAGGGGCTTCCCTCTTCCCCGTCTCAATATCAGTCGTGGACGACGTAACTAACTTTGACTCCTCGGCCTTTTTCAGATATGACGGGAAGAGGGGGTGAATCCTCTTCATCTACCAAAATCGTTGACGCCTTTGTTGAGGGCGAGTAAATCGAGGGGAAAGGAGGCCGAGGACGTGGTGGCCGAGGTAGAGGAGGCCGAGGCCGAGATAGACCACCTAAGGGTGGGGACCCCATGCTGGAGCAGCTATATACGAGATACGGGGTGGACAGGAACGAGTTCCATTTAACTTATATTGGGCGTCCCACCTTCGAAAATGAGGCACAGGAGAAGAGCTTTTATTACAACGACAACCATGTCCATTTCTACTTCAAACAATTTCAACAGGGACTTCATCTCCCTTTGGACCCCTTCATCAACGAATTTCTGGGTGACGTGAAGGCTGTCCCGGCCATGTTGGGAGCTAACGGGACTAGGGTCCTCGTCAGTTTCATAGTTTTGTGCCATAACTTAGGTTACGAGCCTACCCAAGCCGCCTTCCATCACTTCTTCTCTATCGGATATATGAAGGGTACTCGTCTCCTCGTCATACGGAGTGATTCCAAGAAACCAAAGATTATCCTTCCTATGTCAAGTAAGGTAGGAGGCTGGGAGAACCATGTAATTAGGGTAGAGAGCCGACGAGGCTGTGAGTTCCCCTCTCATGCTGATGTGCCGTCTGCGTCTAGTTAAGTGCAGAAGTTTGGGTGGACTAAAGACTTAATCAAGCACCTCACTGAATTTTCTGAAGTCGGGCTCCTTGACTGGGCTGCCTTGGAGGCTGACGAACGTTATTACGTCCAAACTGGACTGATGCCGGGACCGAAGGACGGCGTGGAGCCCCTCGTCACCGTAAAAAGGGGAAGACGATTTAACGACTGGAGGACCCATCCTGGTCTCGTATTTCATGATGAGTGTGCACGTTGCAAGCTCAACCCTAGGGATCAGTGCCTTAGGGAAACAGACGTCGTAGGCTGTAATTACTTTTTCCCTGCCTTTGACACTTGTGTTTTTTTATTGTTGGTTTGATCCACTTCATAATGTAACCATTTATTTCTCGTATTTGCAGACTTAACCCCCGATCAGGAAGCAGAGTTAGCCATGGAAAACTTGAGTGCCACCGATCAGATCAAGAAGAGAAGGCGTATGGCCAAGATCTCGGCACTAACGGATAGGAAGGATGAGGCCACCCGCCGTAACCTTCTTCTGAATACCAAGGGGGATCAACCTCTCCCTATCAAGCTATGAGGAGAGCTTGTGGATGCCGAGGAGGAGGCATATGATGGCCAAGTAAAACAATCAACTGTCGAGGGGCATAGCCCCCATGTTGATGCTACTGAGTTAGAATCCGACATCCCGTCAGTCGAGGCGACTGATCTCGTCCAACGGCGTTCAGGTTCGAAGAGGCCCCAAGGTGCTGCTGCCGAGGAGCCCTCAGCCAAACGGGCTGCCGTTGAGTCTTCAAATCCTCAAGCTCCTCCGCCCCTCACTGTCCAAACCATCAAAAATTATGACGATGTCGAGGAGCTTGCCCGGCGGTTTGCGGCCAATGTTGAGCCCTTGAGGGACATCCCTTTACTTTCCAAGGAGGGCGCGTATATGAGGCTAGGCCGGACTCCCGTGCAGAGGGCATTGGATCAGGCGGCTTTTGAGAAGCTATGTAAGGACAGGCCGAGCAAGGAGAATTTGCTAGGTCGCAAGGGGCTGCTGATTTTCGAGGTAACTATCTCGTATCTTTGACCTCGTAACTTCTCGCTTGGTATAATTTCTAACGTTGATTTATCTTGCAGCTTGCTACCCTGACGGCCTATGAAAATGTACTGGCCAAGACCTCGGATAAACAACTGTTTGAGCTGAAGGCCGCCCAAAAGAAGGGTGAGATCGAGAAGGCGTCGTTGGCCAAGCTTTTGAAGGTCAAGGAGATTGAGCTGGAGGAGTCCAAGGCTAAGGTTGAGGCCGAGGTACTGAGAGCCGAGGAGGCCCATTTGAAAGCCGAGGAGGCTCTTCGGAAAAAGAACTCTGAGCTGGCCGAGCTGGAAAAGCTCAAGGTCGAGATACTGGTGAGGGCCAGGAGGCCGAGGCTAGATGCCGAGGTCTGGAAGCCACCCTTCCTTCGAGGGAAGAGGAGGCCGTTGCCTGGTTCAAGGCAAGCCAGGCCTTTAAAGATGCAGTGGATAAAAAGACGGCCACGATGTTCGAGGACGGATACCTAGATCTGGCTCGTCGTCTTTTGGCTGATCCCTCCATTGGTCTGGATGTGAATACCATTGCTAGGCTGATCAGCCAGGATCAGTTTGACAAGGAGGCTAGGGCCCTCCATCATCTTGTCCCTTTCTCTGAGTACAACTTGGGCATTATGGCCAGGGAGGATGCTCGGGCTAGCCGAGAGGCTTTGGTTCCCCCATCTGTCAATCCCGGCAATCTCCAAGCCTTGGTGGAGATGATTGAGGACGAGGTGATGGAGGATGAAGCTGGGGGTGGTGCTACCTAGGAGGCCCATGCAAACGCACAAACTGAGCAGACCACCCCTCCTGCCACTGATGCCCCCACCGAGGAGTTTTTGGAGAAACCCTTTGAAGATGTGTAGACTTAGGATTTTCCTTTTCTTTTGTTGTAATAGGGCTAGGACTTGTAATTTTCACTGAATATTAATGAAGAAGTCCTTTTTTTCAATTCATGTCGTATTGTTATTATGAATTTGTATGAATGCTTGTTTATGGGCTATGCACAAGTACAAGTCTTGTTTTGGGATGAAGTCGAGGGAGGCTCCTCGCTCTTTGCTTATAACACGAGTCATCAGGCCGAGGTGGGGTTCCTCGGTCTTGACTGACCCTCAAGTCATTAGGCCAAGGAAGGCTCCTCGGTCTTAACTGTTGGGTTATTTTCTTCTTTTTAGTCTCCTTATGCCGAGGAAGATGACTCGTGCACAGGTTTTAGACGTGTGATGCCTGTAGTCATTGTGACAAGGTGTTTCCTTGTCTTGACGTAAAGCAAGTCAATAGGCCGAGGAGAGGTTCTCGATATTGACTGTTAGAACCTGTAGTCATTGAGTCAAAGTGGGCCCTCGTCAAGACGTAAGGTGAGCCAGTAGGCCGAGGAAGGGTCCTCGGTCTTGGCTGTTAGAGCTTGTTGGTCATTGAGTCGAGGTGGACCCTCGTAAAGACGTAAGGTAAACCAATAGGCCGAGGGGAGGTCCTCGGTCTTGGCTGTTATAAATTTCAAGTGTTAGTCAGGTAGTCGTTTCGACTTTGATATGTTGTAGGCCGAGGACAAGGTCCTCGTTGTTTCGTGTGTAGAAGAGTCGTGGATAGGATCCTCGTCTTCATGTGTCAGTAGTGGTAGTTACTTTGCATATTTGAAGAAGTAAATTTCATAAACTGAATTTGATTACATCGAACTGCAATCCTACCATACTAAAAAGGTAAAAGACTAATAATTGGAAACTAATCTATTACAAGAAGTAAAATACTAATGATAATACTTTCGAAGGTTGTCGGAATGCCATGGATGCTTGAGCTCTTTCCCCTCCTTAGTCTTCAATCTTTAGGTCCCTTCTCGAATGACTTGAGTTATAATATAGGGACCTTCCCAATTTGGGGAGAGCTTTTTTTGTTCTGCCTTCCGCCCAGTTGCTTCGATCTTTCTAAGTACCCAATCGCCTACTTGGAATACTCTTCTGATGACCCTCTTGTCATGGTATGCCTTGGTCCTTTGCTTGTAGTTTACCATCCTCATTTGTGTAGCTAGTCGCTTTTCATCTATCAGGTCTAGGTCTAGGAGCCTATTAACCTTGTTGACTTGCTCATCATAATGGGAATTTCTCATAGTAGGGATAGCCATCTCAGCTGGTGCCATAGCCTCAGAACCGAAGGTTAGTGCGAATGGGGTTTCCCCGGTTGGCCCCCGGGTGATTGTACGAACAGCCCACAAGGCCAGGGGAAGTTCGTCCAACCATCTGCCTTCGCGTCCTTCAAGGTTCTTAGTCAAGGCTGTTAGGACCAATTTGTTAGGAGCTTATGCTTGTCCATTGCCTTGAGGTCTACTTACGGATGACTTTTGCATGATGGACTTTCACCCTTGCCAGCTCCGTTGTAAATGCCGTAAAAAATTGGAGTCCATGATCAGAAACAATTGTGTGAGGGAGGCCAAATCGACACCAGATGTAGTCGAGTACAAAGTTGATTGCGTTTTCTTCCGTTATCTTGGCCAATGCTTTCGCTTCTATCCACTTGGAAAAGTAATCAAAAACTACTATCACGTACTTGCAATTACCTCGGGCGGGAGGGAAGGGTCCGATGATGTTGATCCCCCACATATCAAATGGCCACGTAGGTATTACAAGTGTCTGCTCAACTGCCGGTAGTCTAGGAATGTCGGAGAATCTCTGGCACTTATCGCATTTCTGACATAGGCGTGCGCGTCCTCCCTCAGGTTTGGCCAATAGTAACCTAGCGAAATGATCTTGTCAACTAAGGTTCTGGCCCCCGGGTGTCCGCCGTAAACACCTTCATGTACTTCCGCCAAGAGGTTCTCAATTTCCTTGGGATAGACACACCTTAGCAGGGGCTTAGTAAAAGATCTTCGGTAGAGGACTCCGTTCATCACAAAGAACCCTGGTGACCTCTTCTTGATAAGTTTGGCTTGTGCTTCATCTTTCGGGAGTTGCCTCTTCTCGATGTAGTCTATGTAGTCATCGATCCAGCATCTCTCCTCCCCATCTAGGAGCATGATTTGTAATCTTTCATACGCAGGTTCCTCAACAAAAACTACATACGGATTGGACTTAGATTTAGACACATCCATAGTCACTAGTTTAGATAGAACGTCTGCGATTTGGTTGTCTTCCCTGCCTATTTGTTTGATCTCAAAGAATTCCATCTTCTTTATCATGTCAAGGACAAGGTCTTTATATTTGGTAAGGGTGGGATCTTGGGTGTTATACTCTCCCTTCACTTGTTTGACAACAAGTTGGGAGTCACAGAATGCCGCCACCTTAGTTGCTCCATAGAAGGAAGCCAACTCGATACCAAATATTAGAGCTTCATATTCAGCTTGATTGTTGGAGGCAGGGAACTTGAATCGGATAATGTCTTGCATGGTGTACTCTTCTTCCGGACTCGCTAGTACAACTCCAGCTCCGCTTCTCTCCTTTGTAGCCGATCCATTAGTGTACAGAACCCAACAGTTGGACGGGAGTTCGATGGGAGACTCTTCTTCTTCCGAATTATTTTGTTTACGGGAAGTGGAGAGGTGCTCACCCATGAAGGCGGTCTCAACCATGAAGTCAACCAAGGTTTGTGCCAAGAGGATCTTCCTTGGTTGGTAAGTGATATCAAACTCAGTAAGAGCGATAGACCAATTCAGGAGACGCACAGAGCCATCCAACTTGTGCAGTATCTTCTTCAATGGTTCATTGGTGTACACAGTGATGGGATGTGCAGAAAAGTAGGCACGTAGTTTCATTGAGGCAATAACTAACGCGTACGCTATCTTTTCTACGTTGAAGTATCTGCTCTCCAAATCTGGCAATGCCTTAGAGACATAGTAGACTGGCTTCTGCATTCCTTCATCATTTCGAACAAGAACGGCTGCGACTGCATGATCGGTGGCAGCTAGGAAGACGTACATCATCTCACCAGTAATTGGACAACTAAGCAAGGGAGGGGAACCCAAGTACTCCTTCAACCGGAGGAATGCTTCGGAGCATTCGGGAGTCCAGGAGAAGCTCTTGGTACCCTTCAATACCTTGAAAAAAGGCAGTGACTTTTCGGCGGATTTGGCTATGAATCTTCCAAGTGCCACTATTCTTCCGTTTAATCTTTGAACCTCCTTGATGTTAGTAGGCTCCTTCATGTCAATTAGGGTTTTGATCTTCTCGGGGTTCGCCTCTATTCCCCTTTGTGATACCATGAAGCCCAAGAACTTTCCAGCAGTCACCCCAAATACACACTTACTTGGGTTTAGCTTCATTTTATTGGCTCGGAGGTTGTTTATTGTCTCTTCCAAGTCAGGGGCGTGACTGAAATTACCCGGATCCGAGAGGCGCAGCGATTGCGCCCCGGCATCTGGCATTTCATTTTTTGCGTTGGTCGGTGGAGGTGTCTCGCTATGTTTTTTGCTTGTAGAGTCGCCACGCCGTTTTGATTAAGCCCAAAACATTGAGAAAAGGCATCAGTTTAAAAATAAACTGTTTTTTGTGTGATGAGATTTTTGAGTTCGGAGGTCAGGTTACTCCTCGGGAATAGAATATTATAATATTAGAGCTCACCCGAGTCGCCTCGTAAAAACGAGTCTTTCGGTACCCCTTCTTTCTTTAACTGTTGTGTGTGTGTATGTGCTTTTAAAAATGCATGCTGTATCGGATGTCTACATTGTACACTATGTATTGAAATGTATTGAAATAGTAATGGAAGGAAGCCTTACCAATGTTGGTTCATGTCTGTCTTCCGCTGGGGAATAGTGTTTGAGGATGGAATAGTGTTCCGGGATGGACCGGGATTGCTTCGGGATGTGCCGGTTGTCTGCGGACAGAGCTTCGGCGTGCCTCGAGATTGTCAAGTGTGCACTCGGGCAGAGTTTTGGCGTGCGTTGGGATCGCAGGGATCGTTCGGGCGGAGGTTCGGCGTGCGTTGGGATCGTCGGTTGCGTTCGAGCAGAGTTCCGGCGTGCGTCGGGATCATCAGTTGCGTTCGAACAGAGTTCCGGCGTGCGTCGGGATCGTCGGTTTGGCTCGGAAAGGGCCGGGACGCCTCGAGAAAGACCAGGCAAGGCTTCGGAGTACCACGAGGGGCCTCAGAATACCTCTAGAGTGCCTCGGGGCAGCGCGGGAGCGTCTCAAGAGCGCTCGGTAGGGCTTTGGAGCACCGCGAGGGAGCTCGGTAGGCCCCGGAAGGAACCGAAAGGGACCGGGAGTGTCCCGAGGGGTCTTAGAGGGGCAGCCTGAAGGCTTAGGGAGAGAGGAGAAGAGGGAGATGTGTGAAATGAGGGAGGGGGAGCCCTCTATTTATAGTTTTCAAAAACGTGCAAGAAGGTCCGTACGGACCTTCCATGAAAACTAAAAATTTAGTTTTCCCAGATTTGAGGGAATAATGTGGACTTTAAGAGGATTTTGTCATAATTATGTCTGGTTGCAAAGAGGTCCGTACGGACCTTCTAGCATGCAAAGAGGTTCGTACGGATCATCCTTGCTTTTCCAAATTTTCCAAAATTCCTAAAAAGTGCTTTTCTGCTTTTTTGTCCCAGAAAGGCCCCTCTTGGTTTGGTTGGTGGTTTTTTGAGTTTTTTGAGGGTTTTTTGAGGGTTACGGGTGTTCGAGACTGCGTTTGCGTGAGTCAGCGGTGTTTCCCGGGCGTTCGAAAAAGAGTGATCCAGATTGGGGTACTTACAGTGACTGCCTTCCTTGGTCTTAATGACCATATCATCAATGTAGGCCTCCATGTTTCGGCCTATTTGTGAACCAAATACATCATTCACCATGCGTTTGTACGTGGCACCCGCATTTTTGAGCCCAAAGGGCATCATAACATATCAATAATTTCCCCCAAATGTTTAGAAGGCTGTGAGGACCCCGACCCGGAACCTACACGTGTCCCGAGCTGGAGCGTCCTCAGACTAACCCAAATTTCCTAAACTTTTAAAACTTTGATTTAACTTTCAAACATAAACACAATTATCATAACCATTTCAAAATAACTCTACACCTTTCCACAATGGAGATAGAGTTGACCAACTTTGAAAGAAATAAACTGTTTTAGTTACAAAAAGGTATCGGTTATAACACAGAATTAAGGTTTATAAATACAAACTCCTTAAATGAATTATACCAAAATACACTTGCTACGCCAACCTATATATATCCCGACAATTCCCAAAATATCACTTCCAAACTCCTCACCGCCCTTACTTGGCCGGTCCGCCTGTCTCGGAATCTAAAAACATTAAAGGGAGAGGGGTGAGAATAAATCTCAGCAAGCTATTATGAATGCAGCAATATGCCATATAAAATGCAACACATAACAAGTTGCATATAACACATTGGAAAAGCTGTAAACACCTTTCATTACCTTGGTTTACCTTTTCCCGTCTGAACAATAGTCGTACAACATTGGATATAATATTCCAATCTTAGGTGAGCTCCTTAAGCAATACTCACATCTTATAAGACCCATTTTTCAGGGAACCATATAAGATAGTAGCAACTCTGTAAGGCTTTTGGCTCAATACAGATGCTATAACCCCGACCTGTGGCCACAGGAGGGGACGGTCACAGATATAACATAATCCGATCACATTAGGTCACACTTCCATAATTGACCGTATTATGTTATACCCCCAACATCAGCTGATTAACACATTATCAAGCACATAATAGTTACTTGAAATATAATCCACAAAGGGGATAAGCAATATAGCCACATGGTAAAATATACTCATGTTCAACCAATATCATAGTGCAACATTTAAGCAATATAACCACATGGTAAAATATACTCATGTTCAACCAATATCATAGTGCAACATTTAAGTAATACACTATACATAGCACAATCAATGAATATGAGATCAAATAAGGTAACAATATAACCGAATAATCCACACTTGGGATAACGATATAATAATATGCCACATAATCCACCCTTGGGATAACAATGTCACCATGTACCATAAATCATTCCTATGAAGTCATTACACAACCTCGGATATCCTTAATAAAAGTTCATGATCTACTTCCCAAGTTCGAACCACATTGGTGAAGTACGAATCAAGCTTAACAACCATTTTCCGGACAATTCCATATTACAAGGTCTCTATAGAGATTCAAGCTAAATTTATCAAGTTGAAGTCACATTACTTAAGTGGCCCAAAAGCTCTACTTGAATCTAGGTTGAAAAGGATTGATTCCTATCCGAATTGGATTAGGTTCTATTAATTTATAATGGTTAGAAGTCATGTTACTAGGTTATGGGTAACAATCAGCAAGAAAGGAGATTAAGGAAGTTATGCACTATGGGCGACCGCCCTTGCCACTTGGGCGGCCGCCCAAGTGGATTTCCAAAGAAGACATGTTTCTGCCCTCATGGGCGACCTCTCAAGGCCCCATGGGCGACCGCCCATGAGGGATTTCAGCCAGCCCAGAATTTCAATTTCCTATGTTCTTCTCCTTAATCAATCTCTCCCATTTTAAGTGCTCAAGAAGGGAACCCCAAATGTTTTACTACCTCACTCCAAATCACTTAGCCCCAAAATAACATAAACCTAATTTATTTACCACTAACTTTTCCACCTATTTCACTACCACATTTCAAGTTAAATCTCTAAAACTAACTCCACCCATTTCTTACACATTAAATCAACTTCTATGAACAATGATATCATTCTATGTCATTCACCCATTTCCTAAATCTTCAATAAGAGTTCTAAGCATTTAACAACCATCATAGCAACAAGAACAACATTTAAAAGTTCATGAGCATTTATTGAAGGAAAGGGTCATAATAACTCACCTAGCAAATATGAGATGAAATGAAGATTCTCTTAGCTTGATGTGCTCCTCTCTTCACCCCGAACATAAAAGTACACTTGAATTTGAAAATGGAGGAGGATTGAGTTTGCTAAGGACTTGGAAGGAGAGATATCTTGGAGAAGGCTTCCATGGATTTTGATTGAGGAGGAAGGAGAAAAATGAAGAAGAAAGGATGAGGAGGTTAGAGGAGTAAGGGGGAAGTATGGGAGAGTTGGACACTTGGTGGGTTTAGGAGGAAGTAAGAATTTGACCCCCCTCCCACAATTAACTAAAGGCTTTCCAACTTTTTAAATTAAACCCTTTATTCAAATTTTTTATTCTACCCATTTTAACCTCATCTTACACTTTATCTATTTTCTATTTTTATTTTCCCCCAAGGTTCTTTATTTAATTTCTCTTGAACTCCTAAGAGATTCTAAATTACTTCTCAACCACCTTATCTTAAAAATAAGAAATTAAGGACATAAATGAACACATAAAGTTAACATTAATATTAAAAGCACATAATATTATATTAAAAATAGGTGTCTAGGGTTAGGGTCGTTACACTCACTCCCCCTTAAAGAAAATTCGTCCCGAATTTGACTGTCACTTACCTAAATGGTCAACCCACCTCGGTTACTTATGTATACTTCAGACTCCAATTCCCAAATAGTCTCTTCAATGTTGTGATTCTTCCCCAAGATTTCTAATTCCATTAGTAATACGATATTACAACTTAATGTTCCAATAATACCACACAATATCACTAACCCGAATTTTCGCGACCTCAATAAAAATATAAATAAATAAAAGTATTACAACTTATGCCACCAAATACATTACAATATTACATTAAAAACTTCAAATACTCTATAAGCTGCTCCAAGCCAGTCTATAAGTCAAATCACCAACCCTTTTCTAAAGCTTCAAATGGATTAACAAACTCTGGCGCCAATTTACCTTAGGCCTTGCTTCACCAACCTCACTCCAACAAATTGGAGATCGATATTTTCTTCCCGAACCACGCCTCATACGGTTTTATCTCAATGCTAGAATGATAACTGCTATTATACGCACCCAACCACTGGTAATCATACGTCCTATCAACTACTAACATCCATTGTACATGCCCGTAGCATATCCTCAACAATAAGTAATGATTCCTCAAATTTTCACAAGGTTAAACTTAATAGCATTCATACATTCCAAAAAGGACCTTCCCAAATGATGTCTATCCAATCCATTTAATACTATGGGGTTTATACAATCAAACTATCCCTTAACATATATGAGGACTTGACCAAAGAATCTCATCACTATATACATATATAATGAGTAGAAAATACAATCAACTTTCTATAAACAAAACAACATACTCCTTTTTACTTCCAAGGTAACCCAATCACAAAATCCCTCCTGATAATACTCCCAAGTTCAATCTAGAACTCTAAATATTTTAAATAAACCTTCTAATGTCAATATTCTATTTTCACATTTGTGACCAAACCGCCTTATGTCTTGACTCACTTGAAACGAGTTATTTCAATTATCTCGTCCACAATTCTCATAATACAAACATTAAACAACTGCCCATGAAATAATAAATATGGACATGCTAATAAGACCCTGGTTCCATAAACGGAATATTAATTGACCATATTTCACAATTCAATGCTCCAATTATGTTCAGGCCCAGTGACAGATCAATATCTGAATCAAATGGTTGGTCGCCCACAACGGAGCCGATCCAACTCCAATACAAAAACCGAGTCTACTGCGACCGTCACATTAATAACCCCACAATTTATCAAATCATTTCTCGGATCAAAACTTTAATATAATTAATCACTATCGTGGAACTAGGCTGCCTTTCTACTTGCTTCTGTACAAATTATATCTTTAGAATACCAAGTCTTTCTAAAATTTACAACATCTTTCAGAATTCCAAAGGATAGATAAAAAGAGATCCAATGAGACTCGAATGATTTATTTATTTAAAACCATCCCATACCAGTTTTAATTAACTAAACCACTCACAATTTTAAGAAATTTCAAAAGATTGATAAGCTAAACAAAACTATCTCGAGTGATCTAATTATCTACAACCGTCTCATACCAGTGGTAGATAATTAAATTACTCACAGATTTTAATGTACACAAAAACGGTTCACTGACCTTATTAAATCAACTATCCCCGAATGGCGCAAATGCTCACACAGAGGTCCAATATACAATCTAAAGTTCTAAAACACATTTAAAATTTTTTTAACATAATATTCTTGTTTGACCTCTATTTATAGTGTAGCCATCACTCATAATATTTATACTTAGTTAATTTATCTATAAGAAAACAAAATCTCGTAATACTAATACTATCTTCTATAAATAACACTAAAACATTCATTAAGATAATAAACTTGGTAAATCATCCTCAATTCAATAATTCCTCGAGTTGAATATTCAACACTTTTACTTAATTTGAGTCATCTATTCCCTACCTTTGATATTGGTGTTGTACTTAGTAACAACGTATTGCATACATCAAGTTTCCGATCAATTACCATGATCTCCTAATAAGAAAATATAATTGGAACTCACATAGATCAATCATCCCCAAATTGCGATTAAACATTAACAGTGTAAACTAACTTACCTCTCGATAACCATCAACAAACTCAAAATCCGCATAACGTCAATACCTTCCCAAACATCACACCAATCTCTCATATGAGTCACACAACTAAGTCAACATATAGGGTGTAATCATCCTAAAGTATTCTGCCTTCCAATAAGATTTATCCTCATTTTATATTCTCAACTAATGATAATCGTTTCTCAAAACAAACCATATACATATATTACCAATTCCTGAAGTCGATCCTATAAGTCACCAATAACTACATCTATTATACTTCTTCACATTTACCCTATTTACCTCTCCATAACTAATACACAACCACAAATCAAACGGTCATACTAGATACAAATGTTGTCTTAAGTATATCCTTAAAACAAATATTCACTGTAATTGTAACACCCTGAAAATTCAACTAATAACCATTGAGTATTCTACTAGTTTCTAAAATCAGTCATACAAATCATCAACAAGTGATAACGAATACTTATTCTTCACAGTTACCAATTTGAGATCTCCATAATCTATAAATAACCACCAAGTATCATCTTTTTTTTTTTTTTTTTAAATATATTAACAATTTATCCTTACGGAGATTCGCTAAACTCATTATCTTCTTTATCAAATAATTTCCCAAGTTGGATCATCAATTCCATCATCCCAATTAGTGTCCTCTATCTAGGAATCCGAATATCAAAATAGTACCTTATATCAACTCAAAGCCTCAATATCCTGGCATGATACCTGATGGGAACCCATTTTGAAACTCACATGGAAACACCACTTAGTCAACTTATAGGGTGATATCACCTACAAGAATATCTGATTTCCTATTCAAATTAGTAGCAAGAATACAATCAATCTCTCATTAGAGAATATACTTATAGCACACAAGGCAAATATATGTCAGTTCTATAAGAACTCGTACTCGCGATATCTTATAAACCATATAATCCCACTTAGACTATCACTTTCAATACAAGTTTCATATATCTAGTCTCCACCACGAGACACCAATGTATAAATACTCACGCAAGTTATACAACCATAAACCACTCTTAATTAGGCCATATACCTAACCTCAACAAGGAGTTCACTAATTTATTTACCACCGGTACATGAGATAATTCAAGTGTCTTTTACTCAAATATAACACATAACCCAAATAACCTTCACATTCCTTAGGCCCTACTTTTGACATTTACGCATATATGACATAATATCAATTAATGACTTATCCGCCTCGACTACACACGGAGGCAAATCAAACATAGATAAGGAGACTCGCTTCTTGCGACAGTCCTTCCCAAACACAACAACTACTCAAATATTTCAGGTCAATATTACAATAATTCACGGATTGGTATCTCTACCACATCCACCGGCAATTCATGCCCACTTAATCACAATTACCATGATAATCAAGAATGATTCGAGGTACTCTCCCATAAGAGTAGAACCTCCAGCACATAAGGCAACTCTTAGGCCATTTATGCAAATAAAAGCGAAATGTAATGCCACATGAGAACGAAATGAACGGGAATTTAGAAAAGTATAACCCCTAATTCCGGAGACAGGTAATATACCTCAAATGATTGTGGAGGAATCTATCTCTCCATATTGCACACATTTCCTTGATTCTTTGGTTGGTCATTATCATTTCCTGTCATTGAACAAATTCATGCATTAAACCCTCGACGTCAGTTATCACACACTCTCACTCAGCTAGACTCTACCCAAGAACTCTAAACCGAGCTTTGATACCAACTGTGAGGACCCCGACCCGGAACCTACACGTGTCCCGAGCTGGAGCGTCCTCAGACTAACCCAAATTTCCTAAACTTTTAAAACTTTGATTTAACTTTCAAACATAAACACAATTATCATAACCATTTCAAAATAACTCTACACCTTTCCACAATGGAGATAGAGTTGACCAACTGTGAAAGAAATAAACTGTTTTAGTTACAAAAAGGTATCAGTTATAACATAGAATTAAGGTTTATAAATACAAACTCCTTAAATGAATTATACCAAAATACACTTGCTACGCTAACCTATATATATCCCGACAATTCCCAAAATATCACTTCCAAACTCCTCACCGCCCTTACTTAGCCGGTCCGCCTGTCTCGGAATCTAAAAACATTAAAGGGAGAGGGGTGAGAATAAATCTCATCAAGCTATTATGAATGCAGCAATATGCCATATAAAAGGCAACACATAACAAGTTGCATATAACACGTTGGAAAAGCTGTAAACACCTTTCATTACCTTGGTTTACCTTTTCCCGTCTGAACAATAGTCGTACAACATTGGATATAATATTCCAATCTTAGGTGAGCTGCTTAAGCAATACTCACATCTTATAAGACCCATTTTTCAGAGATCCATATAAGATAGTAGCAACTCTGTAAGGCTTTTGGCTCAATACAGATGCTATAACCCCGACCTGTGGCCACAGGAGGGGACGGTCACAGATATAACATAATCCGATCACATTAGGTCACACTTTCATAATTGACCGTATTATGTTATACCCCGGCATCGGTGATTAACACATTATCAAGCACATAATAGTTACTTGAAATATAATCCATAAAGGGGATAAGCAATATAGCCACATGGTAAAATATACTCATGTTCAACCAATATCATAGTGCAACATTTAAGCAATATAACCACATGGTAAAATATACTCATGTTCAACCAATATCATAGTGCAACATTTAAGTAATACACTATACATAGCACAATCAATGAATATGAGATCAAATAAGGTAACAATATAACCGAATAATCCACACTTGGGATAACGATATAATAATATGCCACATAATCCACCCTTGGGATAACAATGTCACCATGTACCATAAATCATTCCTATGAAGTCATTACACAACCTCGGATATCCTTAATAAAAGTTCATGATCTACTTCTCAAGTTCGAACCACATTGGTGAAGTACGAATCAAGCTTAACAACCATTTTCCGGACAATTCCATATTACAAGGTCTCTATAGAGATTCAAGCTAAATTTATCAAGTTGAAGTCACATTACTTAAGTGGCCCAAAAGCTCTACTTGAATCTAGGTTGAAAAGGATTGATTCCTATCCGAATTGGATTAGGTTCTATTAATTTATAATGGTTAGAAGTCATGTTACTAGGTTGTGGGTAACAATCAGCAAGAAAGGAGATTAAGGAAGTTCTGCACTATGGGCGATCGCCCTTGCCACTTGGGCGACCGCCCAAGTGGATTTCCAAAGAAGACATGTTTCTGCCCTCATGGGCGACCGCTCAAGGCCCCATGGGCGACCGCCCATGAGGGATTTCAGCCAGCCCAGAATTTCAATTTCCAAATTTCCTATGTTCTTCTCCTTAATCAATCTCTCCCATTTTAAGTGCTCAAGAAGGGAACCCCAAATGTTTTACTACCTCACTCCAAATCACTTAGCCCCAAAATAACATAAACCTAATTTATTTACCACTAACTTTTCCACCCATTTCACTACCACATTTCAAGTTAAATCTCTAAAACTAACTCCACCCATTTCTTACACATTAAATCAACTTCTATGAACAATGATATCATTCTATGTCATTCACCCATTTCCTAAATCTTCAATAAGAGTTCTAAGCATTTAACAACCATCATAGCAACAAGAACAACATTTAAAAGTTCATGAGCATTTATTGAAGGAAAGGGTCATAATAACTCACCTAGCAAATATGAGATGAAATGAAGATTCTCTTAGCTTGATGTGCTCCTCTCTTCACCTCGAACATAAAAGTACACTTGGATTTGAAAATGGAGGAGGATTGAGTTTGCTAAGGACTTGGAAGGAGAGATATCTTGGAGAAGGCTTCCATGGATTTTGATTGAGGAGGAAGGAGAAAAATGAAGTAGAAAGGATGAGGAGGTTAGAGGAGTAAGGGGGAAGTATGGGAGAGTTGGACACTTGGTGGGTTTAGGAGGAAGTAAGAATTTGGCCCCCCTCCCACAATAAACTAAAGACTTTCCAACTTTTTAAATTACCATTTATTCTAATTCTTTATTCTACCCATTTTAACCTCATCTTACACTTTATCTATTTTCTATTTTTATTTTCCCCCAAGGTTCTTTATTTAATTTCTCTTGAATTCCTAAGAGATTCTAAATTACTTCTCAACCACCTTATCTTAAAAATAAGAAATTAAGGACATAAATGAATACATAAAGTTAACATTAATATTAAAAGCACATAATATGATATTAAAAATAGGTGCCTAGGGTTAGGGTCGTTACAAAGGCCGTCTTCTCGATGTCCTCTTCCGCCATTTTGATCTGATGATAGCCTGAATAGGCATCTAGGAAACTAAGTGTTTGGTGTCCAGCAATGGAGTCAACCAAACGGGGTACTTTACTTTTCGAATAATTCCGACGCTAAGTAACTTTTGCACCTCTTCTTTGATAGCTTCCTCCTTGTCCCTTGCAAAATTTCTCCTAGTTTGTGAGATGGTTTTTGCCAATGGATCAACTTCCAAGCGGTGGAGGGCTACTTCTTCATTGATCCCCCTCATGTCTTCGACTCTCCAAGCAAAGACGTCGAGACTATTTTTCAAGAGGGAGATGATTTCTTCCTTCTCTTCTGAAGATAACTGGCCCCTGAGTTTAATTTTTTGTTCAGGATAGTTAGGATTGATGACTACCTCTTCCAGTTCATCTACAGGCTCCATTTCAGGACCGTCTCGAAATTCCAAGGATTCGATGATGATTTCTCTAATCCTCCTACCCTCATTATCGTTCGCGTTGAGGCCTTCCTCTTCCATTAGTTCATCTACGTCGGGCAGATCGACCATTCTCAAGTCATTGTTGGCCCCCGAGTTCTGGCCGTTGACGAGAACAGGATCTGTCTCAGAGACGGACGGAACTGTGCCCTGGTCAGCTGCAATTTCTAGGACCATAGGCTCTTCCTCTAGAACCTCATGGATATAGCTTATCTTAGAGCTGGTATGGGTAGTTTTCAAGGACTTAGAGATCTTTATATTATCCTCGGGGATGTCTATCTCCACGCTTTTGGATTTCTTTCGGCTCTGTACGACATGCTCCAAGAAGTCCTTGGCGGTCGCCCTCACGCATCCAATTCCAGAACGAGTAGGAAATTTGACCCGTTGGTGAGGAAGGGAGGCGACCAACCCAAGTTTTGCTTGACTTGGAATGCCCAGTATAGCATGATAATCACTTGTTAGATCCATGACTACAAAATTGACAGTAGTTATGGATCGGGAGGGACGTTCGCCAATTTCAAGTTCCAGCTCAACAGTTCCCTTGGCACCAACTTTATGGTTGGTGAAACCTTCCAATCTTCCATGATAAGGCTCCAGCATGGTATCTTTTAAGCCCATATGTTGGAAGGCAGAGTAGTATAGAATGTCTCGAGAGGCCCCCGTGTCAACAAGAAGTCTTTCAGATTCTACGTTATCAATTCGGCCCTTTATCACCAAGGGTTGTTCACGGGCAGCATGGCTCCCAGCCAATTCATTGGGAGAAAAACTGATGACCTCCTCCGCTTTATGAAACCAAGAAGGAACGTGGTATACCTTGCTTAGTTCATGGATTTGGTTCCTCAGCTGTCTGGTAGAGACTATTTCTTCTCGGATTACATGCAGCTTGGCCCTAGGAGGCCTCTGTTCTCCATCCTCGCTCTTATCTTCATCTTCACTTTCCTCTTCCTTCCGTTTCCACTTGCCATCTTTCTTCATGACATAGTGATCGAGCTTTCCCTCGTCGACCCACCTTTGGATCATGCGCTTGAGGGCGATGCACCTTTCGGTGTTGTGACCATGGTCCTTGTGGAAATCACAGAATTTAGAAGTGTCGCGAGGGAATTTTGGTTTGTCGCTCAGTGGACGAGGCGGTGGAAGGTTTACTAACTGCATGATTTCAGTGATGGGTTTGGTAAGAGGGGTTAACACTTCAGGCTTTTCAGTACTCCTTGTTCTATTCTTTCCCTTGGATCCCTTACCATTCCCATTGTCATTGGAAGCGTGGCGAGTGCCAGCCGCTTCTGGTTCCACCTTGTCGGATCCCCTTTTCTTGCTCTTATCCTCAGCCATGGCAATGGCATAAGCCACGTTATACAAATCAGCCTTGGACTTAGGTTCTCAGGCGGAGAGTTCATAAATGAGAGGACCGGATCTCAGTCCAGAGTTGAAACAAACAATTACCTCTCTATCAGTGAGGCTTTCTTCCACTTGTTCCGCCATGGTTCGGAATCAATTGTAATAACTGAGGGTGGTCTCATTCTTCCCTTGCTCAATATTGTCAAGGTCAGTCAATCTCTTCTTCCTCCTTCCAGCAGTGGCAAAGTGATCCAGGAACATTCTCCTCATGCCTCTCCAGCTATCGATGCAACCTTTTTTCAGCTCACGGAACCAGGTCAAGGCTGTTCCGGAGAAGGTGCTCGCGAAAGCTTTACAGAGCATGTCATCAGCTTTGGTGAGGAGGTTCATGGTTTGTTCAAAACTTTGCACGTGGTCTTTCGCGTCGGTGGTTCCGTTGTACTTTTCAAAACTCGGGACCTTAAAGTGAGGATTAGGTGGTGCATCAGTTATCCTCTGGGAGAACGGACGGGTGGACCAATCATAGTCGTCACTATCAACCTTCTTTCCCATTTCCATGTCATCAAGCCTTTGTTTCAAGAGTTCCCATTGTCTGGCTTCCACTCCCTTATCAGTGCTAGAGTGAGTGCTGCGTTGGGAGCTACGGGTTGACATATCTCTAGGGCGGCCATTCACCCTACTGTGCTCCTCGTCGTTTCGACGGTTGTCCCCTCATCTAGATGGTGCTTTATCTTGCCTTGGTTCTAACTCGTGGCCACCAAGTATCATTTTGTATGGCTGGGGAGTCCTCGGCCATACAAACTCACGAGGACGGGGAGAGTCTCGTCGAGGTCGAGGAGAGTCAGGACGACGGGGTGCTATGACGAGACGATGAGGGGATAAGCGTTTGGATAGACTGAGCCTCGTCCTCAGGTCTCTCGAATCTACCTCTTGATCCTTAGAATGCAATTGGATCCTTAGGTCTATCACCTTGTCGTTTCCTTGATTGTGAGGCCGAGGACGGGGAGCATCTCGGAGGGCCTGCTTAGGTTGTACAGCAGGATCACTGGGAGGACCTCGTCGCTCACCCTGTTCCCTTCCACGAGAATTTCCCATCGAAGGCAAAATGAATTCAGCCATGGAGTTGTCTGGGTCCAATTGCAAGAGAGCAGCCTGCGTCTCGTAAATCCTTTGCAACGTCTCCATTTGTCTATGCAACAAAGTACGTCGGTCGATGGGCTGGGTGCTTTCAGCTCGGCCGACTTCGGCGTTCTTTGTCATCTTCCTTCCCGTTCGTTTCCCTCGAGGTCGAGTGATACGAGGAGGGTTTGCACCTGCCCCCTCGGCAGCTGGCTGTCCCATGGAATGGAGAGTCATGGCAAGGGGAGGTGGTCCTTCAGGCTGAGGTGGAGGAGGAAGCACCTCGGTGTTAGGTGGAACCTCGTTAGTTAGGGTCTGTTCCTTGGCTGTAACACTTGTAAATCGTCCGTCTTTCATTGCAAATCAACGATTGTAACAGCGAATTACCAAACGGAAAATTTTTCACCAAATCAAGATTTCCGGCCAAAATTTGGAACAGAATCCAGCCGCTAACACGGAATTGCGAATTGCAATTTAACAACACCAAAATTTTCCAGTCAAAACGTTTGCTTCAGACGAAAATTGGCAAATTTCGGCCGAATCTGCAGAATTCGGCTGAATTAAGAACAGAGCAAAAACGGAACAGATTTTTCCGTTCAAATCAAGAAGTGATTCAGCAAGAAATCTGGCTTCAAGAGAGCTTTTTCCAAGCCAAATAAAGGGTGTTTGAGTCGATTCCCGGCAATGGAACCAATTGATGATGCCAAAATCGTCAAATCAGCCCAAATCCAAGCGATCGTTTGCTCCGGCGATTGCGTAACCTGAAAATAAGACAAAACACGTAAACTAAGCCGGGGCTTCACCGGCGAAGGCCCTCCGGCATGAGAATAAGTTCACGATTTATGATGAGAGAAACTAAATTGACAGATTTTCGGTATCTCAAAAGTAACGTACCAAATAATGTGATATATGGCTTGTATTTTTAGGGATGGATTCACAGAATCCATGTTGAACTTGGACTGTAAAGAGATAAGGTATAATCCTAAGAGTATTATATTTGTTTAGCGAGTCCTTATTAGATCTGAACTGTAGGAGGTGGTTACAATTCTGATAAGATTGTAACTGCTGAATCCTTGTTTGACTAAGATTGTGATAACTGTTTGCCGGTAAGCCGAGGAGAGTAATTTTCTTATCTCATCATTTGCAGGTAGGCCGAGATGCATGAATGTGTCTCCTCGTCATATGAAGCTCTGTCGACATGAAGAAATGCCGAGATGCATGATTTTGTCTCCTCGTCATATGACGATATGCCGAGGAGAATGATTTTGGTCCCTCGACATATGAGGATATGTCGAGGTGAGAACTTTTCTCTCCTCGTCATTCATGACCTCACGGTCCATGATGAGCCAGGGAAGAAACGAGTAATATAGAGCCCGTTGGTAACGTCCAGGCCGAGGAAGGCACCTCGTCCTCTATGGAGATGATCTCGGCATACGAGGGAGTCCTCCTCGGCTTTCATAGTTGGGGCATATTTTGCTTGCTTGTTGGGCCTAGATTGGCCTTATTGATGACGAGGTACGAGAACGAGGAAGCCCGTTGTTGTCTCTCATAACTCAGAGATGGATTATGTTTAGGGCCCAATCCACTTGGGCCTGACCCAGACAAGCCCATGTTCGTATCTCAGTTTATACTGTTCAAGAAGTATACATTTTCAATTGAATTTAGTCGTTTATTTTGGGAACAAAGATAGTAATTGTTATTAGTTTTTATATATAAATATTCAATAAGATGTTAAAGATAAAATTAAAATAAAAAATAAAAAAAATATTGTTGATGTTGTTAATTGATACATCAATAATAATAATTAAAATTGTATATTAAAATTGTATATTAAAATTCATTCAAAATGAATAAAAAATATAGTAAAACTACTCTTCTTCGACAACGGGGATATCCAATCTATATAATTTATATAGGAGAGTCTAATGCTATTCACACTGTCTGCCACATGGAATTATGACGTGTAATTTCATGTGTCATCATTCTAGTATCCTATTGGCTTGAACACTTACGAAAGAAAGTAAAAATTTGAGTTTTATGCGTTATTTAACTAGCAAGATTTTCTCCTAACATGATAAAAATCTATTTTAAAATTATTGATAAGAATCTTGTATATGTTTATATTTGGATTAGAGAATAAAATTCCATGGGATTAAGTTGTATTTTTTACTTCTTCTAATGATGAAATTTCACATTCAAATGAGGATATGGAGAAATGGGTTCCAGCGGAAGAAATGATAAGCTTTGCCTTTTCACTTTTCCACTATGAATTTATAATTATTTTTTATATGTTAATCAATTTTAATTCTTTGAAAGGCTTTTATTTGAATAAATCAAGGTTAATACAAACACTTTTATTTCATTTTCTTTTGATAGAGTGTAGTATAGTAGTTTTTTTTTGTTTTAATTTTTTTTGGCATGTAATGCTGATTGAAAGATTTGAAAAAAAACTTGGAGCATTATTTAATGGATAAATTAAACTGTAATTTATATGAAAGCACGTACTACCATGTTCTTAGTCATTGTATTTTTATGATTTTTAATCATCAAATAACAAAAATTGCAATTATTGCTCCACTATCCATCCCTGAATTAAAGTATATTTTTTTTTTCAAATTATTTGTTCAAATCAATGTATATATACACTCATGATGCAATATTGTGAGTTCATAAGGTAAATTATGTAATGAAATGTATTTTTTTTTACTAAAACGAAGAAACTTAATTTTTTCCATCTTTATTTTAACAATAAAATTTAAAAATTAGAGAGTTTTATTTGTGTCTCATAATGAATAACCATTTTAGGATTTATTTTTTTCCCAAAATAAATGATATTTTTGGAGAATACTTTATTCATAAATGTTCTTTTTTATCAAAACAATTTCACCATATTTATTTCCTACAACTTTTCTCTCTCCTACTTTACTTTTCATATTCAAATTTTTTTTTTATTTCTATGTAAAGTCAAATTAAGAAAATTAAATTTGGATGACGGAGTTCCATTTAGAATAGCTGTTGAAACCTACAAACTAATTACTCATGGTCTCAAAATAAAAGCTTTCATTCAAAAAAATCATATAGAGAAGTTATGTTTTTTTCGGACTAAAATAATAAAATATTATATAACACAACTTTCAATGAAATAAAATTATGTAATTATTTAAAGAATAAAAATATTTAATTCAATCGATATAATTTATATAGGAGATTCTAATGCTATTCACACTGTTTGCCACATGAAATTATGACGTGTAATTCCATGTGTCATCATTCTATTATCTTATTGGCTTGAACACTTACGAAAGAAAGTAAAAATTTGAGTTTTATGCGTTATTTAACTAGCAAGATTTTCTCCTAACATGATAAAAATCTATTTTAAAATTATTGATAAGAATCTTGTATATGTTTATATTTGGATTAGAGAATAAAACGTCATGGGATTAAGTTGTATTTTTTTACTTCTTCTAATGATGAAATTTCACATTCACCTGATGATATGGAGAAATGGATTTCAGCGGAAGAAATGATAAGCTTTGCCTTTTCACTTTTTCACTATGAAATTATAATTATTTTTTATATGTTAATCAATTTTAATTCTTTGAAAGAATTTTATTTGAATAAATCAAGGTTAATACAAACACTTTTCTTTCATTTTCTTTTGATAGAGTGTAGTATAGTAATTTTTTTTGTTTTAATTTTTTTTTGGCATGTAATGTTGATTGAAAGATTTGAAAAAAATATGGAGTATTATTCAATGGATAAATTAAACTGTAATTTATATGAAAGCACGTACTACCATGCTCTTAGTCATTGCACTACAAGAAAAACGACAGTTAGTGACGGAAAAATCCGTCACTAAATGCCAAAAAATCCGTCACTAAATCAATTTAGTGACAGATTTTAGACGTAAAAAATCCGATGTTAAAACGTGCGTCACTAAATTTTTCGACAGATTAGTGACGGTTCTCAATCAGATTTAGTGACGGAAATTTCCGTCGCTAACGTTTTAAAATCCGTCGGTAATTTGGTAAAATAAATGACCAATTTAAAGCATTATGCCGACGGATTAGTGACGGATTTTTCGTCGCTCTTTAAATGGACGTTTTATTTTTTGGACCAATTTAGTGACGGATTAGCGACGGATTTTTCGTCGCTATTTAAATGGTCGTTTTATTTTTTGGACCATTTTAGTGACGGATTATCGACGGATCATTTCGTTGCTATTATTTATGATGCTGTAATTATTATTTTTATTATTAATATTACTGACGGAATATTCCGTCGCTATTTTTTATGCTGTAATAGTAAATTTTATTATTTAATATTACTGACAAATTATTCCGTCACTAAATTTATCAAAAAAAATCAATATTTATTCGTTTTTTTATATGCCAAATTATTGAGGGGTTTCCCGACGAATATTTTCGTCGCTAAATTTGCATTTTATTTTAAAAAATGCAAATTCTAACTAGACATGAAAATGAAGGTTAGTTTGGTCAATATGTTATTACAAATCAAGAAAATGCTAAAATTTTATCATACTATTATTTCTTAGTTATTGCCCAAAATTTTAACTAGGTAAAACAATACATAATTGGCTTAAAGTCTAAAGAAAATCAATACCACAGATAATAAATAAAGTATGTATCACCAGCTCTAAGGATATCAAAGGCATCAGAGCCAAATCCATCCAACTTTTGGTACCAACACACTTCATTTAAACAAAGGCTTGTATCAACTAGTTCTTTCCACCGATATCCTTGAGGCCACAAATCTGTTCTTCTCCCATAGCTGCCATGACCGACACAACCAGGTCCTTTCCTTGAAACCCATCTTTAAGGCCGGGTAGCGAGTGTCATCGGTGGGAAGCCTCAAATCATCCTTGGTGCCACCACTTTCAGTTAGAAGGCTCACAAAACCATCTTCAGAAATATCAATCAGTTGATAGTCTGTATGGTTAACATGAGGAACATCACAATTGTGAGATGATGGGACAATATCTTCAAGCTTCTTGCCGTTGAAGATATGAATTGCCACAAAATGACACTTAGCGTGTCCATGCTTGCCTGTTTTGGAGGTAGAAACTTCAACTACCTTGCAAGGATGGTTCTTGATGACGATATAGCAACTCTTACGGATAGTACCGGCTTGTTGAGGGTAGGTTTTGGAAGCTCCGGCATCAGCCTTGGACTCAAATTGATGCTCCTCGTCCGACATGATTAGGGTTTGTTGTTAAAAACAAAGAAATGAAATCTCCGATGTTGGTATAGTGCGGCGGCGGCAGGCAAGAACAAGAGCTGAGAAGAGAGGCAAGTGTTACCCCTACTAACACTAACAAAGCACCCTCATACATAAAATGACACAACATATAATTAATAATAATAAAAAAAAATTGGCCAAAACAATAGCATCCTTGACTCGAATCGTAATTACTTTAATATAATCTGAAAGCTGGTGGCACGTACACGAAGGCAACTCCGATGGAAATGGGTTCTCGATCTACAGCTACAATCCATCTTGCTTAAGAAGGATTTTCAATTTTTTGCACAAATGCTAGCACCACCTGGGATGGGAAATGAAGACTCTTCAGAACTCTGCTAAAACAAAACATCAACAATTTTCTTCTTCCAGAAATCTTAATGGGATAAAATTTATGTCACCCTATCTTGCGCATCCTTTGGAATTTCCCTGCCAGGGACCTGAACTCTTAGAAGATTACTGTACCTACTAGATTTGAGGGAATGAGGGCGTGATTGAGAGAGAATGCGGGAGGCGAAGGTGATGGCAGTGAAGGGGAGAAGGGGCGCCGGTGATAGCAGTTAAGGGGAGAGGGGCCGCCGGTGATGCAGTGAAGGGGAGAGAATGAGGGAGGCGATAGGTGATTGAGAGAAATTGAGGGAGGCGGCTGGAATGGAGGTAGGGTAACCGCCGGTGATGGCAGTGAAGGGGAGAGGGGCCGCGTGGTGGTGGTGGTTGGATCGGATGGTGAAGGACCGTGTGAAGAGAGAGAGAAGATGAGGGAGGCGGATGGTGAAGGAAGGTGAAGAGAGAGAGAGAGAGAGAAGAAGTGGTAGGGTTTTATTTAGTAAATGAGTAAAAAAGTGTGAGAAAGAATTTTGGTCATTGATTTAAATTGAATTGAGGGTTGAGATAATGATCCAAGTGAAATAGTTTATTAAAATGTGAGCCATTGGATCCATGTCAAATGTGTTATTATAGATGGCTAAGATGGTGATCCATGTCAAAGATAAAAATTTAATAAAATAAATGTCAAATAGATAATAATGCTTAGTATTTTTATTATTTTTTATTTTTTATTGACTAGGAAAAAATATTTTAGACTTTTTTTATTACTGAAATTACAAAAATTTATCTAAAATATTTACATGTTTTTATTTAATTTACCCAAAATTTTAGTTAAAGTAGTATGTCTAATATAAATTTTTTTATATATTTTTTTTAAAAATTTATATAAAAAAGGTTAAGAATTTTAATGAAATGAAAGTATATAATAGAAAAAAGAGAGACGGACAATAGCATTTACTTTTTTGATTATTTTTAATTTTTTTTTGGAAAAATAAAACTATTTGAGATGTTGTTTAGTAGTGAATTTTTTTTTACAAAAATTTATATAAAAAAAGTTAAGAATTTTTAAAGAAATAAAAGTACATAATAGAAGAGGGACAGACAATAACATATATACTTTTTTAATTTTTTATATTTTCTTTAGATAAATAAAATTATTTGAGATGTTGGTTAGTAGTATTTTTTTTTTTTAAAAAAAAAAACTTCCATTTACAAATAAAAAAATTAAAGAATTTTACCCGTCCCTGATTTCTTTATTATACTTTCATATGTATATTTTTTTCTAACTTTATTTTATATAACTTTTTGAAAAAAAAATACTAAAAAATGTCCAAAAAATTTATTTATATTCATAAAAAAAAAAAAAAAACTATACCCTATAGGGTATAGGGCATGGGGTATAGGGTATACCCTATAGGGCATAGGGTATAGGGTATACCCTATAGGGCATAGGACCCTATAGGGTATATGGTACTACAGGACATAGGGTATAGGGTATACCCCCTACCTCCTATAGGGTATACCCTATGCCCTATACCCTATAGGGTATACCCTATACCCTATAGGGTATACCCTATGCCTTATGCCCTATAGAGTATACCCTATACCCTATGGTATAAGGTACAAGGCATAGGGTATACCCTATATCCTAAAGGGCATAGGGTATACCTTATAGGATATAGGGTATATCCTATGCCTTGTACCCTATACCCTATGCTTTGTACCCTATAGGGTGTAGGGTTACCCTATAGGGTATAGGATATACCCTATAGGAGATAGGATATACCCTATAGGGCATAGGGTATACCCTATAGGGCATGGGGTATAGGGTACAAGGCATAGGGTATACCCTATACCCTATGTCCTATACGGTATACCCTATAGGAGATAGGGTATACCCTATAGGATATACCCTATAGGGTATAGGGCATACCCTATAGGGTATGCCCTATAGGGCATAGGGTATAGAGTACAAGGCATAGGGTATAAGGTACAAGGCATAGGGTATAAGGTACAAGGCATAGGGTATACCCTATACCCTATAAGGGTATACCCTATAGGACATAGGATATAGGGTACAAGGCATAGGGTATAGGGTACAGGCATGCCCTGTACCCTATACCATATGCCTTGTACCCTATATCCTATGCCCTATAGGGTATACCCTTATAGGGTATAGGGTCCCTGTACCCTATACCCTATGCCTTTTACCCTATATCCTATGTCCTATAGGGTATACCCTTATAGGGTATAGGGTATACCCTATGCCTTGTACCTTATACCCTATGCCTTGTACTCTATACCCTATGCCCTATAGGGCATACCCTATAGGGTATGCCCTATACCCTATAGGGTATAGGGTATACCCTATGCCTTGTACCCTATACCCTATGCCCTATAGGGTATACCATATGCCTTGTACCCTATACCCTATGCCCTATAGGGTATATCCTATCTCCTATAGGGTATACCCTATACCCTATAGGGTAACCCTACACCCTATATGGTACAAGGCATAGGGTATAGGGTACAAGGCATAGGATATACTCTATATTCTATAGGATATACCCTATACCCTATGCCTTATACCCTATAGGGTATAGGGTATACCCTATACCCTATGCCCTATACCCTATAGGGTATAGGGTAGGGTATACCCTATACCCTATGCCTTATACCCTATAGGGTATAGGGCATAGGGTATAGGGTATACCCTATAGGGTATAGGGTATACCCTATGCCCTATGCCTTATAGAGTATACCCTATATCCTATTGTTTATTTTTTTCTAACTTTTTTTATATAACTTTTTTAAAAAAAAATACTAAAAAATGTCCAAAAAATTTATTTATATTCATAAAAAAATAAAAAAAAAATTATACCCTATAGGGTATAGGGTATACCCTATACCCTATGCCCTATACCCTATAGGGTATACCCTATACCCTATGCCCTATAGGGTATACCCTATACCCCATGCCCTATACCCTATAGGGTATATTTTTTTTTATTTTTTATGAATATAAATAAATTTTTTGGACATTTTTTAGTATTTTTTTTTTCAAAAGGTTATATAAAAAAAGTTAGAAAAAAAATAAACAAATGAAAAAATGAAAGTATAATAAAGAAGTCAGGTACGGGTAAAATTCTTTAATTTTTTATTTATAAATGTAAAGTTTTTTTTTTTGAAAAAAAATCTACTACTAACCAACATCTCAAATAATTTTATTTATCAAAAAAAAAATATATAAAAAATTAAAAAAGTATATATGTTATTGTCTGTCCCTCTTCTATTATATACTTTTATTTCTTTAAAAATTCTTAACTTTTTTTATATAAATTTTTGTAAAAAAAAATTCACTATTAAACAACATCTCAAATAGTTTTATTTTTCCAAAAAAAAAAAAATAATCAAAAAAGTAAATGCTATTGTCCGTCTCTCTTTTTTCTATTATATACTTTTATTTCATTAAAATTCTTAACCTTTTTTATATAACTTTTTTTTTTAAAATTTTCATTACTAACTAACATCTCAAATAGTTTTATTTATCCAAACAAAAAAAAAAGTAAATGATATTGTCCGTCTCTCTTTTTTCTATTATATACTTTCATTTATTTAAAAATTCTTAACTTTTTTATATAACTTTTTATAAAAAAAATCACTACTAACCAACATCTCAAATAGTTTTATTTATCCAAAAAAAATCTAAAAAAATTAAAAAAATATATATGCTATTGTCCGTCCCTCTTCTATTATAATTCGTCGGTAATTAAATCCGTCACTAATCCGTCGCTAACCTAAAATATAAATTTACTAATTATTTTAAATAAATTAGCAATACTCAAATCCGTCGGTAATAATATGTAATTAATTTATCGACGGATTTTAATCCGTCAGTAATTAAATTCGTCACTAATCCGTCGCTAACCTAAAATATAAATTTGATAATTATTTTAAATAATTTAGCAACGACTCAAATCCGTCGGTAATAATATGTAATTAATTTACCAACGGATTTTAATCCTTCGGTAATTAAATCCGTCACTAATCCGTCGCTAACCTAAAGTATAAATTTAATAATTATTTTAAATAATTTAGCAACGACTCATATCTGTCGGTAATAATATGTAATTAATTTACCGACGGATTTTAATCCGTCGATAATTAAATCCGTCACTAATCCGTCGCTAACTTAAAATATAAATTTAATAATTGTTTTAAATAATTTAGCAACGACTCAAATTCGTCAGTAAAAATATCTGTCGCCATTCCGTCATAAATCCGTCGGTAAAAAAGTGCGCAAATTTTTGGCACTAAAATGGTGACGGATTAGAGACGAAATCGAATCCGTCGGCATATCCGTCACTAAATCCGTCGGTAATCTCGTCCTAATTTCGTTTTTTGTTTTTCACCCCAGGTCGTTGCTATTTCGTCACTAATCTGTCGATATTAGTGACGGATTTATTTCCGTCACTAATTTTCATCGGTATCTGTCAGTTTTCTTGTAGCGTTGTATTTTTATGATTTTTATTCATCAAATAACAAAAAATGCAATTATTACTCCACTATCCATCCCTAAATTAAAGTGTTTTTTTTTTCAAATTATTTGTTCAAATCAATGTATATATATACACTCATGATACAATATTGTGAGTTCATAAGGTAAATTATGTAGTAAAATATATATATATATTTTTTTTTTTACTAAAGCGAAGAAACTTAACTTTTTTCCATCTTTATTTTAACAATAAAATTTAAAAATAAGAGAGTTTTATTTGTGTCTCATAATGAATAACCATTTTAGCATTTTTTTTTTCCAAAATAAATGATATTTTTGGAGAATACTTTATTCATAAATGTTCTTTTTTATCAAAACAATTTCACCATATCTATTTCCTACAACTTTTCCCTCTCCTACTTTACTTTTTATATTCACAATATATATTTTTTCTTGATTTCTATGTAAAGTCAAATTAAGAAAATTAAATTTGGACGGCAAAGTTCCATTTAGAATAGCCGTTGAAACCCACAAAGTAATTACTCCATGGTCTCAAAAATAAAAGTTTTCACTCAAAAAAAATCATATAGAGAACTTATATTTTTTCAGACTAAAATAATAAAATATTATTTAACACAACTTTCAATGAAATAAAATTATGTAATTATTTAAAGAATGAAATTATTTAATTCAATATTGTAAATATAAAAGTCCAAAACTTATTTTTGGTTTGTACGTTATAAACTTATTTTTGGTTTAACAATGAACTAAAAATGCAATAATGGAAGGTAAATGACTTCTACCACATAAGCTATGAATCAATTGTTGTTTGACCATTCTGTCGTATCTTGGTATTTATGCTCAGCTAATTATCAAAGAAACTTTTTAGTTTGATCTCTCAAATATTAAATATTAATGCTCATGATGTCCCATTTTTTACTTTGGTATTAATGTTCAATTTACCCTTCTTGTTTTAATAATAAAATAGCATTTTCAAAATTATTAGGTTAAAATCTTTAAACTTTCAAAATTGTAAATTAAGTAAAAATAGAAAGAAAGAAGGAAGATGGTGAGTTAATCTAAGGAGAAGAGGAAGTGCTGGAGTATAAGTAAATATCACTAAGATTAATAATAAAAATGAAAATAAGTTGTTAAAATGTTTGAATAGTAAAATATATGACTATTATTATGAACATAAATAGTAATAAATTAACGTTAAGTATGACGACTCTGGTCAAGTGAGATTGTGAATGATTCGAGATTTTTGAAATTAGTAAGTATCTATTAGACTATCAAAAAATGTGATGAGTACCCAAAAATGTTTAGAAACCCACTTTACCAAGTTACAAATTACAAATTACATGTGTTTCGATGAAAACTTTTGGTGAATTTGATAAAGATGAGCCTTCGAGGACTTTTCTTTCGACATGCAGGGAAAGGACTTTCAGGCCTTTTAGATTTTTAGAATAAGTTCCGTAGTTTAAAAATGCTCGATAATCAAGTTAAATGATTTTCTCGAGTCAATAATATATTTTTAAAATGTTTTGGCATTGAATGATTATATTTATTTTTTATGCATACGTGTTACCCTAAAATCTTGACAATCATACAAATTTGAGAAAAAATCCAAACAACCATGTAAGGGATAAATTTACATTTTGTTAGAGACATTATCTCATATCGAAAATTGACGAACCTTACCAATAACATATAAAGATCCTGAGTCACTCCCCATTAGCACCAATTGATTTTAATGTGAAATCTCAGACTTGAAGATGATATTAGAGCATGTCCATTACACGTGCATATCCAATAGTCAATGATGTTGCTCCACGCTACCCAATTAATAAGTACACGTTGTAAGCCTTGGCAAAGCCCGGCTACACTTAAGGGGCGTGTTAGAGACATTATCTCACATCGAAAATTGACAAACCTTGCCTGTAACATATAAAGATCCTGATCTACTTTCATTAGTACCAAATGATTTTAAGGTGAAACATCAAACTTGAACACATTTTATTTATTAATATTATACATATACAAACAACCATGAATAGATGCATAAGTGTTATCTTAAAATCTGACTCATTTAAAGTTTTAACATTGTAATCATTCAATGATATATCATAACGTGGTCCACTCTTCTAAATTTACAACTCACTATCTCTGTCATTCTTTGTCGAATTAGTTTTTATTATTTGATACAAAAATTAAGTAAACATATATTATACTTGAAAAGGTAAAGTAAATTGGATAGAAATTGAGAGTATGATAAAATATAACATATTAAAAAAAATATTACAAGTTGACCACTAACTGTTAAGCGTGAGTGTGCGCGTGTGGGTAGGTTGAATAAAGAAATATTAAAAATTTACTATATATTAAGCCATAACTTCTAATGAAATGTCAAAAATGAAAACTTTTGTAGTTTGAAATGGAAAAATAATTTTATATGGTTTTTAGATAAATATACTTGTGTGCCGTCAAGTATCGACGGGTTACTAACTAGTTAAAATAATAAGTCGGTGGTGTACTAATACATACTCCCTCCGTCCCACCCGAATTTGGACAAATTTTCTTTTTGGGAGTCCCATCCGAATTTGGACAACCCAAAAAGGAAAGTTTATAATAATAAAAAAATGGGCCTATCCCACTCACTCATTAACTCCACTCATTCTCCACCATACAATTTATTCAACCAACCACTATTAACTCCATTCATTCTCTCTCTTCATTTTCTACCACACATTTTTATTATCTTATTGTTATTACTTAATCTCCGTGTAAAGTAACTTTGTCCAAATTCGGGTGGGACGGAGGGAGTACGTGATATGTTTTTTCCCCAAAAATAGTTTTGAAAGCCATAATTGTTATTGAAATCATTTAACTTAGAATGGACTAATTGGTGTAGACGGAGAATAGAATAATACTCCCACTCTCCCAAAATGTCTGTCCATTTGATTTTTTTTGTTGAACTTTGACTACAAATATATGATAATTTAATTATGTTCATGGAATTCTAAAAATTTCTATTGATTCACCATTAATAATATTATCAACAACAATTTTTAGAATTTCATGAACATGATTAATCTCTCATAAATTTGTGATCAAAGTTCAACAAAAAAGTCAAATGAGACAAACATTTTGGGACGGAAGGAGTACCAAATAAATTAACCTCTAATATGGTGATGAAGAATATAATCATTAAAAAATATTTAAAAAATTATGATTGGGTTGACTAGTTTATATTATTCTTTTCAAGTTTTCAAAAAAAAATCTAATAAAATTACATTATTTGGACGAACATTATGAATTAGATAAATTTAGCGGGTGTAATTGCACTTTTATAATTTATTTGTTAACGACTAATTGGATAAAGGTTTAAATTGTAACAAAATTTCTTGTATAAGGTTTTTTACGTAACTAGATTGACTCCCGTGCGATGCACGGGGCGTTACTATATATTCAAAAGACAAAAATTGAACTAAAATAAACCAAAAAATCAATTCGTTTATACATTATGAAATACTTCCTTAAAGACTACATTGTCAGTAAATAACAATTAAAAAACAATAAAATAGAAAGAAACAAAAATTATAAGGAATTTGCATTTCTCAGTATACAATTTTGTAGTATTTTATCATTTAAAAAAGTAAATAAAACAAATGAACATGTTTATCACATACGAAATAAGTTATAGAAATTAGTAAAAAAAATGTGAAGATTGGAAATCTAGTTAAAAAAATGTGATATTTTATTTCTTTTTGATAAAAAGAAATTTTTAAATAAAAACAAAAGATTTGTTCATACCAAAAGGATAGTACAGTTATCTAATAAAAATTAATATCATTCCTTTTTAAATGGAAACTTTCGATTAACTCATGCTCGTACATCTAAAAACTTATGTCATATTTATTTACATTAACTCATTATTAACATAATTATGATATTTATTTTCAATGTAACTTATTTAATTTTTAGGAGAAAAATAAAAATACTAAAAATACTAACAATTTTGTTAAATGAAAAGAAATTTTCCCAAACCCCCCCACTTCCTCATCAAACTCAACCCACTTCTTCCTCTCCCTATTTTAAAATACAAATTTATATTATCTTTATTTCTTATTATATTGACATACACTTCAATCAAAATTTTAAAAATGATGGTCATCTTTTCCGATATTAGTCTTTATAAATACACAATATTTTGAGACGAATAGAAAAATCGACAAATTTATTTATACTTTATTTACTATGCTTCAAAGATTTATTTTTAAATAAATAAATTGTTTGATATATCGAACTAAAATAAACACAATAACCATATTACCCCATCTCACTTATTACATAGAAACCAAAACTCACATTCATTACAATCCCTCATATATATATATATATATATATATGTATATGTATATATATATATATATATGTATATATATATACATATATATATGTATATATATATATATATATATATATATATATATATATATATATATATATATATATATATACATATATATATATACATATATAAATTATTATTATATTAAATAACCATATATACTTTATAAATACACAATTGTTTTGTTTATAAAAATTCAACACCATTCCAACTCATCATCCTATACCCCACCACTTTTATTTTATTTTATATTCTTTAATAGAAACCAAAACCCACATCTATTTTATTTTATATTCTTTATCTATAGATATAAATTATTATTATATTAAATAATCATATATATTATCATTTATAATTAAAAATAAATACTTCACACTTATTTAATTTTTACTAAAAATATATTGAAAAAAATAAAAATTAACAAAAGATAATTAAGAAATTTATATTTAAAAAAGAGGGTTTATTTTTATCTGTCCAAATCAAATGAAAGAAGTCTCTATTTAAAGAAAAAAATTATGAATTTTGGTGTAAAAAAAGTTTAAAATTTTATTGATTATAAAATAATCGAGGGTAAAGAAATATGATGTAAAAAAATCCAAAATTCAGCCAGCCAATCAAATCAAAGGGCGACACGTGGCAAAATTCTTAAGAAATAAAAGAAAAGAAAACTGCATAAACGCACCGTTGTTGGCGCGTGAAGTAAACGCGCCAGAGAAATGTCGAAATTGCCCTTCCACATACGGATGACACGTGTCCAATGTTAACAAAAAAAAAAAACCCTAATGCATTCACGCGCCTCTTTAGGCCCGTGTAATTTACGTCTTTCGTAATTTTAACCAATAAAAAAATAACAATCAAAACAAATCATTTACCATCCACTTTATTTGGATAATTGTTCATAAAAGTAATTTATTTCATTTCATAAAAATTGAGATTATAACTCATTTAGTTACTTGATATTTTGTTCTAATGTGTTTTACTGTGTGTGCATATGTGTATCTTTAACATGATGTACAAATCTTCTTAAATAAGCTACTCATTTTCAGTAATCTTTTTGCCCTCCATAGATTTTCAATCCTAATCGAGTAACTACAAATATGCCCTCGTTTATTTTAAAACTTAAGCAAGTCTTTTTTTATAGAGAGAGAGATAGTGATCTATAACTAATTATTTTATGCTTATTGCTAAAACTATATTATATTGACTTCTAATATGAGTTATAAATTAACGAAAAAATTAAACCAAGAAACTAAGATGAGTTTTAAGTTTTACATAAAAAAGAGTAAATAAGACAAAAAATAAATCACTACTATTCTCCAATATATATATATATATATATATATATATATATATATATATATATATATATATATATATATACTCCATATATATATATATTGAAAATTTTGACTAAAAAGAAATTGAAAAATTAGCAAAGCATAATTAAAAAATTTATTTTAAAAGAAGAGAGATTTTTTTTTTGTGTCAACATCAAATGAAAGAAGTCTCTATTTATATAGATTTTTTTTTATGAATTTTGGTGTAATTTTTTTTTAAAAATAATTAATTTAGTACAAAATAAATTATTTTTTTAATTACTAAAATTATTATTATTATAAATATTATCATTTATAATAAAAAACGCTTCACACTTAATTAATTTCACTAAAAAGAAATTGAAAATTTAGCAAATGATAATTAAGAAGTTTATATTTAAAAAGGAGAATTTTTTTTCTGTGTCCAAATCAAATGAAAGAAGTCTCTATTTAAAGAGGAAAAAAAATTATGAATTTTGGTATAAATTTTTTTTTTAAAAAAAATAATTTATTATAAAATATTTGAGGTCAAAGAAATAGGATAATTTTTTTTTCGGAAATCCTTCCAGCCAATAATGGATCGACACGTGTCAAATCTAATTATAATAAAAAAAAAAAAAGTAAACCTGCAAAACGCCCCTTTGTCGGCGCGTGGCTTACACGCGCCATGAAAAGGTCTGAAATACCCTTGACTCTACATCCGACACGTGTCATAATTGATTTAAAAAAAAAAAAATTAAACCTCACCCAATCATAGCTCGCCACCTGCCATTTCAGTCGATTTATTTGCTAATTTGCCACCATGTGAAATGACGAAAATGCCCCTCAAAGCCCCTCTAATTACCAAAACCTTGTTATTATATATAGATAGATTATTATTTATACAACATTTAAATTGCAACGAAAAAAATTGTACAAAATTTATTTTGCAATTATCTAAACTGTGGTTAAGTTTCATGTGGTAGTTGCTGACCATGGTTAGGAGAAGTAAGGTGTGAGTATGAACATTTGACCAGATTAAAATATTGGAGGTGTATTGTACTAATGTGTGTTGTTTTGTGAGAAAGTCAAAGTACGTTTTGTCTTTGTTGGGAATGGCCTCATCTCATAGCGTTAATTGTGGAAGTAGTCCAAATTAGAAATTGAGGAAGCAGTCCAAAATAAAATAATTAAAATCATCATGACAATTATTTTGGTTTCCATATTTTCTGCCCCTAATATTATCCTTCAAAAATCAACATTTTTATGAACACAATATTTTTGGGGAAACTAGTTTCTCCCTAAATTATAAAAAGTCCTGTTTTTTTAAACTGTTCCTATATTCGTCAAATACTTGCAAGTTGAAAAAAATTGAACTTTTTATAATTTATGAAGAAACTGATTTCTCCCAAAACTTTTTATTTTATGAAACATTGTTTACTTGCTTGCTCTCTCCTTATTTAGGATAAAAATAAGGGAATTCGACCTGAAAGTTCTTTTTGGAACAAATCACTTCTTCTCAAGTTTTTCATTAAATTGAAATGACCCGAAGTTCTTATGCAGTAATATATAATGCTACATGCAATATTATTATATTCACTCATACGTGAATATAATACTGCATCTATAATACAACATGGTGAAGGAACTTCTCGAACATTATGATACTTTTTTAGAACTTCTCGATCACTCTCCCTAAAAATAATCATCTTCATTGACATTTAATATGCAATTTATAGTGAATTTACAAAGTATAGTAGAAAAATAAAGTATTAATATACATTTATCACTTATTGAGTGGTGATTTAAAGCTCTAGATATTGTTCGAATTTGATAATACCTCTTTCCTAAAATAAATGTTAAAAAATCGAATTTTCCCTCAATCTTTGATCGAGAGTAAATTTAATTTAATTTTACATTAATTTTGGGACTGAGAAAAATTAAAATTTACATCTTTTACTTTGACTTAATCAATTCTTGCCATATTGCATTATATAATTCTTACTTTTTAAACATTTAGATATAATTTGCAATTTTTTCAAATAGTATGGGATCAATATTGCATATATATGTACCCAAAATCGAAAGGGTCAAGATAGAATTTCTTAAAAGTTTAGGGGGTCCCACTTGCCCGTAAATGGCTTAATCCCTAGCTCCGACCATACTTAGCTATAACCCGTTTAAGTCGTACTTTGAATCGTGAAATTGGACGGTGTAATGAATCGTTAAACTAAATCGTAATCTAATAAACAGTAGTTTAAACTACAAAACCAAATGCGGTTTGGATCAAATTGTTATTGTCTAGTTCAATTCATATTGAATTATGAATGGTTCAATTCATGAGGTTTATTCAAACCGGTGATTGGTGATTCAGCTTGTAAAGTAGTCCAAAACGAACCATTTATACGTCTAGTTAACTCCCAGTCTAATGACTTATCAACGCATAATGTACGAGTTATTACCCTTAATCAATTAGTTAAAACATTCAATATGCTAGTTAAACTCTTATATCCGATCTGCTGTAAGTTTTTTTTTTTTTACCCAGGTTCCCAGCTTCGCCGGACTAATCCTGGACCACCAGGTACCGGCCCCTCGGTATACTGGCGGAGGTAAATCGCGGGATGTGCCCTATGCAGCTAGGGTGGCAGCTGCTCCAGCTGCTCCTGCCAAAGAGGCATTTGCATCACTCTTACAACACCAATTGGCTGCTCCAGCTGCTCCTGTCAAGATTCGAACTTCCCACACTACACTGAGGATACAAGCCCAACAATGCTGCTTCCTTAACTGCACGAATGTGCCCCGGGGGGCTCCTAAGGACCTTGAAACCAAGGTAGGAATTAAAGCCCAAAGAATCCCCTTGGGGGGACTCGAACCGGTGACCTCCCCTTCGGAAAGCCACCATGATACCACTAGGCCAAGGCCCATTAGGTGTTTTTTTTTTTTTTTGGTAATGGTGAATTGGTGATGGACAAATTAGGTGGCAAAATTTAAGTGTGTGTGTGTCAATTGGAGTATGATGTTCCATTTTTAAATTTAGGGTTCAAGTTAACAAGGTTAGTCAGTTAGGGTTTTTTGAACGAAATCATAGTTAAATTTGTCAATTTAGAATTCAAATTAGGGGGTATGTGTCGATCGGGGTCTATCTTAACAAAATTTTCTAACAACTAAGTCTTAATATCCCTAACTAACTAAAATTGTTAACTTTGAATCCTAAATTGATAAAACCCAAATTCAACCTGAGGTAAGTAAGGTCATGGCGTAGAGCCCCAGAAGAGCTTAATTTGGGGGCCTCCAAATTTAGGCAAAAATAATATTTTCATCATTGAATTATAACATTTTTCAAAATATATTCATTGAAATATTTTTTTTTTCAAATTGTTCTCACTCTGAACTTTTATATTTTTCAAAATTTGCTTACTTCGTCAACAAATTCGCTTAAAATTTAACTAAATTTAGCCACATGACCTCATATAACTAGTTTTGTTAAATACGATCTAGAATAAATAGTTTTCGGGGGAAATTAATTTGTAAAATTTCTTATAAACTATGTGCAATGACATTTTACATTTAAAAAAAAATTGTAGTCTTTATCATACATGTCAACAATGTTAACATATTGGTTGAAAATTTAACGAATATTATTCACATTAAGTCACATGACTAAATTTCTTTAGATTTTTAGCAAATATGTTAACAGAGTGATCACATTTTAAAAATTGTGAATGTGAGGACCCCGACCCGGAACCTACACGTGTCCCAAGCTGGAGCGTCCTCAAACTAACCCAAATATCAAAAACTTTTAAAATCTTTATTTAAAACTTTCAAAATAAATATAAGTATTATAACCATTTTCAAAATAAGTCTACACATTTTCACAACGGAGAAATAGTTGACTAACTTAGAAATCTGGCATTGAATTACAAAAGGAACATCGGTTATAACAATGAATGAAGATTAAATAATACAATTCCCATAAATGATTTATACTAAGGTACATTTTCTATACCAATCAAATCGGCAAACAATCCCAATATAACCTCAGGAACTCCTTACAGCCACTTACTTGGCCGGTCCTTTGTCTCGGAATCTAAAACGGTAAAGGGAGAGGGGTGAGAATAAATCTCGACAAGCTATTATGAATGCGTGCAATATGCCATATAAGATGCAACACATAACAAGTTGCACGTAACACGTTGGAAAAGCTGTAAACACCTTACGTTACCTTGGTTTACCTTTTCCCGTGCGAGCGATAGTCGTACAGCATTGGGTATAATAATACTCCAATCTTACAGTGGTACTTAGCGTACTCCGTCTTATAAGACCGTTTTCGAGGGAACCCAAATAAGGACGGTAGCAACTACGTAAGACTTTTGGCTCAGCTACGGATGCTATACCACTGACGCTGTGGCCGCGAGAAGGGGACGGTCGCGGAGTATAACATAATCCAGATCACATTTAGGTCACACTTCCATAATTGATCGTATTATGTTATACCCCATGTCGGTGACTCACACATAATCAAGCACATAATAGATACTTGAATAAATCCTGAAAGGGGATAAAGCAAACATAGCAAACATGGTAAAATATACTCATGCTCGACCGACATCATAGTGCGGCGTTTCTTTATCTTTATACATAAATAAGCAATATAGCCACGTGGTAAAATATACTCATGTTCAACAATAATCGAGTGCGGCATTTATGTAATACACTAAGCATAATCCAATCCATGAATAGGTGCTTGATTAGGATAATGGGATATCAGCTGACCTATCTTACTTAGTCATTATACGACAATATATGATCTACATAAGGGTCGAGTTATCTCTACCCGAGTTGGTGTCACCTTTAACAAGCTGTCCGAATGATTTCTAAGTCGAAGGTAGAGTGCTTCCATATTTCCATTTAAACCCGATTAAGGTACCGTTAAGTAACACCTGATTGCTCACAAGTATAACTTAGGTTAAAAGGATTAATTCATGTCCAGAAAGGTTAGGTTCCAAACTTTATATTGGTTAAGGATCATCTTTAGGAGGTTACTAATGAAAATTCGTGAAACGGGGAGGCTAGGCCAATTACGCGGCACAGGCGACCGCCCGCGTAACCTCTTGGGCGACCGCGAGAGGGTTTTCTAAGCATCCTAATTTACGTCACGATGGGCGGTCGCTCGTCACAGCCAGGACCGCCCGAGACCACGATCGGCTCCGATTCCAGGCCCTTGTTTACTTGGTTCTTCTTTCCCCTTTTTACATTTTCTTAACTTTCATAATCTCCCTCAAGAATTTCCAAATTTTACAAATTCATTCTAATTCCTTTAAACGAAAATAACATAACCTAGACTTTTATTACAAGATTTTGACCCATTTTATCAACTCATTTCAAGTAAATCTTCTAAAATTAATTGACCCATTTCTTTCATTTAAATCAACTTCTTAGAAGCAAGAGCCTCATTTTATTTCATTTAAATTCAAAGTGATCTAAACCTAGATTTATTACCCTTGATTTTCCACCCACTTTACTACCATTTTCAAGATTTAACATTCCAAATCTAACTCCACTTCCATTTCTTATACTTCCAAATTTACTTCCATCCAGCGATATCATCTTATGTTATTTACCCATTTCTTAACTTCAAAAGAAGATTCAACCATTTAAACTAGTTCCTTCCATTTCTTTCATTGTTAACACTTCGAGAACACCCACATTTCCTTATGATCTAAATCAATTCCTTCCCTCAAGAGAGTTACCAAAGCATCCTATGAGCATTTTAACAACAATAACAACAATAATTATCTCATGAACAATTAGAGAAGAGAAGGGTCATAATAACTCACCTTAAAAATAGGAGATGGATTTAAGACTTTCTTAGCTTGATGAACTCCTCTTGGTCTCCCGATTCCAAAAGTGTTCTCGGATCTAAAAATGGTGAAGATTCGAACTTGGAAGGAGCTTGAGAAGAGGTTTTCTCAAATGGGTTTCCATGGATGGAAGGTTGAGAGAGAAAGTGAAGAGGAAGAAGATGAAGAAGGAGGGAGGAGTATGAATATGGTTAAGAGAGAGAGGGGGGCGGTCCATAAGAGGGAGGGTTTTGGGGGATTTTGTCCCCCGCTCAAAAATCCTCTACAACAAATCTTTCCCGATTTAAAATAATTTTCCCATAATGACATTTTATTTGTCAGTTTATTACTCTCCGAATTCTAATACTTTATTTATTTCTAATTATTATTTTTCCCCTAGAACATTATTTATTTCTTTATCATTTTATTCTAATATAAGAAATTTAAAGATATAAAATAAACACATAAGGTTGATATTAATATTAAAAGTATATAATGTTATATTAAAATTGTGCCTAGGGTTAGGGTCGTTACAGTGAAAGTTCTGTGAGAACATTTTGAAAAATAATAGTTCAATGAAAACATTTTGAAAAAAACTAAAGTTTAGTGACGATAATATAGTTTTTGCCCCAAATTCACTCTTTCTATATACTCTATCCGTCTCACGTGAATGGAGACAAAAAAAATTGGGGATAAAAATTAAGGAAAAGTAGAAGAGAGAATTAGCGGGAATAAGTGTTTGTGAGTATGAAAAACTAAAATAAGAGAGAGAATGAGCAGTAGGAATAGTAAGTTGATTAGTATTGTAAGTATAAAAGTAAATCAGGAGAGAGAATAAGTGAGAGAAATAGTTTAAAAACTTTGTCATTTTAGACAATTTTCGTTCACGTGAAACAGACGAAAAAGGACATAAGTATCTACTCACATGGGATTGAGGTAGTATTTAGGTATGACAAAAAATCCGATCCCGAAAAGATCCGCCCCTAATAGGCCGGGGTTTGGATGCAAATTTGAAAACCCGCCAGGTTTTTGGAGGGTTCAGGTTTACCCCGCCCCGAATATATATGAATTTACTTAAATGCCCTTATAGGCCTTATAGGCCACACGACTAGGGGTGTAAGTGCTTTGTTTCAAACCGCGTTTCGAAACCGAACCAAACCAAATCATGCGATTTAGTTCGGTTTTCAATCAATAGTGGTTTGGTTCGGTTTCAAACCACCAAAACGTTCATTATTAACCGTATATATACATATCTTTCATTTTCACCTTACATTTAAATTTGAAAACCTCTAATTCTATTAATGAGTTTTAGTCCATAACCCTTTTTTCTTTTGGTTAATGTCCGTGTAATAATGCTAATTCACTTTTTAGCACATACCATTATAAGTACTAAAATGGCTTGTTGTTATCATAAATATTGAAGCACAATTTCATTTAAATTTTGAATATTTTCTGTATCCTATATATGGAAAATCCAAACAAACATGACAATGAATTGTGTAATCTGAAACCATGTTCTAATTAATGATTTATGTCGTATTCTATTTCATGGTTTGAATTGTGGTTTAAACCGCGGTTCAGATCGTAAAATCAAACTTCAGTTCGAATCAAACCGAATCAAACCATACTGGTTTGGTTCGATTCGATTTGAAAATTTTCATGTTTCGATTCGATTTAAGATTTTTCAAACCGCTAACTAGTAGTTCAGTACATAAATTGACATAAAACAAATCAAACCGAACCATTTATACCCCATAATACAAACTAAACAAAACCCACAATCAACAAGCCCGAATATTCATCCATTTTTTTTTCTTTTGACTAATTGAATGGTATTAAGTACACAACTAAAAAATAAAAAATAAAAAAATAAAAAGTAAAATGCAGTAATCAACAAGAGAATACGAAGGGAAAAAGAGAACAAATGTCGGACAGGACGCCACATTCTGCACCGCGCCACCAAGTCCACCACCGCGCCACTACTACCGCATCGGGTAAGTTCTTTCCCGTCCCCATCTCGATTTTGTAATACCTCTCTCGTTAGTAGCCTTTATTATGATGATATTTGATATATTGTGAATTGTACGATATGATTCATAATTTTGCTTGGGAACTTGTTTATGTAGCATTTTGTAAACAGAGCGGACACAAAAAGGTTAAAAGGGGTGGCATACACGTATTGGATGAAAAATGAAGATTTTTTTTTTTAAATTTTCACTCCTCCCCAATCTCCCAAAAGTGGGAGGAATTGAAAAGAAATAAAATCTTATAAAACAAAATTTTTCGTTAAACCTATTTTACCCCTAAAGTATAACCCTCTTTTTTCCTCCTAAACTAATGAGCAATTCAAAAAGTTATTTAATTACATGCTCTCCTCTTCTTCCCCTTCTCTTTCAGGGATGACAATTTGACTTAACCCAATTCATACCGAAGGTGATCCAGTTAAAAAAAATCAGAAATGACCCAATTCGTACCGAAGGTGATCCGGTTCAAAAAAAATCAGACATGATTTCATTTTTTAATGACCCGATCAGGTTCGGACCGGGTTCGGTACCACCACCGGCCGACCCGAGACCCGACCCAAACCCCAATGGTATATAACTGAAATTAGAAATTAGGTTATATTATACTCTTTCTCTCTCAGTCTCTCTGTCCCAAAAGCTCTCTCTCTCTATACGCTCTCTCTCTCTCGCTCATCTCTCTCTCCGCCCTCGTCTCTCTATCTCCTCTCGCCTCTCAATCTCAACAATACCAATTTCACTCCAAGAGGGTTGGATTCAAAGATTGGGAACGGTAAAAGTGAGAATGGGAAGAACAAGAAGCATAACAACAACAACAACATCAATGAGAAAGAGAGCAAGAACAGGATAAGAGGAAGAGGAATCTGAAGTTGAGGTTAGTTCATGATTTTTGCTTTGCTTTGCTTTAATTTGATTTTTTATTTTATTTTTTCTATTGTTTGGTTACTTTGTTCGTCATCTTCAAATAGATTTGTTCCAATTTGTCTGTTCGTCATCTTCAAACAGATTTGTATTAGGTGCCCGCCCCTAATTTTTTATTTAGAATGAAATATTCTTATTTAGGTATTCATCTTTCTTTTATTTATTTATTTTGGTTAAAAATTGCATACTTCAAAGACCCGCCTAATATATCAGCCTAAGACCCAAAACTTACATAACCAGTCCTGATTACTAATTCCGTCCCATTCAAAAAGTCATAAAGTTGACCTTGCATGCGAATTAAAGAAAATATATAGTGCAGTAAGTGTCGTGAGTATGAAAAGTGAGGTGAGAGAGAGAAAGTGGGGTATGAAATAGTAAATGGATAGTTATTGTGAGTATGACAAGTGAGTCCTATGAAAAAAGAAGTGTTAAAAGATTTTCATTTTGGATGTGTATCTTTTTAAATGATACATCTAAAATTGAAATGTTTGCCTTTTCGGATAGAACGAAGGGACACACCCCAAATTTGGACCCCTAAATTATTAGTTCGCCCTTTTATTTTGACAAAAAATATAATCTGATTAAATCAAGCAAGCCCTAGTAATGTTTTAACTTGATAGGGTACAATTCTACATGAGGGCCTTGTTTGGCCAAACAAAGCCTTGCTTGTATTCTGGGTTTAAGAAAGTTCCCAAAATTAATTAAACCCTAAACCCCCAATCTAATTGTTATGCTCCCTCATTCTCAGGTACACGTCGGTAAACTCACGCCAATTCAATTCACCATCAAATGGCAACGAGTTAAGGACTGAATTTCGTAATCTAGCCGGAAAATACAGCAAACCTAATCCCCATCGACTCGACGGTGGGTGGAAACATGGCAGACATGATGGATCTAGACGACCTCGACGTTCCGGTCAAGGCTCCGGCAAGAACCAGCAAGTTCGCCCCTAGGAACTCCAAACTCAAACCTATTCCCAAACCTAAAACTGAACCGGCACCGGCACCGTCCCAGTCACAAGAACCGGTTTCCACCTCGTCAACCAAGGATGAACTCGTTGAATCCAAGCCGCTTCCAGTGCCTTCCTCTAGCAGCAAGGTTGAGTTCGAATCGCCTTTGAATCACCCCGACCCCGCCGTTGCCAATGGCACCGTCAAAATGGACATTGATGCCGTGCTGGAAGACCAAATTGAACCGGAGGAGAACATGCTGGAAGAAACGGAAGATCAACTTGTTCGAGAAATTGATGTCTTCTTCAATCCTTCCGTTGATTCCAGTACACAGGTTCGCCTTCATTTACATACTCCTATCTAATTTCGAACATGAAATAAACATTTGAGAAGAATAAATTATAGAATAATTTTTGTGGAATGAAACATGAACTTTGTCAATATCTGCACATACATTATTTATGCGTAATTTTCTGATACATTTTAACTCTCTTTCAGTTATATGTACTGCAATATCCACTCAGACAATGTTGGCGACCATACGAATTAGACGATCGATGCGAACAGGTTTGTTATATTCATGCTCTATGGAGTATCCATTTCATGATTAATGATGGTATTAGTATTAGATAGTTGAATGCACCATTATCTCTTAATTATTAGAGAGTCTGATTTGTTTATGAGTTTGCCTTTTAGGTTAGAGTGAAGCCAACAAGTTCTGAAGTGGAGGTTGATTTGTCTGTTGATGTTGAATCCCAAAACTATGATTGTGATGCTGAGGAAAGAAAGAAGATGGCGAAGCAGGTATGTTTTCATCATGTATCCTGTTAGTTTGGTTTTCTTGCTATCATTTGGAGATATGTTTGAGTAGTCAATCAAAGCATTGGAAATGGATATGCATTTTATTTTGTACTAGAGTTGGTTATCTTGCTACCCTTTGGAGGACTTCTATCAAAAAAAAAACAAAAACAGAACCTTTGGAGAACTATGACCTTAGAATGGTTGTTGAAGCAGGATTGGATGTGAAATCGACTGAACTACTGAAGCAAGCTACTTCGCATTTCATTGGTGTAGGATAATATTACATGTTCTGCATTCTTGACTGCCGAGCTGAGTTCGTGTCACAACCCAAGGGTGGTTACTTGGACTCATGTGAGGACGTCAGTGGACTGTTTTGGGCGAATTGCGAGAAATCTCCCCCCCCCAAAGTTATTGCTTAGGGTCAATTTCATCCAGCTCTAATCAAGTTGCGTTCTTATACTTTTCTGTCAAGATTTAAAGGAATTTTAGGGGAACTGCTCATATCATCACATGCATATATTAAAGAACATTCTGATTGTTTTTATCTTACTTTTCCCATTGCTTTCGCCTCCCAACACCGTCAACACAATTGCGGCAACCACCATTTTATTGGTAACCCATGCTACAAGACAAGGAAAAAATTCATATACCACCCCAAGCCTTCTTCATTACTTTATAAATCATCTTTACAAGAAGGACCTTTAAAGCAACATAAGCAAATCACAATGACCACATTATCCACCTGTTTTCCTCTTCTCCTTATAAGTCAACAACATGATTTACAATCACTTGTATAACTCAGTGGCATGATAGAAGATGTATCCTTGGGGAGCACTGCACACTGCTAAGGGATCTGACTGTTTGAGAAATTTTGAAGTCGGAGAATTAGATGGAGATGTGGCTCATAGGATTAAAGCAGGTTGGTTGAAGTGGAAGAGTGCCACAGGGTTTCTATGTGATCGCGGCATGCCCAATAGATTAAAGGGAAAATTCTACCGCACGGCAATTAGGCCGGCATTGCTTTACGGCACCGAATGTTGGGCCGTGAAACAGTGTCACGTGCATAAGATGAATGTGGCGGAGATGTGTATGCTTCGATGGATGTGCGGTCATACAAGAAAGGATCGATTGGGGAATGAGGTGATCAGAGGTAAAGTAGGAGTTGCTCCCATTGAGGATAAAATGAGGGAAAATCGTCTAAGGTGGTTTGGACATGTGAGAAGGAGACCGAGTGATGCACCGGTTAGGAGGCCGGAACAGTGGAGAGATGATAAAATGGCGAGGGGTAGGGAAAGACCCAAACAAACTTGGATTAGAGTAATTGAAAATGATATGAGTTTACTTGGAGTGGATGAAAGTATGGTATTGAAGAGGCAGGAGTGGAGGGCAAAAATTCATGTGGGGGTTGATTTTTTTTATTTTTTATTTTTTTTTGATTTTTTGATTTTTTGATTTTGATTTGTATGTTTATTTATTTATTTTATTATTATTATTATTTTATTTATTTTTTTCACGATGACATATGAGGATTCATGTTAGCCGACCCCAAATTATTTTGGGACTAAGGCTTTGTTGTTGTTGTTGGAACCATGGCGTAATGTTGCATGGAATGACTATCATCTTGGCTCCACTGCATCCAGCTAATAGAGGTTGTGTAGTCAAGGTGGGTCTGTACTGCATCAATATATCTCAAGTTTCAGTGATAAGTGAAGATCTGATCATCAATAATCGACAGTGTGGATTTGGTTGGGCAGTGATCGAAGTATAGGACATAGGAGGCCACTTAGCTCTAGTTGGCTGGAAGGAAAAGAATCTGGGAACATGCTGTCAGTGATAAAGCCAAAAATATTCATTAGGGGGTCAAAATTACAGTGTCAGTTTTTAGGTTTGTATAAAAAGTAATAAAGTCCATATCTATAACTAAATAAAGGCTGAAGTGCAAAGCACACCCACTTTTTCCCGCTCAAACAAGCACCTGGACATAATAAAGACGAGGTTCATTCCCCCCAAGATCAGTTACTTCATACACCCATTTAAATACTCATAACTCGAAAATACCCCTGCAATTATTGTAACAGAAAATATTTAATGCCCCAAACCCACGCTTGTCTTCTCTCGTCCCTTATCGTTATTAAATCAGATGGTGGTCAAATTACTACATTTGTTGTTACTTTAGTTTCCCAAAGCACTTCTCTCACTTCACAAAGCATACCATTATTCCCACCTTCCTCTTCCCAAAACGTCATTTGCCATTCCACCGGCGCCTCTTCCGGTGCCTCTTTGTGTATAAATACTTTAACACCCAAGGATGTAACAATATACTTATCAAAATCCGGTGATTCTCAAACCCATCAATAATAATAATAATAATAATAATAATAATAATAAGTGAAACTCCCCAAATAAGGATGTATAGTACATTCAAACTCAAATTCGAGATGAACCCATACTAGGAGACTACAGAGGGCGAAATCGAATACTAGATCGTCACCAACCGCCTCAATCGCCACCGTACGCCAACAAAACTCCATATTTTCACGGAGATACGAAGAGAGATTAAACCTCCATGGAGAAGACGAACTTGTGGAGAAGAAGAGAATGAACTTCCGATTTGCAAATCAATTTTTATTTTAAATGTTGGAGATAATTTCTTTGTATAAATGAGAGGAGATTATTTTGGGGATGGGAAGGGAAATTGTCATTTAGAAATTAAGGTAAGAGAGCAGAAAAATGGGGAGGGGATGTTCATAGATTGCAAATTTACAAAATTTGGGTTCAAACTTCTTTCAATGAAGAACACACAAGCACAAGGGTAAAACTGTCCATTAGCCTTTTTTAAGCATATTTTTTTTCTGTCCGAAGATTATATTTACTTAAAAAAGATTCTAAAATAAATATCTATTTTCTTTAAATTTTATTACTATCCCAAAAAACTTTATTGCTAAATATTATTTTTTATTAATTTATTCACTCTTTGAAACTCCATCCGTCTCAATTTAAACTTCTTACTTTCCTTTTTAATTCATCCCATTAAAAGTTTCTTTTTTTGCTTTATTTTATAAATGTCAAAAGACGAATAATGTTTTTCTACTTTGTTCTCATAAATTTATAGCATTACAGAAAAACCATACCTTCTCATCTTATTATCTTACTTTTCATCCATTAGATCTAAGATGTAAAAACAGGTACAGTGGAAATAAAACGAATATTTATGTATATTTTGATAAAATCTTGCTTCGAAAGAAAAAATCTTTAGAAAATACATTTTCAAATAGCTCTTAATGAGAGCTAAACATTTATTGTAATCGGAGAAAATAACATGTTTGGATGGATAATTATCTCTATTCTATGTGTCATTTTCTTTTATAGTTTTATAATGTTAAAACTAAAAAGTCTATATATGACTATAAATGGCAAACCCCGGTGCGCCAAGTGCTCCCCGCCTTGCGGGGGTTGGGAGAGGGAACCATTTGCTAGAGCCTTCCCTTGACAAATGCCAAGAGGCTGTTCGCCTAAGGTTCGAACAACCTCTTGGCAATTGTCAGGGGAAGGCTCTAGCAAATGCAAAGTCAATAATGAATGCATGAATTAGTCAATAAAAATTTATAATGCCAAGGGAATACAACTCCATATCAAACTTATATTACTTTCGTCTCAAAAATAAATATCTAAAAAAATTCTAATTTAATTTTAATTAAGTGTAAATTTAAGTTTTTTATGGACATTTATTTTGAGACGGTGGGAGTATTTCTTATAATACCACGTTTTCTTCAAAAGGTTGTTTTAGTTCAAATAATTTGAAAATCGGCTATTGTATTCATTTAAATAAAAAGAATTGTGTGTCATTTTTATTAGCTACAATTATAACTCACGGCAACAAATTGTCTTTGCCTATTGCCTTTGAGCATAACATGATCATGCGTCTACCATATCAATTGTTTTCCAAATTGAATAATTATTTTGCTAAAAGTATTTTATAATTTTGCCTATACTATAAAAGAGAATAAAATAAAATTATATTGCATAAACTATGTACAAATAAGTAAATCACATTCCTTATAATATGCGACAAAGAGACTATGAATAAAACTACAAACGTCGTGTGTAAGAAATTTTTAAAATAATTTGAAAATTATTGGATTAGTATGATGATATATTTTGTTGAAATAATTGTCTTCAAAATAATATTTTTAAAAAGTATTCTTTGTTTATATAAAAAAAATTCTTTATTCTCCTTTATAGATTTGTCAACTTTATTTGATAGTGTGTTTAACGCACGGGTGTAATACTAGTTTATTATAATTTATGGACAATTTGGACAAATATCATGCTCTTACATTGACCTCTAGAAGTCATAAATGATTGAAAGGCATGCAACTAGATTATTAACTTAACCTTTTAGTTGTCTTTTATATTGTTTTGGGTTTTATTTTCACCATTTCTCTCTAATACTAAACTCCCTCTCCCTCTCTCTCTCTCTCTATATATATATATATATATATATTATTCACAAGATCAATGTGACGGAGATGCGTATGCTGCGATGAATGTGTGGGCTTACAAGAAAGGATCGGTTGAGCAATGAGGTGATTAGGGGGAAAGTAGGAGTTGCCCCCATTGAAGATAAAATGAGGGAGAATCGTCGGGTGGTTTAGTTATGTGAGACGGAGACCAAGTGATGCACCGGTTAGGAGGCTTGAAGAGTGTAGAAGTGATAAAATGGCTAGGAGTAGGGGAATGCCCAAACAAACTTTGATAAGAGTGATTGAAAATGATGAGTTTAATTGGATTGGATGAAAATATGACGTTAAAGAGGCCGGAGTGGAGGGAAAATTTTATGTGGATGATGGAGGTTGATTTATTTATTTATTTTATTATTATTATTATTATTATTTTTTCTATATATCATATTTATATTTTCTTTTATTATCACTTTTTTTTCTTCCTTTTTCTTCTTTTCCTTTTCTGAATTTCATTCCTATTTTTTCTTTTAATTTGCTTTTTTCTTTCATCTTTTCTTTAACAATGACACATATGAGGATTCATGTTAGCCGACCCCAAATTATTTTGGGACTAAGGCTTTGTTGTTGTTGTTGTTGTATTGTGTGTGTGTTGTTTATATGTGTTTGCGTGTACACGCTCATTTTTGTGTGTATACACATGTTTATTTTATGTGTGTAAGGTTTGAATCAGTTTGTGAACCTCGAGGCAGAAAATTCTGTTTGGTACAAAGTAATTTTGTCCTTGAGTTCAGTCTAACTTAGACCTTTGTTTCATTTTCCGCCTACACCTTCTTAAGGTGCCTCACTTTGTTGTTTCACACTTTCACTACATTTAAGGCTTACCAGGAATTAACGCTACTGTTTTCCCTATTGTGCTATGGATGCTTCATTTGTCCTTTGAGAGAAGGTCAATACTTTGAATTGGTCTCATACTTTGATCCAATACTTGTCCTTGTTGACGCCATCTAATTCTCTTTCCTGATATATACTTTTGATAGGATGCATTGGTTATTAATTATATTTATTTATTTTTGTAACGTTTGTGTTCTTTACTCTGATGAACATTTACTCCATTTCCTTTTAGGTCCTATCCTCTTCATGGAAGCCACCTTTGAGAACTGGTTATGTGGTTGGGGTGCTCACAGGTAACAAGGTGTGATATTTGATCATTTCAACTTGCCAGACAGATTTTCAAATTGATTTGTATAGTTGTAGTTCAATTTTTGGTGGTTTTGGCATGTTATTGGAATTCCATTCTCATACAATAATGGCCCGTTTAAGGGGATCTCATTTGCAGCGGCACTGAATAGGAATAGAGCTGCAAAGGAAATGCATAAACAAAGGCATAGCTTATTCAAAATCTACATTTTAAGCACTATTTCTTAAACAACAAATAATTTACAACAGGTCATTCTGTCATAAGTTGTAAAACTGTTTCCATTAAATAATAGAATCTATATCCAAGTGTAACAATTTGGCCCTAATGTAAAAGTAAGTTAATTATGAAGAAAGAGCTGGATTTGGCTTTCACACAAGTCACAATGTGGCTTCTGCCTAAGCTCTTCTACATAATGGATTTAGCTACTATGTCTTGGGAAGGAAAGGGAGGGAAAAGTCACATTTAGTTATTTACATTTAAGCAGAATGTCAATCTGTGGAATGGCCTAATGCTAACGATTGATTAGAAATGAGAATTGAGAACCTAAAGATGGGGCGTAACATTAGATGTGTAATGAACAAGCTTGATGAAGAAATTGAGTTTGTGTGGCACATCAAACGTGTATTCAGTAAAAAAGGAGGTTCAAACTTTTGTTCGGTAATCAATGTTCATATGCAGATGGAATGCTCTCTTGTTATGCAAGCTTAAGTTTATGTTCTTGATTAACTTTAAGATATTTCTTTAGCTAAGATCTGGAGCTTAATGCATCTTTTAATTAGACAAGCTTCTAACAGTTCTGGTGGATTAATTGATAATCTCCAAATGGATGTTTCCTTGTCATGCATATCATGTGGTTGGTTTTAACTTCAGAAAAGAAGATCACGAATCTTGCAGATTTCAAGATTATGTTCGTAGAAGCTTCATGTGAATGCCTTAAATTATGACTCACCTGGTTTCATAGGGTATTAGACTATTAGCATGATCAATTGTCATGTTAAGTGAAGGGGAAGAAATGGGTTGTGTTTGCATCTAGATTTTGAGAAATCTCAGGATAGGGCGAACTAGCGGTTTATTAAATTAGTGCTAGAGTGTAAAGGAGTTTGGGTACAGATGACACAGATTAGCCTGTGTTTGTCATCCATGTCCCTATTATTATCAATTGGGAAAGGGTTGGTTACTTCGTTTAGGTCCTCTTGTGGGCTTTGGTAGAGCAACCCTCTGTCTTCTTCTCTGTAAGCGAGGAAAGGGTTTGATTGATGGATATTTGTTAGGTACAGAGATGGTTTGGTACCTCTTTGCAAATTGCAGATGATACTATCCTTTTCCTTTTCAAGGGATTTCAGTAGCTTACGAGCTGGGTTAAAGTCTTGCTGGTCTTGAGTCAATTTGGGCTCAAATATCAATTTGACCAACCGTAGTGGGGAGATATCAGCTACTAATGGTTACCAAGCTCTTAGAATGCTTAAAAGCATGATGGAATTGTGATGTGGGGGAATGTTATGCATTGGTAACAGGTCATTTTGAATATCACTGCGAGGCATCATAAGTATGGGATGTAACTGGAATGGTGACTGTCATTGTTGCACTTACCATTTAATTTACATAGCAATTTTATTGTGCTATACATCTCTTGTATATGCTCTGCTTTTTTTCCACTATACAAACTTCTTGGCATGGGATCCTTTTTCTTCACGTCTCTGTCATGAAGTGTTATAAAACAACCACATTTGGCAGTAGCTGACTATCCTTGTACTCATAATTACAATAAATTGTTAAACTCTTCCTTTTCCCTTTTTTCTTTTTGTTGCAGTTACACCTCAGTCCTGTGCATGCAGTTGTGCAGCTTCGACCATCAATGCAACATTTAAAATCTGGGGGCTCCAGAAAGAAGAATAACACAACTAGCAACATGGAGGACATTGTTAAGTCGGAAGAGCTTATGGAAGTAAAAACTACGGGCCCATCCAAGAAACAGGTTGAATATCTTTTGTATATGCATTGCATGCAAGACATTCTGACTTAAACATGCTGCACCTGTAACTGGTGTAGCTTCTTGTAGGTTCACTATAATCATTTATAAAATGCAGTTGAGGATGTGCAGTTAGTCTTGGTGGAGTGTCTCATGGTTTTTGCTTATCTTTATAAAGTTATTCTGATTCACTAATCTTATTTTCTTTCCAGAACAAGCCAGCGATTTTGAATGAGCAAAGTAAAGATACCGAAGAGGTATTTGAAATTATTTTTCCCTTGCATTGTTTATTTATGCTAAAAATGTCTTCTTTTTGGCATGTTTACTGCTAGAGGACTCATTGATCACATACCTAAGAATATAGGGGTTATATATATATGTATGTATATGTTTATGTATATATACATACATACACACACACACACACACTCATAGACATACTCTCTTTTGCAACGGTTTGAACAAATTGGCATTCTGTACTGACACCTCCCTCTTATTTAAACAAGTTCATCTTGGATGTGATTAATTAAGCTAAGCTGGTACTGGATGCAAGTCATTTCGACAAGTTCAATGGGTTTAGTCCAGTTTTATGTACTTGTTTACTCTACTCGAAATTGGGGAAGTGGAGATTTAATTATGATAATCTGAATCTTATATACAAGCTGTCCTCTTTACAAGGCTTTAGTAAATGTTTTAAGAAGATTATCGGGAAGTGTAGCAAATTATTTTTTTGTTTGCATCAGGCTTTTCCAATGCCAATAAAAGAAAAAAAAGATAGAAAAGCTGGTCTCTTTTGAATCTCATAAAAGCTTGATTGCTATTATATCTCCTTCGTATATTTAGGGCGCCCATTTTCTTTTAGTACAATGGCCAACATGTCAAATGAAGGTCTAGATATACCTAAAAAAAGCCAGAACCTAGGAACCACTGGCACTTTACAGAAAGTCAGGTGTCAGGTTCTGCCACATTTCGGAAAATATTCACTTTTATAGTTATTGAACACGATAAGACATGTTGACGTGCTAGATTGACTGAAAAGTCTGAAATGCAAGTCCAAATGAGAATTTAACTGCAAAAGGAAGTTCTCATAGAGCACTCAACTGGAAATTTAAAACAGGAAAAGAATAATGTAACTGAGAAAAATAAAAATAAGAAGAATGAAATAGCAGACATTCAGCTTTGGTTAAACAGTTAAGAGGAGAGACAAAGCAAGATTGTGACTGAAGGGGAGGGAACCGGCTTAAATTGTCTAGCTGCTGCCTGCTGGGACATCAGCCGTTTCTTTGATTCAAATATTCTTTTTTTCCTGAGCCCTCTTTCTGAATTGACATACTTCTTTGAATACGTTGGTCCGGCAACCCAGGATGGAAAAGAAGAGAAAGATAAGAAAAAATCGTTACCCCCACTAGAGACTGAAGATTCACCCTTGTCTCAGATTGAAGAAGGGTTAATTAATGTGATTCTTCCTTTGGCAACCATGACAAGAAAGTACTTTGTTGGTGACTTTTGTTTTGCTACCGTGCTCTGAATTTTATTGTCATTTTCTGATTACTGTTAGTTTTTATGGCATCATTATTTTTCAGACGTGTAAAATACTTATGTCATATTTTCATAATGTATCCCCATAATGTCTTTTCAAATCTTTGTAAATTGTGTCTAGTCTTCAGAAAAATATTGTGGCCTATCAGTCTTTTCGTGTCATGAAAAATGTTGGTGCTTATTAGTCCAGAACCAATGAAGTCTTTTCTGGTTTTTAGTTGTCCTACTTATCCGCACATTATCATTCACATGCTCGGTATTCTTTCTTTCTTTCAGTGTTGGATTCCTCTTAAGTATCATGATGCAAAAAGTGACTTGTCTTCAAGATATGTGGACAAGATGGTGGACCGAGAAGGGAGCAATATAAATTTCTCAATGAGCCCGTATGCCTTCTAATTTAACCTGAGCTAATTTCTTTTCTAATTTCAATCCAGTATATAAGATGACTTTCAGGAGTGGTGTAGTGCTGGGTTACACAAGTTCTCAATGTTGTTTTAATGTGTTACTGGTCTTATTTCCTTCGAAGGTATGATTATTTCAACTCCTTGTGTCCGGGCACAACAAGTGACAAATTCAGATTCAAGGGCTCTTCTATGAGGTACCAATTCTTTGACGCTTAATCTTGTAAATCTCTGTCTTGTACTTGTTATTCTGGTTTTTTGGTCATTAGACTTAATACAGTAGGAAATGCTGTAGTTTTGGCATTTTATTTGGATGTAGTGGGTAAATAATTTGAGATAAGCTCAGCGTAAATCTCAAGTGAATGTTTCAGCAAGGGAAGGAGAAGAATCCTTAAGTTTGTGCAGGTTTCTTAATTGTCAATGATCTGAGGGTGGAAGGATGGGACGGATTGGTTGTTTAGTTTTTGTGCCTCTTTATTAGAACTAGGTGACACCATGGTTCCTCTTAACCTGTTGAGATAACATGTTCTGGAACCAACACACACCCAGTCTATCAATATTTTGTCATTTAGTAGTAGAACATATGGAAGAGTCATATATAACACCAGTGGCGAAGCCAGGATTTAGTGATTAGGTGGGCCATAACAATCCTTTTTTCCCTGAGAGATGTGTAAGATGCCATATCTTATCAAAACCTAGCCCCGCTGTACTGAAGAAATAGATGATAAGACTCATCTGAATTCCTGCAAATCACACACCTTTTCGGAGAAATATTCTTGTTAGGTCGGCAGATTTGCAATCTATCATTAGTATTAAGTTTCTTAATCACAAGAATCCTCACAAGGGCTCGCACTTTAAAAGGAACCTTTGCCTTCCAGACAAAGGATGACAAGTGAAAAGGAGTGGGAACTGACAAACAAATCAATTAGACAATGCTCTTGTTTCCTGACATTTAATAGAAATTTCTTGAGAATATAATTGATGACAAGTGAATAAGAAAGTATATAAAGATTCAGTGGTTGATAGCTACAATCACTTTTCCATCTTTAGAGGATATATCTTGAATGTTACATCAACATACCAAAATGCTAGTGAGCAGTACTACTTAATTGTTGTATTTTGAGCTTATGTTCTGCTATTATTTGATATACTGGTGGCAATGCTAGTATCATATTAATCTGTGGGGCCTGCTCAATAGCTTTTTGTCTAATGCATGTTTTTCATACTTGCTTGCATTCTCCATCTGCTCTTTTCTGGGCTAGTTTCAAATTGTTGGTTGGTATTGATTGATGGTGTTCAGGGGTTTGCTTCAGCTGCCGCTTAAGGATCGATTCAAGACTTGGCTTTGTGAGGTACGAATCCTCCTACTTTTTCTTTTGATCATTTTTGTTCAATATGCACTTTTGATGATATAATGCTCCTATTTGCTTAGTTCTCGGTCTGTTGTAAATTCACTTATAGCGTTTTCATACTACGCTTTGACTTGCTTTATCTACGACTCCCTACCTGACCTGGTCTCTTATCACTTGGGGAAGGCATGGAGCCTTTGCCCTTTTAATTATATTGTGTAAGGCTTGCGTGTGTAGACAGATACAATGGATGTGCACACATCTTGTTATGCAGTCAATTGTTTTTTTTCTCAGTCTTTTCTTCAATCCTTCCTGGAAGCTTGAATTATATGTTATATTTGTGATTCAAACAATTAGATGAACTGATAAGATGTGACAATTTTGGCTTTGTATTTTCATTATCCTATCTGTTTTAGTAAGCTGGAAAGGTCATTATGGAGATCTTGACATACCAATAGAGCTCCTCTTGTTTCAGTTAGAGATATGCATAAATAATTTTGAAATAATTTTAATTCAATTTATGTTACCCCTTAATCTTCTTAAAAGCAACATATGTTGATTCAAAAAGGCTCTAAGAAAAGAAACCTTAATCACATTTGTTTTGGGCTGCTTATACTTGAAGATTTTTGCGGTTTCCCATTGAATTCATCCAAATCAGGTAGTATTTGTCATACCTAAGTACTCCGCTTGATGTGTCCGCATACCCATGGAGCTCCTCTTATTACTGTTGAATGTTGTTTAATACCAAGCTTCAGCTATAACTGTGCACTTAAACAAGCCTAAACCTTGTTCCTGTTGGGGAATGCTTAGTTATCAACTAAAGGTGAATGACAAAAAATACCTAAGTACTTCGCTTGATGCGTCCGCATACACCATTGTACTTGCTACAAATTACTGAAACTTCAGTTTCTATCATGAAGGCTGTCTATATAAAGCCCATCTGTCTAGCACGAAAAATAAATAAGCAATTCAACCAAATGCAGATGTGGGTTATCTTCTCCATACATCTGTATTAAAGATAAGTCAGCAAGGATTTTCTACCTTTTTTGTCATGAAATTTAATATTATGATATAATGATAACACCTTTTAAGTAAATAAAAAAAAAGCATAATAAAAGAACCCAGATCATTCTTCAATTTCAAACCATCCGTCTGCTGCCTTAGCATTTCTAATCCCATATTGGCACACACAACAGCCCAATTATCTTCTCCTTATAAATTCCACAAAAAGGGAATCTAGTTCCCTTCCATTCCCATCCTTATTGTTCTTCTATTCACTATCCAAGCACCAAAAAGCACCCAAGTACAGCATATTATAACCTCATATTGCTTCAGGTTGGCACCAAGAAGATTTAGATTCGGAGTTCAAATCTACGAGAAGTTTTTCAGGAAAGTAGTGTAATTGGTTTCTTACTGAGGTTATTCTGAATTAGGCATATATGTATATATGTGTGTGTGTGTGTGTATAATATATCTACTGTTTATATTTTCAATGGTTACTATAATTCATGCATCATATGGAGTAACATACAGGTGGGTTTTCGATTGCTCATTGTATATTAAATGATTTGATAGGTTAGGGAATATAGTTCAGCAGGTGATGGGACTGGAAAATTTCTAGCGGTCGGCAATCCTTTTGTTTGGATATTTGTTGGGTAACATGATTTTATTTTAATGATTTAAGATTGTTGGTACCAAGAAGATACTTTATTCTAACTTCACTCTGCGCCTTGAGCAAAATAAGTCAATTGTTGTGTTCATTCTCCTGTCCAATCTCTGGCATTTATATGAATTTTGATTTAAGTTGTCACAGAAAAAAGAAGAAAAGAGAGATGTTAGTGATTGGTGCAAGAGCAAGTTGGACCTAAATATATGTTAATGCCTTCTGTTAGTAAATACTCCCTCCGTCCCATAAAGATGTTCCCATTTGCCATTTTGTGATAAAAATGTATACTCTTTAATTACTAAAGTTGTGAGTGTAATATTTACTTTCATCAAGGCTAATCTTAGAAAAGTAAACACGGCAGTAAAAACTTTGAATAGTCAAATGGGAACATCATTTTGGGACAGAGAGAGTATAAAATATGATAGCAGTAGGCTTTTGTCTTTTTTCATATATTGTGCAGCACACACACACACAGAGAGAGAGAGAGAGAGAGAGAGAGAGAGAGAGAGAGAGAGAGAGAGAGAGAGGTCGTACGAAAGTAAATCTACATGGCCCGCCTTCCCTAATAGTATGTAGTTCGTAGTAGTTTCTTTTTGTTTTTAATGTTTATACAGTGTACTTGTATTTGTTCCTTTATATGTGAACTCCCTTTTTTCTTGATCATTGCCAAGATTGTTTTACAGCTAGATGCATTTTCTTCGTAAATGATTTATGTCTTAGTTGTATTTAAAATATATAATACTCTCTCCGTCCTGGAGCAAGGTTCCTACCTTGGTTTTGCACGCCAAGGAAACAATAAAAAGTGGGTAAACATTTCAAGTGGATTGAGGACATAATTGTCGAAAACACTATTCATAATTCAAGTGGATAAAAAATAGGCTAGGTGAGTATTTTTATACTTTTGTAATTATACAAGCATTATAAGGACAAACATGTCCTAAACACTATTCATCATTTGCCATTTTTGAAATAAAGGAAAGTAGGAACTTTACTCAGGGACATATAAAGGAAAGTAGGAACCTTACTTTGGGAGTTCCTACTTTGGGACGGAGGGAGTAACAAATAGAGAAGAATTAAGAAATCAGAAAAGCGTATTCTTTAGTTTTAACTTTAATGCAATAAATTATATAAAAGCTACTTCAAGGTTCTTGTATTTCATTAAATATTTTGAAATTTCTTTCGATAGGGACCTCCAATCCATCGGTTCGCGACTCTTAAGCACCTTGCTCCTAATCAAAGTGATGATCGTGTCTTAGAAGTCCTGCAAGAGCTTGCTCAATCAGTTCAAGGTCTATGGGTTCCAAAAAGTTCAGTGTTATATGAAACAGATACTGGGGTGAAAGTATTAGCTAGAAATTTCATTCTTCTTTTGTTTAGTAAGAATCCGGTAATTACTTATGAGCAATTACCTAAAAATACACATGTAAATCTTCGAAATGCTATGGAAGAGGTACTGAACATGATCGCTGTTAAAAGACCTTTGTGCCAAGATTGGAAGTTTAAAGAGCCTTCTGATACCTCATTCATAAAACTCCATCGGAACGTTCACGAGGAACAGCAGCAAACTTGGAGTAGTATGGAAAACAAAATAACTGAATTTGTCAAAGGAAGTAGCAAGAATGCTGCAAAGAATTCTTCGAGGCCAGTAGTAGCAGGTGACAATAGAGTTGCACCAAGAATTTCAAATGGGGCACCTTCATTGACACCAATGAAAGACGAAACTCGTGAAGCTCTTCCAAAAGCCCTTCAGATGCTTTTCAAAACTCAGAAGGTTTGCAGGTGAGATCACTGTCTTATTCTCCCCCCCCCCCCCTGAAAAGCATGAGAAGTAGATGCAGTTAGCATTGTTGATAATTTTTCATCTTTGTTACTTGACCATCTGATGACTAACAAAGATTCTTAATCATCCTTTTTGTTTATAAACATAACTTTGTATTATACTGGTCGTCTATAAATTTGCCTACATTCCCTTTTTCCCTCGTTACCTCAAGACCTTGTAATTGGTTAGATTGGTTGATCTATTTCCTTTATGCTGTTATTTAACTTTCACTTTTTAGTATATGAGTGCACATTTTCAAAACAAATGATGGTGCTTGGCAATGTTACATCTTCACCTTCTCTTTTCTAAAATTCCTGGTATAGTAGAAATGAAGGGTCTGAACTAAGTTACATATCAATAGCTATGAAAGACATGCATTCATTGTAGTTTGAAACTGGAATACAAAGATCCTGTGAAATTATTTTCTTACAAATAAGCCTTGCAGAGACATGCTTACAAGATTGCTTGAAATAAGGCTTATTAGCACATATTTGACACATCTTTTACTCACAGGTTTTCTTAGAAAAAGGAAAGAAAACAAAAATGCAGCTCAGATATCATTTCCTACTATTTTTGTAATTTAATGACATCAGAAAGAACTTTTTGTTGTATAGTTATTCATTCTCAGTTACACTCAAATAGAGTTCTTCTGAAACTATATGGAATGATTGCCGAACGATGTCCCATGTTTTGCAGCCTCAACCAAATATGCCAGCGCTTGAGGGATATGGCAGTTAAGGAGTCGACCTGCGGGAAGTCTCCCGATTGGAAGATCGTAGCTGCAGCGAAAGGTCTTGATGCTCCTCAAGCCGAGCTTCTGGCTGTTATCAATCAAGTTGCTTTTAATGTCCATGGTGTATTTATTCCAAAATCATCCCCTGAACACCCACAATATGATGGTTTGAGGTTACTCTTGACATTCAAATTTAGCTTCAATTTCATGATCTATGACCCATTTGGTTGACTGGAATAGAGGGGGGAATCAGAATCTCATTACCCTGAACTGGAATTTAATTGTATGATTTCCATTTTAGTCCTTTTCATAAACGTTTGGTTTAGAATAGTGATATAATCAAGAATATTTTCATTTTTTAAGTACAAAAAAAAAAATACGAGGAATATTGTTATGGACTACTTCAGCTAGAGCCTAGAGACCTGGGATGCCATATCTCCCAGATGTTCTGTTTCTGAAACATGTGGAAGAAGTAATATGGGTTGAGATTCTGGTTGCACTCGCTATTTATGCCTTCCAAATGGTATTGGCTCAATCTTAACGGTCAATGTTTCTGTTGCAGGAAAGTTGTTGTTGATCTTCTTCTTGCCGAAGGACCTAATGCAAAACTCAAAAGGGCTGCCATCTGTGAAGCTGCCAAGCTGCAGCTTAAGAGGGATGTACCTAATGCTGAATATTCAAAGGTCAGATTGCTTGCCAAAATTGTCTTCTGATACTTAATATGACATTTAATATTAATCTAAAGCTGAGTACACCCTTGATCTTTGAAATTGATACACCAGTCTTCTGAGTTAACTTTGGGTGCAACTTTTATGCAAAACTGAGAGTTACTCAGGAACAAATTCTTAGCAGTCTTCTTGAAATACATGAAACTTAACTGAATTTCAAAAGATTGCATTTGTTGAAGAAGATTTGGCCGGAAGGGGTAAACTATTTTTTCATAGGGGCTGCTCCATCTAGTTACTCCATGCACCGTGTTGAGAATTTACTAGGATGTGCAAGGAAGGTTGAAAGGCGTGCAACTGTTGACCGTTATTTCCAATTGTTGTTTAGAGATGAATCGAGTTGTCTTTGTATGGGGTTGTTGGTTGATTAGAACATTGTAGCCTATTAGCTCTCTGTGGGTACTTTTAGTAGAATAAGGGTTATTGTTAGTCAGTGACAGAACTCTGTTGGGGCACAACGGGGCCCATCCCCCACTCACTTTGTGGAAAAGAGAAAATGTAATTGCATTAATTTGATTAAATTGGAGGCTAAAAATGTGCCCCTTGAAAGTCTTGGATAAGGACTTTATACTATTGATAATTTTAGAAGTAGAAGGGCCAAGCTTGAACTTTCCTTTCCCAGTTTTTATTAGGCTTTGTCTTTAAAATTTCAATTCCTAGCCCAATCATTATAGATAGAAGAAAAAAAATGAATTGAAGCCATTGGATTATGCTTCAATCTTCAAGAATTCCATTGATTGCATTCTTTCCCTTGCATTAAAATGCAAGAGGTTGCTTCCGCGTTGTGAACCTGTGACCTCCAAGTCACATGTTAGCAACTCAAACCGCTGCGCCAAGGCTCCCCTTCTCATTGCAACTCACCAAAACAATTAAATATTTACCTGTTTTTAAGTGCATTAAAAGGGCAAACCCCGGTGCGAAGCGCTCCCCGCCAAGCGGGGGTTGGGAGAGGGAACCATTTGCTAGAGCCTTCCCTTGACAATTGCCGAGAGGCTGTTCGCCAAGGTTCGAACCCGTGACCTTATGGTCACCAAAGGAGCAACTTAACCGTTGCGCCAAGGCTCGCCCTCTGTTTTTAAGTGCATTATTAACTAAAATTTTTGTTTGTACTATTTTTTTAGTACATCATGCACTTGAGTGTTCCCCCACTGAGAAAACCTTCTGGCTTTGCCATTGTTGTGAGTACTATAAATATTGGTGAAATCTCACATAATTAGTCAGAGTTTAGTAAAAAGTTTTGTTCCTGAGGCCCAAGACCATAGCCAAATCCCTTGGGAGGGTGATAAGTTCATGTTTTGGATTAGTGGATTCCTTATGAGGGGGGCATAGAACATACTGGCTACCATACCAACTTCTTCCAAGTTGTCCGATCTTAGGATTAAATTTCTAAGCCGAGTATCCAAATCCAAGTGTTATCAGACCGAAACATGTTTTTGTGGCTTGCAGATTGTCATGAGGTATGGATTTTTCATTCTCTGTTCATTTTTTTTGCCACTTCCTTTTTTGTTCAAACACTGGTTCGTCACAATTTGTCCCCATTTCATTGGCTCCAAAAACAACCATCCTTCCATAAGCTCACCGTATTACCTATAAGTAAACAGACTCCAAGGGGCCCTGATGCAGAACAAGATGAGAGTAATTTGTATTCAATTTCAATTCAAAGACCAAAGCCTTTTCGTCAAAGGAAAAGTGTCCTTGGTGGATTAGGATTATTATTTATTTCTTAGTTTTCTTTTTGGATTAATATTCATTAGTTTTTTAGTTCGTTTAGTATTAGTATTTCAGTTTCCTTATCCTAGTTTTAGGATTTAGTTTAGCCTATAAATAGTTGTTTAAACTTCAAAGCTAGTGAGATATGAATTAAAACATTGAATTGGGTTTAGCTTTAAGCTATTGTGTGTGCTTCTTCTTCTCTCTTTCTCTTTCTCTTTCTCCTATTTCTTCTTCTTGATTCTTTCTTCTTAACAACATTCTTCTTCTCTTTCTTATTTTTCAATCTTTTCTATGCGCTTCCGCATCCTTTGCCATAACTTCTCTTTCTATACAATTGATTAGACGTCCAGGTGTGCATGCACTATTGGATTCCAGCATCCGACTTTATTTCTGTCTCTGGATTTTGTTTCTGTGAGCATATTTGGTATAATTTTAACTTCATCAATATCTACACTCCTTTTACTTCTGTCAAGCTCCCTTTCCCTTTAAGAGTGTGAGTACCTTGACACCCAAGCCTTCGTCATCTTACTCTTGTTAGTCATTCTTGCTCTTCTCCTGGCACGCATGTGTCCTTGCTCTTGTGTTATAGGCTTTGAACACAGAGATTCTTTCTTTGGGAAGATGACACATCTATTTCTTTGCTTTCCTTTGTTTGATCCCCATCTCAGAATCCTATGTTTATTATTGAGAGCCATGAGTTTTCTAACTCCGCCATGGACGATGTTGCCTAGTGGTAGTGGGCCCAGACATTTTCCCATATCTATCCATTGTGAGATTGGGGTGTAACTACCTTACCTGTCCACCATTTATTGGGTTGGGCAGTGGGCCAGTTCTGGTGACCAGTTACTCCAGCCAGTTTTTCAAATTGTAAAAAAAATGTAACTACGTTTGAACAACAAAACTTACAGTTTCAAGAAAAATCTCCACCATTGGATGAAAAGTTTACCCCTTGGCTACCACACAGGGTGGGACTGGCCAGATCACTGGTTGGACACTGGGCCAGTTCTGGTGACCAGCTCATCTTTTCATTTATTTATTTCTAAAGTCCTTTTAAAAAAAACTCTTTTAGCATCACAATGTTTCATTGCTTCCTCACTTCGATTGGCGATTCTATACGGCGATTCATGTTAGCAACCCCAAATTTTAGGATTTAGGCTTTGCTGCTGTTGTTGTTGATGACTCGTACGTAAGACCTGGTCAGTGTTGGTGCCGATTTGTGCTAGGGACCATATATAAGGATCCTATCGTTCCTTTATTTATCTATGATCAGAGTGTTATAATTTGTCCCACTTTGATTGAATCCCTGATAGCCCAGTCCCGTTATATATAGGAACTTGAGCAATTTGAATTTAAGACATAGCTTTAACGAGCTCAAGAGGTGGCTCCAGACGCGTCAAGTGCGGTCTTGCACTTTGGGTCCGCTCCCGAGTTTTTAAAGGGGAGAAAGGGAGGGGATGGGATGAAATTCAATATCTTCTATTCTTCTTGAAGTGCTCATGAGTTTAGGAAGGAAAGGAAAGGAAAATAAATTGAATTACACATGTACCCTTAATGAAAGAAATATAGAGTTATATTTGAGGGGTAAAATAGGTTTATCAAAAAAGTTTGTTTTATAGTATTTTCTTTCTTTCCAATTCCTTCCACTTTTGGGAGGATTGTGTAGGAGAAAATCTTTAAAAAAAATCTTCCCTTTCCGTCCACTTCCTTCCTAAAAAAAACTCGAGAGCAAGGTTGGGATGGAAAATATATTAGACTTCCTCCCCTTTCCTTTCTCTCGTTTTTAAAACTCAGGAGCGCACCCTTTGTCATTCAATGATTTGTTCTTATATTTTTGGCCTGGGTCCAATATGAAACCCATCTATCATGACTCATGCCTTAGACTCACCTAGTTCACAACATACAAATGCTTGCGCACCACCAAAAAGTCCATGCATGTTTATTGGTGGCTACTGGCCACTAGTAGTACTAGTAGGTGTCTTACATAAGCATTAGGACCTTTTCTCATATCTTTCACGATATGAGATTTAGTTGTCATACTCCCTCCATCCCTAAATGAATGTCCAAATTTCATTTAGGGACAATCTGAAAATGTTTACTTTTGTACAATTAAATGGCTAAGATACATAATATTCTTTTTTTCCATTTTCCAAACATTTAGTTTTGCAAGTATAAAGTGACTAGTGATAACAATTTGGTAAAATAAACATTTAGGGACAAGGTTTTTTTTTCTTTCTAAAAATGACATTCATTTGAGACAATAATTTCTTGAAAATGGATATTCAGTTAGGGACGGAGGGAGTAATTAACATGGGCATCTACTAGATGAACTGATGTGGACTGAAGCTGATCAACATCATTTCAAGCTACTTGCTAAGTTGTATTATATTATGAAAATGCATCACCTGCTTGCCCTAACTGGTTCTATCATTTTGGTTTGAATTTGCAGGTCATGAATGAATTATGTGTAATGTCAGGTTCTGGATGGGTCTTGAAAAGAGGCGACGGGAATCCAGTATAAATGGTTAATGTTCTTTGGCAGGTGAACTTACTCCTGCCTATCTCATACTCCATCCATCTCATAATGATAGTCCCATTTGACTAGTCAAAGATTATAAGAACATCTTTTCATTTCTACTGCTACCCTTGATGAGCTCCACTTCTTATTCGAGTAAATGCCACAAGTCAGTTGTTTCCTAATTTTATCATAGGGTAGTTTTGGATATTCATTGGTATAATTCCTTCAATTTAGGAAATGAGACTAACATTTTGGGGCAAATACGAATGGAAATTGGGACTAACATTATGGGACATAGGTTAGGGAGTATGCAATTTCTTTTCTAATACTCCCTCCGCTCCAAAATGGTGTCCTACTTTCCTTTTTCGGTTTGTCCCAGAAACACTGTCTCGTTTCTAGAAATAACAATTATAGTACTATTATTTAAACAAAATACAAACAAGTAAAGTATCTATTAAAACGTTGACTTGTCAAATGGGAGATTTGTGGGGACGTAGGGAGTATTTACCTTAACCAAATGTAAGAATATCTCATTCATTGTTTTGGGAAGGGGGACAATGGATGGGTTTGGAACTACATGGTCAGTGAATAATTCGATCTAGGAAAGGCAAAATTAGAAAACTGCTGAAACAATTGATTTTCTGTCTGTCGCATAGGATAATCCGAAAATCTGATCAATCATTATTATAGATTTGAACTCCATCATCCCAAATATTCGCTAAAATTTCATTTGTTTATTTTCAGGACTTCTCCAGCAGCTATCGCCTATGGTTATTGTACAAGTAAAGTGGAAGCTCTGATTAATCCATCATTTTTGAATCTTGAGAGCTTTGTGATGGATAGAGACGTGTTAGGAGGATAGGAATCGACGACAAATAGCTGAGTGAAGCAGATATGATTAGGTCTTTAGCTTTTAGAAGAACTTGAAAAACTGCACAAGGAAAAGTATCAGAGATTACAATGCATGCTTCTTCTCTTGTACCAGAGATTACAATGCTTTATCTTCCTTTTTTTTTTTTTTTTTTGACGGTGTCACACGCTAGAAGGCGAGGTGGGGGATCGAACCCTTGCTAACCCGAAGGTGAGGTTTGGCATTACCGCTTGTCCATTCCTTTAGAGATTATCTTCTTATTCATCGTAAGAAATGCATAATGAAATATTTAGGGTGCAAACCTTTTACTCCCTTCACCCCAAAATGAATGATCACAAAATTTTGAAATTTGCTTTTGAAAATTTTTTGCTCAAAATTATTCATTTTGGGATAGAGATATACTTTTTAAGAAATTAAATAGAGTTAAATCTTCATAGAATGAGTGGGAGGAAAGTGATGTAGGAAAGAGAAAAAGTTTAAATGTTGTGAGTATGAAAAATTAAATAGGAGAGAGAATGATTGGGAGAAATAGTTAGGAGAGAGAATGTTGTGAGTGTAAAAGTAAAGTATGAGAGAGAATGAGGGGTTGAAATAGTAATAAAAATTTTCTTTTTTTGGGTTGAGACATTTTAAATGAAACGCCCAAAATGAAAAGTTGAGACATTTGGAGCGGGACGAAGGGAGTATTAAACATTATTGTTGCAAAAATTTGCTATTTAATATTGCAAAAATTAAAAAGTATACTCCCTAATTTCTACAATCAATTCGAAAATAAAACCCTCTGTTCCATTATACTGGGCGTGAGTGATTCGCTTCAAATCGCGGTTTAAGACTGAACTGAATCAAACCATGCGGTTTGGTTTGGTTTTCAAGTATAAATGGTTCGGTTTATTTTGTGGTCTGACCCTTCCAGACCTATCCAAACCAAATCGAACTGAACCTAACCAAACCAAACCGCGGTTTGAGACTGAATCACCGGATCAAATCGGCAGAACAAACCACGTTACATAATCTAATCATAACCCCCTGTTTTGTATCTTATTTAATAGTTTCGTATATTTATTAAAATTTACTGTTATATTAATAAAAAAACCTACATTACATAAACTAATTTTAACCCCCGTTGTGTATCTTATTTAATATTAATTTCATCATTTGTTATCGTAATTGTGACACAGAAATAACTAAGTTCTCTCAACGATCGAAAATTGTAAAGTGTTTTTCTTCCTTCGGCATCTTTCTTACTCTAGTCTTTCTCTTCCTCCGACTTTCCACTTAACACCCGCATCTTTCGCTTTTTTTTTTCAAGATCACGAAAAAATTAAATAAATATGAAAATGAGCTGCGGTCTGAATCGTGGTTTGAACCGTAGTCTAACCATAATCTAAACACGGTCTGAACCGCGGTTTGAACCACATAATTGAATCGCGATTTAAACCAAACCGAGCCAAACCATAGCGGTTTGGTTTGGTTTGAATTTTTCATGGTTCAGTTCGATTTGGAATTTTCCCAAACCGATAACTAGTGGTTCGATCCGTAAATTTTCCCAAATCGAACCATTTACACCCCTAATACTAGTCTCATTTAACTATTTAAAGGGGCAATTGCCAAATTATCCATCAACCTACAAAAACGACCACCAAGGACGCATATTTTGCAAATTGACCATCAGGTCCTTTAGTTATTGGTGGAGACGCGTATCCCTGGTAAATTGTGTCCTACTCTGTTAAATGACGTGGACGCGCGTGAAGGAATTTCGGCTCACTTTCTGTGCATTCTCTTTCCTCTTTCTCTCTCTTTATTTTTTCCCTCAAAATGAAATATCTTAAAATCAAGAAGTTAAAAAAAATCTGAAATCACCGTTGTGCTTGTATCGTGTAGACGAATCAAACTAGTAGCATCAATCAACTTTGATAAGTTCACAGTTGTTTCATGTTCACAATTGTTTTCGAGAAGTTCACATTTATTTTTCACAGTTATTCCCATAGCAAATAATAGAAGTTTACAATTGTTTTAGTTCAATTCACAATTTCTGCATGAATGTCTTCTATTTAATTTAATTCACAGTTGTTTTTAGTGAAGTTTACAGTTGTTTTCAGTCTTTTAATGACTCTATTTTTTATGTTTTGTGAGATTATCTAACATAATTTGTTCATTCACAACTACTTTCATTAAGTTCACTGTTGTTTATAGTTAAGTTCACAATTGTTTTAAGTCTTTTACGACCTCTATTTTTGATATTTTATGAGATTATTTGACATATTTATTAAGTTCACATTTGTTTTTAGTTAAGTTTACAGTTGTTTTTAGGCTTTTATAGCCTCTATGTTTACTATTTATAAGATTATTTGACATTCTTGTTAATTTCACAACTGTTTTTGGTTAAATAAATGTTGTTTTTAGTTAAGTTCTAAATTATTTTTAGTGTTTTATGACCTCTATTTTTGCTATTTAATGATATTAGTTGACATATTTGTTAAGTTCTTAGTTTATTTAAATTAAGTTCATAGTTGTTTTTATTCTTTTATATTACCTCTATTTATGCAATTTTATGATATTATGTGACATATTTGTCAATTCATAGTTGTTTTAAGTATATTATTGCCTCTATTTTTATAAATTTATAAGATTATTTAACATATTTATTAATTTGCAGTTGTTTTTAATTAAATTCACAATTATTTTTATTTGCTTCTATTTTACAATATTGTGAGATTATTTTTACCTATCTTGAAACTTGTTCATGAATTTTTTCTCAAATAATACTGTTCAAAAATTATATTTTCCAAAATGACTTACTGTTCAAACTTTTGCCCAAACTGTCCCACTTTTTAAAACTCGCTACACCGCTTGGACAGGTCAAACTCAATACACCGTGTAGCGAGTTACATGTAATTAAGTTTGCCAGTTGGGTCATTAATTAGGGCAATTAATTAAGCAAAACTCGCTACACCGTGTAGCGAGTTTGACCTGTTCATGTCAAACTCGCTACACCGTGTAGCGAGTGTATCTTAAATATCCAAAACCCTTCCAGTTTACAGTCTTCATAAAAAAAAAAAAAACCCTTTTCTTTCTCTAAGTTCAGCCGCCCCAAGCAAGAAGAAGAAGAAGAAACAATGCCATTTTGCCATTCAAATTCAACATTTTGATCATCAAAATTTTGTGAGTGTAAGTTTACATTCCTATATTTTACTTTATTTTGTGTTTAATTTAGCTTTGATTAGATTATTTGTTTACTTGCTATTTTTTTATTTTTTTGGTAAATTTAGTTTTGTAAAAATATATTAGTTTAAGCTAAAATATGTGACTAATTTGTGTCTCAATCTGAAATTTTGAGACAATAATTAATGTTTATTAGTTTACTTGCAATTTAGGATTTTTTTTTTTGATGACATTGTAAAAATATATTAGTTTACTTGCAATTTAGGATTTTTAATTTAATATTGTTACTTTATTTGTGTAAGAATATTGGAAAAAAAGAATGATTAACTTCTTATCAAAATTTTTATAGAAAATTATTAATTAATTTTCTTATGTAGAATGATTTTTTTTTGTCCGTCCTTATATAAAATGACTTTTAAGTAATAAAAAAGTAATAATAATGATTATTAATTACTGAAAAAAAGACTTAATTAATAATACTTGTTAAAATAATACACAGTTATAATATTAACAATTGTATAATTAGTGTGAATACTGTAGGTGTTAGTTCCCTAGGCTATAGAGATAGACTTATTTGTAATGTCATTTATTCATTTACATAAGAGATTATTTCTTTGATTATTATATGTGTTTGCATGTTTACTTTAATAATCGTGTCCCTAGTACTTATGAAGCACTAGTATGAAGTCTAATGGATAATCATGCGATGATTATATGCATGGAGATGCACATTAGATTCATGGGTACTTGTTAGAGAACAAGGTACTGGACTTGACCCATTATGAGATTTATGTCATGGTCAAATGTCATAATTAAATCTCATATAGTTATATCATTGATATCCTTTGACCTGAGATTATCATCGTCTTCCACTCGATGAATATTATGTTTGATATAGTTTAACGTTGTCTTTAACCGGATAACAATAAGGGCTATTATTGGCATGATATGATTCTTGTTGGGAAGAATGATAAGTCAAGATGGAAATTTGTCCCTCGTAAAGAGAGATGTTTGCTAGGCCACTCGTAAGTAAGATTGATGTAGTGCATGGCCATGCCCGAATGAATTAATGTGATTAATATCATTCGATTGATCAATTTACTTAGTAACGAGAAAGCATTGAACAAATATGAGTTGACTTGGACCATGACTCACGTTCAATATAACATCGTGTGACAAAGGGATTGTGATATGTTCTATGTAGGAAAATCGAACTTGATATTATATTATTTGGGTAGGCATGATGGCTTGCTAGAGTCCGCTCATGTCTTATGAGGATCGATGTGATCGAACTCATTGCCAACATAATATAGTCCTATGGGGTCACACGCATCGAACGAATTGTCAAAAATGAAGAATATGGAGGTTTTGTATTCAGGGGACGACTCGTCCCCAGGCCTGAACTAACTATTCCCTTGGCCTGGGACGGATGAATCAGAGGGAGCATCCTGGGGGACGACTCGTGCCCATGGGGACGAGTCGTGCCCACCAGACGACTCGTGACCCGAATTAAAACCAACTATTCCCCTTAAGGGACGCCAAGATCGTAACATCGTGACATGGGGACGACTCGTGCCCTGGGGGACGAGTCGTCCCGTCGGCGCTGGACTGATACGTAAATGACCTAATTTTAGGGTTTTCACAAGGGGCTTTTATTTATAACGTATAAATACTTACCCCTGGTTGCCCTAGCCGTCATTATCACGTTTTGGGTTTAGAGAAACACCAAAAAGGAGAGATTTCAATTGAGAATTGAGAATCAAAATCAATCCAATTCCATATTTCTTCATTGATTGAAAGGAGTTTCAATCAAAGGATCTAGCAATCCTCCTAGAAGAGTTCTAGGGTTCGTTCATCGCGTGGATACACATAGAGGATCTTCGCTCTTCAAGATCTTTCGTTCGTGATTCAATAATTGTTCATCAAGGATTCACAAGATCGTCAATCTGGAGTTGGGACACGTTTATCAACGACAAAAGCACACAAGGTTGGTATTTCTATTTCATACTTCTTAATTAATCATCTAGAACGAATTCTAGGGCTCCGAGTTTTTCGAGTTATTGCAAATTTCCGCTGCGCATGGACCCTCGAAACCCAACAGTGGTATCAGAGCCCCATTCATGATGTTTATATTAGATAATCGTGATAATTATATAATGTGATTATGTTAATTTTCATGATGGATATGATTTAGAATATGAATTTATATGGGATTTTCTTATGGAAGTAATTGTATATGTAGATATGCCATGATTGTGAATTGAATTATGTGATTAATGTGATTAATCTATAATATGGGTTTTGAAGTATTACTTAGTATATGGGCTGGACACCAAAACCTTCCCCACAGGCACTTCGATGGAAGTGTAGGATAAATTTGGATCACGTGGCCGCGTACTAGTAATTACAAACCAAATATGATTTGTGTTGCATCATTCCATGTTCATAATTATGCTCATATAGTTTTCATGAATCAACCTTGCAATGTTAATTGATAAACATGAAAATTGAACCTTCATTGAAATTTGAGTTTGTTTATGCCACCCATGTTTAAACACTTGTGAGTACACGGATAGTTTTATGTAGGCTACGCCATAGCGAGGTACATTAATTCTATCTTTGTATGATCAAGATGAGCAAACGGTGATTGCTATACATTTAAAATGGTTGAACTCAATTAGGCTATCAAAACAGTTTTGAGCCTAAGGCATAAGATGAGATTGAAACATGTGACATATGATGTCTATAATCTCATAAAGGATCTAAGAGTCATATGTTGATATGATTGATAAATGTTATCTACCTTTTTAGTTTAATTTTGAGCAGTCGTGCCATAGCCTACTTGAAATTAAATTAAAGTTGGGTCTTAGCCTATTAAATTATATTATGCATGATTGTATAAGAAGGTTATATAATTTAGTGGGAGTATTTATGAAATACGTTAATTAATCTCTTAATTGAAATTGGTACTTATATGTGTTCATATTTGTTGCATATCTTTGTAGATCAATGGCTGTAAACACTAATCAAAATCTGTCACTGCGATCAGTCCTTGAGAAGGACAAGTTAGAAGAGAATGGTAACAACTATGTGAATTGGATCCGCAGTTTGGGAATTGTTCTCAAACAGGAAAGGAAGTTGTACATTCTCGATGGACCCGTTCCACCCGAGCCTGCTGCTAATGCAACTAAAGCTGAAAATGATCAACATAAGAAACATGTGGATGATTCTATTGATGTTGGTTGCTTGATGCTTGCTACCATGTGTAAGGCCCTTCAGAAGGACCTTGTACACATGGAAGCTTATGATTTGGGAAATCATTTGAAGGAAATGTTCCAGTTGCAAGCACGTCAGGAAAGGTTTGACACTATGAAGGCTCTTCATTCATGCAAGATGATTGAAGGACAACCTGTTGGGCCTCAAGTGTTGAAAATGAAGGGTCACCTCGAACACCTTGAGAGGCTTGGATATCCTATCCAGTTAGAGCTGGCTACGAATATGATACTACATTCACTCCCTGAAAGTTATAATCAGTTTGTTCTGAATTATAACATAAATGGGATGAATAAGACTCTGTCTGAATTGCATGGGATGCTTAAGAATGCAAAGAACAGTATAGCCAAGAAAACCAATCAAGTGTTGATGGTGAATAAAGGAAAAGGGTTCAAGAAACCTAAGGTTAAAGTAAGAGTTGCTAAACCGGAGGCAAAGGTTGCCGTTGTTGAGAAGCCTCAATCCAAATCCCAAAATGATGCGGTATGCTACCATTGCAAGGAAACTGGGCATTGGAGGCGTAACTGCAAGCTTTATCAGGAAGGGCTGAAGAAGAAGGGCAATGAGATTGCCATGACTTCAGGTATCTATGTGATAGATATTTTACTTTCTACTTCTAGTTCTTGGGTATTAGATACCGGATGTGAATCTCACATTTGCCTAAATGTGCAGGGACTAAAGAATAGAAGGTTGCTCAAAGAGGGTGAAGTAGATCTACGGGCTGGAAATGGAGCAAGAGTTGCTGCATTGGCCGTAGGGACTTACGAAGTCACTTTACCTAGCGGATTAATTTTAGTTTTGAATAATTTTTATTATGTTCCGGATTTGAGCAGAAACATTATTTCCATTTCTTGTTTAGACAATGAAGGTTATCGTTTTCTTATTGAGAATAAGAAATTTTCCATTTATTTGAATGATGTGCTTTACTGTATTGCTCATTCTTTTAATGGCCTTTATGTCTTGGATGTTGAAAATAATGTTGATAATATCTATCATGTAAATAAGAAATCCAAACCAAATAATGTGAATGACACATATAAATGACATTGCCGTCTTGGGCACATAAATGAGAAACGCATCTCTAAACTCCATAAAGATGGATATTTAGACTCATATGATTATGAATCATATGATGTTTGCGAATCTTGTTTATTGGGCAAGATGACTAAAGCACCTTTTACTAAGAGTAGTGAAAGGGCTAGTGATTTATTGGCTCTCATACATACTGATGTATGTGGACCAATGAATAGCATTGGTAGGGAAGGATTTCGGTACTTCATAACATTCACTGATGATTTATCTAGATATGGCTATGTCTATCTGATGAAGTACAAAAGTGAAGCATTTGAGATATTTAGAATATTTCAAAATGAAGTACAAAATCAACTTGGCAAAACTATTAAAACACTTCGATCCGATCGAGGTGGTGAATACTTAAGCCAAGAATTTGACGATCATCTTAAAAGTTGTGGAATTATTTCAGAACTTACTCCACCCGGAACACCACAATGGAATGGTGTGTCCGAGAGGAGAAATCGAACTCTATTAGATATGGTTCGATCGATGATGAGTCAAGTTTACCTTCCTATTACCTTTTGGGGACATGGACTGGAAACAACTGCTTTCACACTTAATAAGGTCCCTACTAAATCGGCTCCCAAAACCCCATATGAGATGTGGCATGGAAGAAAACCTAGTTTATCTTTCATGAAAATTTGGGGATGTGAAGCTTATGTGAAGAAATTAGTTTCTGAAAATAAGCTTGCACCCAGATCTGATAAATGTATTTTCGTTGGTTATCCTAAGGAAACGAAAGGATATCAATTTTACAACCGATCCGAGAACAAAGTGTTTGTTGCTCGACATGGTGTCTTTCTAGAGAAAGAGTTTCTCTCTAAAGAAACTAGTGGGAGTAAAATTGATCTTGAAGAAATTCAAGAACCCGAAAATGACATAGAGCCAATAGTAGAGACGGAACTAAATTAGCAAGTAGTTGTGGAATCGGTTCAAGATACACAAGTTCTTCGTAGATCGGATAGGATACGATCCGAACCTGAGAGATATGGATTTCTCATGACGGAAAGTAATGAAGTAGAAATCATTGAGAATGATGAACCTACTTCCTATCAAGAGGCGATGTCCACTCCTGATTCGAACAAGTGGCTAGGAGCCATGGAATCCGAGATCAAATCCATGTACGATAATCAAGTTTGGAACTTGATTGATCCACCCGAAGGTGTAAAAACCATAGGGTGCAAGTGGGTTTTCAAAAAGAAAACCGACATGGATGGGAAGGTACATACTTATAAGGCTAGGCTTGTTGCTAAGGGGTATAGGCAGACTCATGGCGTTGACTATGATGAAACCTTTTCGCCCGTAGCAATGCTTAAGTCTATTAGAATCTTAATTGCCATAGCCGCATATTACGACTATGAGATATGGAAAATGGATGTCAAAACAACATTTCTTAACGGAAACCTACTTGAGGATGTATACATGATACAACCTGAAGGGTTTGTCGATCCAAAGAATTCTAATAAAGTATGTAAGTTGCAGAGTTCCATTTATGGATTGAAGCAAGCTTCCCGGAGCTGGAATCTACGTTTTGATGAATCAGTCAAAGAGTTTGGCTTCATCAAAAACGAAGATGAACCTTGTGTATACAAGAAAATAAGTGGGAGCATAGTGCTATTTCTAGTGTTATATGTCGATGACATCTTGCTCATTGGAAACAATGTTCCTGCACTTGAGACTGTTAAGTCTTGGTTAGGAAAATGTTTTTCAATGAAAGATATGGGTGAAGCGGCTTATATCCTTGGTATCAAGATCTATAGAGATAGATCAAGAAGGATGATTGGTTTGAGTCAGAGTACATATATTGACAAGGTCCTTAGAAGATTCCGCATGGAAAATTCTAAGAGAGGGAACTTGCCAATGGGACATGGCATTACTCTTAGCAAGACTCATTGTCCTAAGACAAATGATGAGCGAAAGAGGATGAGTGATACACCATATGCTTCGGCAATTGGGTCTATCATGTATGCCATGTTATGTACTAGACCTGATGTCTCGTATGCTCTAAGCGCAACGAGTAGATACCGATCGATCTGGTGAGAACCATTGGATAGCAGTCAAGAATATCCTGAAGTACTTGAGAAGAACTAAGGATGTATTCTTGGTATTTGGAGGAATGGAAGATGATCTGGTTGTAAAGGGTTACACAGATGCAAGCTTCCAAACCGACAAAGATGACTATAGATCGCAGTCCAGTTTTGTGTGTATGCTAAATGGAGGTGCTGTTTTTTGGAAGAGTTCCAAGCAAAGCACTGTTGCTGATTCTACAACCGTGAATACATAGCAAGATCGGATGCGGCTAAGGAGGCGGTTTGGATCAAGAAGTTCGTTAGTGACTTAGAAGTCGTTCCGAGTATCACTAACCCGATAGAGCTTTATTGTGACAATAATGGTGCTATTGCCAAACCAAAAGAACCAAGGTCACATCAACGATCCAAACACATTTTGAGACGTTTTCACCTCATTCGAGAAATCTGTGAAAGGGAGGACGTCAAGATATGCAAGGTACCAACGGATGACAACATTTCAGACCCTCTCACCAAGCCTTTGCCACAAGCTAAACATGATGGTCATGTTAGGTCCATGGGTATAAGATACATGAATGATTGGGCCTAGTGCAAGTGGGAGACTCTAGGTGTTAGTGCCCTAGGCTATAGAGATAGACTTATTTGTAATGTCATTTATTCATTTATATAAGAGATTATTTCTTTGATTATTATATGTGTTTGCATGTTTACTTTAATAATCGTGTCCCTAGTACTTATGAAGCACTAGTATGAAGTCTAATGGATAATCATGCGATGATTATATGCATGGAGATGCACATTAGATTCATGGGTACTTGTTAGAGAACAAAGTACTGGACTTGACCCATTATGAGATTTATGTCATGGTCAAATGTCATAATTAAATCTCATATAGTTATATCATTGATATCCTTTGACCTGAGATTATCATCGTCTTCCACTCGATGAATATTATGTTTGATATAGTTTAACGTTGTCTTTAAATCGATAACAATAAGGGCTATTATTGGCATGATATGATTCTTGTTGGAAAGAATGATAAGTCAAGATGGAAATTTGTCCCTCGTAAAGAGAGATATTTGCTAGGCCACTCGTAAGTAAGATTGATGTAGTGCATGGCCATGCCCGAATGAATTAATGTGATTAATATCATTCGATTGATCAATTTACTTAGTAATGAGAAAGCATTGAACAAATATGAGTTGACTTGGACCATGACTCACGTTCAATATAACATCGTGTGACAAAGGGATTGTGATATGTTCTATGTAGGAAAATCGAACTTGATATTATATTATTTGGGTAGACATGATGGCTTGCTAGAGTCCGCTCATGTCTTATGAGGATCGATGTGATCGAACTCATTGCCAACATAATATAGTCCTATGGGGTCTGTGAGGACCCTGACCCGGAACCTACACGTGTCCTGAGCTGGAGCGTCCTCAAACTAACCCAAAGATCCTAAACTTTAAAAACTTGATTTAACTTTCAAACATAAACACAACCATTTTAAAATAACTCTACACCTTCCACATTGGAGGAAGAGTTGACCAACCTTGAAAGTAATAAACGGTTTTAGTTACAAAAAGATGTCGAATATAAAATAGAATTTAAGTTTATGAATACAAACCCTTTAAAAGAATTATGCCAACAAACACTTTCTACACCAATCTATACATAACCCGACGATTCCCAAAATACCACTTCTAAACTCCTTTCCGCCCTTACTTGGTCGGTCCACCTGTCTCGGAATCTAAAACATTAAAGGGAGAGGGGTGAGAATAAATCTCAGCAAGCTATTATGAATGCAGCAATATGCCATATAAGATGCATCACATAACAAGTTGCATATAACACATTGGAAAAGCTGTAAACACCTTATATTAACTTGGTTTACCTTTTCCCGTCTAATCAATAGTCGTACAACATTGGGTATAATAATACTCCAATCTTAGGTGAGCTGCTTAAGCAATACTCACATCTTATAAGACCCGTTTTTCAGGGAACCAAATAAGACAGTAGCAACTCTGTAAGGCTTTTGGCTCAATACACATGCTATAACCCCAACCTGTGGCCACAGGAGGGGACGGTCACAGGTATAACATAATTTGATCACATTAGGTCACACTTCCATAATTGATCGTATTATGTTATACCCCCAATATCAGCTGATTAAACACATTATCAAGCACATAATAGTTACTTGAAATATAATCCACAAAGGGGATAAGCAACATAGCCACATGGTAAAATATACTCATGCTCAACCAACATCATAGTGCAACATTTAAGTAATACACTATGCATAACATAATCAATGAATATGAAATCAAATGAGGTAACAATACAACCGGATAATCCACACTTGGGGTAATATAATAACATGCTAAATAATCCACAAAGGGAATAAGCAATATAACAACATATCATAAACAATTCCTACGTAGTCATTATACAACCTCGGATAACCTCAATAAGAGTTCATGATCTACCTCCCAAGTTCGAACTACATTGGTGAAGTACGAATCAGCTTAATAACCAATTTCCGGCCAATATTCTGTATTACAAGGTCTCTATAGGAATTCATGCTAAATTTATCAAGTTGGAGTTACATTTGATAAGGCCAAATAAGATTGCCAAACAATTCCTGATTCCGACTTAATGTGCTTCCGTAGTTCCATAGTAACCCAATTAAGGTGTCATTAAGTGATACAATTGTTCTAAGTATAACCTAGGTTAAAAGGATTAATTCATATCCGGAAAGGTTAGGTTCCAAACTTTATATTGGTTAAGGATCATGCTAGGAGGTTACTAGTGAAAATTCAGCGAAACAGGGAACTGGGCCAAATTCTGTCAACATGGGCGACCGCCCAAAGGGGTATGGGCGACCGCCCAAACAAGGGTAAGAGGAGGGGTATTTCTGTGGTCATGGGCGACCGCCCAGCTCCCATGGGCGACCGCCCACAAGGCGATTTTCCAGATTTCGAATGAATCAACTCTAAAATCCAAGCATGCTCAATTTTGGTGAACTTAAAAGGCTTACTAACCTCATAATTCTCATACTAAACCATGTAACCCAAAAATGATTTAATCTTATATCATTTACCCTTTGAATCACTACCCATTTCACTATCACATTCCAAGTATAAACTTCTTAATTTAATTAAACCCATTTGCTTACCTTCTTGACCCACTTCCCTAACCAACAACAACATTCTATTTTATTAACTAAATTTCTCAACATCCAAGAAAGTTTCCAAGCATCAAACAACCATTTCATTAACAAGAACAACATTAATTAATTCATGAACATCACATAGAAGGGAGGGTCATAATAACTCACTTTAGAATAGGAGATGGATTGAGGACTTTCTTAGCTTGATGAACTCCTCTTGATGTCCCGATTACAAAAGTACTCCCGGATTGAAAAATGATGAAGGATTGAACTTGCTAGGAGTCTTGGAAGGTGAGGCTTCAATGGAGGTTTCCATGGATTGAGAGAGAAAGTGAAGGAGAAGAATGAGGAGGATGATGGAGGGGGAGAGTGAGGAGGATAGGATGAGGGGAGGAGAGGAGGACACTTGGAGGCTTAGGAGGAGAATAAGCATTTGGCCCCTCCCCCCTTCTAATAATGAAAGCCCCTCCAATAATTAAAATAAACCCTTTATTAACCAAAGCCTTCCCACAATTAAATTAAACTTCATTTCTAAATCTTTATTTCCCACATTTTAAATTCATCTTACACTTTATTTACTTTCTATTTTTGTACTTTCCCCCAAAATGCTTTATTAAATTTCTCTAGAAATCCTAAGGTTCTAAAATTATTTCCCAACCATCTTATCTTAAACAAGAAATTAAAGACATAAATGAACACATAAAGTTAACATAAATTTTAAAAGCATATAATGTAATAATAAAATTGTGCCTAGGGTTAGGGTCGTTACACTCACTCCCCCTTAAAGAAAATTCGTCCCGAATTTGACTGTCACTTACCTAAAAGTTCAACCCGCCTCGGTTATTTATGCATACCTCAGACTCCAATTCCCAATTAGTCTCTTCAATGTTGTGATTCTTCCCCAAGATTTCTAATTCCAATAATAATACGATATTACAACTTAATGTCCCAAGAATACCATACAAATATCACTTAACCGAATTTTCACGACCTCAATAAAATATAATAAATGAAGGTATACCACCTATGTCACCAATTACATTACAATATTGCATTTAAAACTTTAAATAATCTATAAGCTGCTCCAAGCCAGTCTATGAGTCAATTCACCAACCTTTTCTAAAACTTCAAATGGATTAACAAATTTTGGCGCCAATTTACCTTAGGCCTTGCTTCCCCAACCTCACCCCAACAAATTAGAGATCGATACTTTCTTCCCGAGTAACGCCTCATACGGTTTTATCTTAATGCTAGAATGATAACTGCTATTATACGCACCCAACCACTGGTAATCATACGTCCTATCGACTACTAAAATCCATTGTACATGCCCGTAGCATATCCTCAATAATAAGTAATGATTCCTCAAATTTTCACAAAGTTAAACTCAATAGCATTCCTACATTCCAAAATGATCTTCCCAAAAGATGTCTATCCAATCCATTCGATACCATGGGATTTATACAATCAAACTATCTCCTAAGATTTATGAGGATTTTATCAATAAATATCTCATCAAAATACACATATAATGAGTAGAAAATGCAAATCATCTTTCTACAAACAAAACGACATACTCCCTTTTACTTCCAAGGTAACCCAATCACAAAATTCATCGTGATAATACTCTCAGCTCAATCTAGAACTCTAAATATTTTAATAAATCTTCTAACGTCAATATTCTATTTTCACAATTCAAAGTTTCAATTATGCTCGTGTCCGACGCATCAATATTCAAATCAAATGGTTGGCCGCCCACAACGGAGCCGATCCAACTCCAAAACAAAAACCGAGTCTACCGCGACCGACACATTAACAACCCCACAATTTATCAAATCATTTCTGATCAAAACTTTAATGTAATTAATCACTATAGGGAACTAGGTTGCTCGTTTACTTGTTTCGTACGAACTATATCTTTAAAATAACATGTCTTTCTAAGATTTACAACATCTTTCGTAATTCCAAAGGATATATAAAAAGAGATCCAATGAGACTCGAATGGTTTATTTATTTAAAACTGTCCCATACCAGTTTTAATTAACTAAACCACTCACAATTTTAAGAAATTTTCAAAAGATTGATAAGTTAACAAAATAACTCGAGTGATCTAATTATATACAACTGTCCCATACCAGTGGTAGATAATTAAATTACTCACAGATTTTAATGTACACAAAAACGATTCATTAATCTTATTAAATCAAACTATCCCCGAAGAGCACAAATACTCACACAGAGGTCCAATATAAAATCCAAAGTTCTAAAACACATTTAAAACAATTTTAACATAATTTTCTTATTTGACCTCTATTTATAGTGTAGCCACCACTCATGATATTTATACTTAGTTAAATTCTCTATAAGAAAACACAATCTCGTAATACTAATACTATCTTCTATGGATAACTCCAAAACATTCACTAAAATAATAAACTTGGTAAATCATCCTCGACTCAATCATTCCTCAAGTTGAATATTCAACACTTTTACTTAATTTGAGTCATCTATTCCCTACCTTCGATATTGGTATTATACTTAGTAACATCGTATTGCATACCTCAAGTTTCCGATCAAATACCATGATTTCCTAATAAGAAGATACAACTGGAACGCACATAGATCAATCATCCCCAAATTGCAATTAAACATTAACAGTATAACTAACTTACCTCTCAAGCATCGCACCAATCCCTCATACGAGTCACGTAACTAAGTCGACCTATAGGGTGTAATCATCCTAAAGTATCCTGCCTTCCAATAAGATTCATCCTCATTTTATTTTCTCAACTAACGATAATCATTTCTCAAAACAAACCATATACATATATTACCAACTCCTGAAGTTGATCCTATAAGTCACCAATAACTACATCTATTATACTTTTTCACATTTACCCTATTTACCTCTCCATAACTAATACACCACCACAAATCAAAACGGTCATACTAGATACAAATTGTTGTCTTAATTATATCTTTAGAACAAGTATTCACTATAATTGTAACACCCGAAATTTCAACTAATAATCTTTGAGTATTCTACTAGTTTCTAAAATCAGCCATACGAATCGTCAACAAGTGCTAACGAATACTTATTTCTCACGCTACCTATTTAAGATCCCTATAATCTATAAATAACCACCAAGTATCATCTTTTCTAAATATGGTAACAATTTATTCTTACGGCAATTCGCTAAGCTTATTATCTTCTTTATTAATTAATTTCCCAAGTTGAGTCATCAATTTCATTATCCCAATTAGTGTCCTCTATATAGGAATCCGAATACCCAAGTAGTACCTTATCTCAACTCAAAACCTCAATATCCTGACATGATACCTGATGGAAACCCAATTTGAAACTCACATGGAAAAACACCACTTGGTCAACTTATAGGGTGATATTACCTACAAGAATATCTGATTTCCTATTCAATTTAATAGCAAGAATACAATCAGTCTCTCATTAGAGAACATACTTATAGCACATAAGGCAAAGATATATTAGTTCCATAAGATCTCGTACTCGCGATATTTTACAACCCATATAATCCCACTTAGACTATCACTTCCAATACTAGTCTCATATTCTAGTCTCCATCATAAGATACCAATGTGTAAATACCCACACAAATTATACATCCATAATCCACTCTTAATTAGGCCATATACCTAACCTCAACTACACACGGAGGCAAATCGAACATAGATAAGGAGGCTCGCTTCATGCGACAGTCCTCCCCAAACACAACAACTACTCAAATAATTCAGGTCAATAACAATAATTCACGGATCGACATCTCTACCGCATCCGCCGGCAATCCATGCCTACTTAATCACAATTACCATGATAATCAAGAATGATTCGAGGTACTCTCCCATAAGAGTAGAACTTCCAGTACATAAGGCAACTTTTAAGCTATTTATGCAAATCAAAGCGAAATGTAATGCCACATGAGGACGAAATGAACAAAATTTAGAAAAGTATGAACCCTAACTCCGGAGACAGGTAATATACCTCAATGATTGGGGAGGAATCTATCTCTCCATAATGCTCACATTTCCTTGATTCTTTGATTGGTCATTATCAATTTCTGTCATTGGACAAATTCCTGCATTAAACCCTCGACGTCAGTTATCGCACTCTCACTCAAACTAGACTCTACCCGTGAACTCTAAACCGATCTCTGATACCAACTGTGAGGACCCTGGCCCGGAACCTACACGTGTCCTGAGCTGGAGCGTCCTCAAACTAACCCAAAGATCCTAAACTTTAAAAACTTGATTTAACTTTCAAACATAAACACAACTATTTTAAAATAACTCTACTCCTTTCCACATTGGAGGAAGAGTTGACCAACCTTGAAAGTAATAAACGGTTTTAGTTACAAAAAGATGTCGAATATAAATAGAATTTAAGTTTATAAATACAACCCTTTAAAAGAATTATGCCAACATACACTTTCTACACCAACCCATACATAACCCGACGATTCCCAAATACCACTTCTAAACTCCTTTCCGCCCTTACTTGGTCGGTCCACCTGTCTCGGGATCTAAAACATTAAAGGGAGACGGGTGAGAATAAATCTCAGCAAGCTATTATGAATGCAGCAATATGCCATATAAGATGCATCACATAACAAGTTGCATATAACACATTGGAAAAGTCAGAACACCTTACATTACCTTGGTTTACCTTTTCCCGTCTAATCAATAGTCGTACAACATTGCGTATAATAATACTCCAATCTTAGGTGAGCTGCTTAAGCAATACTCACATCTTATAAGACCCGTTTTTCAGGGAACCAAATAAGACAAGAGCAACTCGTAAGGCTTTTGGCTCAATACAGATGCTATAACCCCAACCCTGTGGCCACAGGAGAGGACGGTCCACGGGTATAACATAATCCGATCACATTAGGTCACACTTCCATAATTGATCGTATTATGTTATACCCCAAATATCACCGATTAAACACATTATCAAGCACATAATAGTTACTTGAAATATAATCCACAAAGGGGATAAGCAACATAGCCACATGGTAAAATATACTCATGCTCAACCAACATCATAGTGCAACATTTAAGTAATACACTATGCATAACATAATCAATGAATATGAAATCAAATGAGGTAACAATACAACCGGATAATCCACACTTGGGGTAATATAATAACATGCTAAATAATCCACAAAGGGGATAAGCAATATAACAACATATCATAAACAATTCCTACGTAGTCGTTATACAACCTCGGATAACCTCAATAAGAGTTCATGATCTACCTCCCAAGTTCGAACTACATTGGTGAAGTACGAATCAGCTTAATAACCAATTTCCGGCCAATATTCTGTATTACAAGGTCTCTATAGGAATTCATGCTAAATTTATCAAGTTGGAGTTACATTTGATAAGGCCAAATAAGATTGCCAAACAATTCCTGATTCCGACTTAATGTGCTTCCGTAGTTCCATAGTAACCCAATTAAGGTGTCATTAAGTGATACAATTGTTCTAAGTATAACCTAGGTTAAAAGGATTAATTCATATCCGGAAAGGTTAGGTTCCAAACTTTATATTGGTTAAGGATCATGCTAGGAGGTTATTAGTGAAAATTCAGCGAAACAGGGAACTGGGCCAAATTCTGTCAACATGGGCGACCGCCCAAAGGGGTATGGGCGACCGCCTAAACAAGGGTAAGAGGAGGGGTATTTCTGTGGTCATGGGCGATCGCCCAGCTCCCATGGGCGACCGCCCACAAGGCGATTTTCCAGATTTCGAATGAATCAACTCTAAAATCCAAGCATGCTCAATTTTGGTGAACTTAAAAGGCTTACTAACCTCATAATTCTCATACTAAACCATGTAACCCAAAAATGATTTAATCTTATATCATTTACCCTTTGAATCACTACCCATTTCACTATCACATTCCAAGTATAAACTTCTTAATTTAATTAAACCCATTTGCTTACCTTCTTGACCCACTTTCCTAACCAACAACAACATTCTATTTTATTAACTAAATTTCTCAACATCCAAGAAAGTTTCCAAGCATCAAACAACCATTTCATTAACAAGAATGATGGATGTGGTTTTACCCATCCAAAAGATATGTTCCTAAGCTTATTTTCTGTTCGGAACCTTGAGAATTTAATGTATATTTTAGTGTTTTGATAGTCAGGGACTGAAGTGAAATTTGACAGAAAGAAGGAGAAAATTAGAGTGATCAAAGTTGGACTTGGCAATTGTTGCGAAACGAATAAAAATGGGACAAAAACAAAGGCAGCAAAAATGAGGCTAAGGAACATGTTGGCTGGCACCTTCTGCACAGTTGGGCATTCGCGTAAGCGTGTTTGGGCGACCGCCCATGGGTTGGATTGAGCTGATTGTGGGCTTGGTATTGGGCCTAGATTACACGGCTGGTAATTGTTTGGCTGGCACCCTAGGTTGTTATTAAAGAAGGAATTGTTTTGTTTGTAAGGAAGGTACTAATTCCCATATAATAATTCAAGCCGTGGGTACTAATCAGGACTGCAGCCGTGGTACCAATTGGTGGAGAGGATACTTTTCTTTGGAAATAAAAGGGGAAGGAAATAATAATTCAAGAAGGAATCACTGTTCCGAGTCAATAAATAAGTTTCATTGTTTGTTTTATAGGGAGGGGGCAGCCGGCACTATTCCGAGAGATTCCAGCCGTGGCATTAGATTAGTGTTGTAGGAAGAAACATAATTACTTCCTTCGTCTCCGATTCAATTGAAGGTTTATGATTTTTATATTTTATTTTATTTCTGTAATTTTTATTATGAGTAGCTAAATTTCTTTTCATGGATTGGATGTAATAATTGTGAAACCTCTATGCTAATTTACGTTTTTAATTCTTCCAAACTCTCTCATTCTTATTTGATGAATTAATTATCATTCTTGACTATGTTTTAGGATCAGTTTGCACTACCGTGGATGGTTTATTTAAAGTACACTAATTCATCAATTAGGTTGGATTGTTGACCTACCGGAATACAAGACAACCTAGATTCATTTATTTCTTGTGGACTTAATGAGTTTCTTGAATATTGTTTTGACCTACCGGAATTTACAATAAGATAGAAATATTAGGGTTGCAATCCCCACACCAAACGTCCCAACCCTTAACCAAGTGAAAGAGTCTTTGAATGAGATTGTTAATTTTCTTATCAAAATCATTAGCATAGAGGGAATACAATTATGAAATTCAATCCGTGAATTTCTTTGATCTGATTAAATCCTAGTTTATTGCTTTCTTGTTTTCTTGAATTAAATAGTTAATTTCTTATTTTAATATTTTAGTTAATCCAAATCAAAAACCCCATTTTGTTACTTTTAGCATTAATTAAATTTACTTGTTAAATCACACGAGTCTCTGTGGTTCGACCCTTACTTTTGTATATTGCTACTTCGGTGACTTGTACACTTGCAAGGTTTTTATTACACAGTGGAATTTTATCCATCAAGTTTTTGGCGCCGTTGCCGGGGACTTGTTGTGTCTTAACAAGTTAATTTAGGTAGTGTAAATAATTTCTTTTATTTATTTTTGTTTTTTTTAGTGTACATAATTTTTTTTTATTATTTTTATTGTTATTTTTTTTGGGACTCGAGAATGCATAGAATGAATAATTATAGCATGTATGAGTCGGATCAAAATTGTGGGTCTTATTCTCATGCTACTAATGCTTGCTCGTCTAGGACATATTTTTCTGAATATTATCCACAGGTACAAGAAAGAAATTATTTCCAGTCATGGCAACCTACGTATGGTATTCCTCCCAACTCGTATAACCAAGGGTGGAAAAATTATTCAAACATGACGTGAAATGAGCGAGAGCCAATGTACTATGATCCATCACCTCCGCCACCTCAAAAGCAATATTGGGAGGAACAATTGGAAGAGATGAAAGAGCAGAGAATGGAACAAGAGAAACAGACCGAAGCAGTATTGAGCAAGATAGATGGACACATTGACACAATATTGAAGGCGTTGAGGAAGCAAGAATCGGATTCAAGTCTAATTCAGCCTGATCATGTTGAGTCAATCACCACGCTTCGAGATGAGAGTTCCATAAGCTATGAGGTACATTCTTCTTCTCACACCGATCTGGTACATACTCCTGCTTTAGAGTTAATTGTTATTCTGAAGAGACACCTTCAACCCTAGTTTGGTATACGAATGATGATGGGGAAGAGTGTGTTTATGATTCAGCTTTTCATTTACCACCACTAGAACAAAAGAAATCTTTGGACAAGGCAAAGGAGAATTTTGTCTGTAAAATCTCCAATGTTGATTGTAAGGATGAATCACTTTGTGTTTGTTCAAGTGGGTGTGTTGAGAAGGTGGAAATTGTAGAAAATAAAGAAGTGGTAGTGAAATCTTGGCATGAGGAGGCATGTGATGAATTAGAACGATTGTTTTATGGTGGTGAAAAGAGGGATAGTGAGGAGGTTTACGATACGGATGAAGATTTTCCACTTCCTAATTGTTTAAATGAGAATTTGGCCATCCTTATTGTACCTCCTGTTTCTTGTGAGGAAGAAAAAAATGAAAAAGATCCTCAAGAGAAAAGACCCAAAAAGCACAAATGTGAAAGAACTTCATGGACATTAAATGGCTTCATATTTAGGGGATTATTTATGGGGCATGAACTGAAGATAAGGACCCGCGAAACCATGAAGTGGGCCAAAGGACGGAAGGTGAAGTCCAAACGGGAGCAACGGTCGGGCTAACGACCTTAACCAAATCCGCTAATTGGGAGGCAACCCAAGTAGGTACGTTTTATTTGCTTTATTTATTCGTTTTGTTGTGTCATATCGTCCCTTGAATCCGAGACATCTTTTTGTTCTCTTTGCTATGAGGACATAGCATGTTTTGAGTTTGGGGGTAGATATCTCTCCGAGTTTGTGGGTTTATAGGGGAGTGTATATAGTGTCACCCTCCAAAAAAAAAAAAAAATAAGAAAATTTTAAAATTTTGTTCTCATTATATGTTTGGAAGTTGGCCAACGTCCGTGATGATTTGAGAGAGTTTTTTTTATTGAATTTTGCTAGTTTGTGCCAATTTGAATATGTTAATTAGAATTGCATTAATACATGTAAAACACAATTGCACCACCATTCACTTCCATCATTTTTCTTGATCATTGTTACCAATTTAGGAAGCCTTTATAGGATCACTTTGACATTCTCGGGGTCCCTAGAACATGTTTGCATGACTGTCAATAACACATTAATTAGGCTATTCGGGAAGTGATATGTGGCTATTTCTTTGAACCCTATTTGTGAGCCTTTAACTTTCTCGTGACTTAAAAAAAAAATTCCGCTAGAACCCCTTTTGAGCTTGAAAAAGAATGGAATCTCTCACAAAGTGGGAGGTTATTTTAGACCACCATTCGTCTTCTTTTGTACCCTCATTATCCTACCCGTTTAACTTATACACTATTTTCTTACCTTTTCAAGAAAGTGAAACTAGGGAATGAATGGGAATTTTTGGGTGAAGTTTGAAAAATTAAAGGGTTGAGTGGAAAGTGGTCATGAAAAAAAAAAAAGGGCATGTTATGTAATGAAAAGAGGGGCTTGAGCTAAAAGTATTGAATGCACATTCTTCGTGATATATTTGTGCAAAGTAAAAAAAAAGAAAAGAAAAGAAAAAAAAAAGAAATATTAGTGAGGGGGATAATAATTCAAGAAGGAATCACTTTTCTTTGGTGGAGAGGATACTTTTCTTTGGAAATAAAAGGGGAAGGAAATAATAATTCAAGAAGGAATCACTGTTCCGAGTCAATAAATAAGTTTCATTGTTTGTTTTATAGGGAGGGGGCAGCCGGCACTATTCCGAGAGATTCCAGCCGTGGCATTAGATTAGTGTTGTAGGAAGAAACATAATTACTTCCTTCGTCTCCGATTCAATTGAAGGTTTATGATTTTTATATTTTATTTTATTTCTGTAATTTTTATTATGAGTAGCTAAATTCCTTTTCATGGATTGGATGTAATAATTGTGAAACCTCTATGCTAATTTACGTTTTTAATTCTTCCAAACTCTCTCATTCTTATTTGATGAATTAATTATCATTCTTGACTATGTTTTAGACTGTTGCACTACCGTGGACGGTTTATTTAAAGTACACTAATTCATCAATTAGGTTGGATTGTTGACCTACCGGAATACAAGACAACCTAGATTCATTTATTTCTTGTGGACTTAATGAGTTTCTTGAATATTGTTTTGACTTACCGGAATTTACAATAAGATAGAAATATTAGGGTTGCAATCCGCACACCAAACGTCCCAACCCTTAACCAAGTGAAAGAGTCTTTGAATGAGATTGTTAATTTTCTTATCAAAATCATTAGCATAGAGGGAATACAATTATGAAATCCAATCCGTGAATTTCTTTGATCTGATTAAATCCTAGTTTATTGCTTTCTTGTTTTCTTGAATTAAATAGTTAATTTCTTATTTTAATATTTTAGTTAATCCAAATCAAAAACCCCATTTTGTTACTTTTAGCATTAATTAAATTTACTTGTTAAATCACACGAGTCTCTGTGGTTCGACCCTTACATTTGTATATTGCTACTTCGGTGACTTGTACACTTGCAAGGTTTTTATTACACAGTGGAATTTTATCCATCAAAGAACAACATTAATTAATTCATGAACATCACATAGAAGGGAGGGTCATAATAACTCACTTTAGAATAGGAGATGGATTGAGGACTTTCTTAGCTTGATGAACTCCTCTTGATGTCCCGATTACAAAAGTACTCCCGGATTGAAAAATGATGAAGGATTGAACTTGCTAGGAGTCTTGGAAGGTGAGGCTTCAATGGAGGTTTCCATGGATTGAGAGAGAAAGTGAAGGAGAAGAATGAGGAGGATGATGGAGGGGGAGAGTGAGGAGGATAGGATGAGGGGAGGAGAGGAGGACACTTGGAGGCTTAGGAGGAGAATAAGCATTTGGCCCCTCCCCCCTTCTAATAATGAAAGCCCCTCCAATAATTAAAATAAACCCTTTATTAACCAAAGCCTTCCCACAATTAAATTAAACTTCATTTCTAAATCTTTATTCCCCACATTTTAAATTCATCTTACACTTTATTTACTTTCTATTTTTGTACTTTCCCCCAAAATGCTTTATTAAATTTCTCTAGAAACCCTAAGGTTCTAAAATTATTTCCCAACCATCTTATCTTAAACAAGAAATTAAAGACATAAATGAACACATAAAGTTAACATAAATTTTAAAAGCATATAATGTAATATTAAAATTGTGCCTAGGGTTAGGGTCGTTACAGGGTCACACGCATCGAACGAATTGTCAAAAATGAAGAATATGGAGGTTTTGTATTCAGGGGACGACTCGTCCCCAGGCCTGAACTAACTATTCCCTTGGCCTGGGACGGATGAATCAGAGGGAGCATCCTGGGGGACGACTCGTGCCCATGGGGACGAGTCGTGCCCACCAGGACGACTCGTGACCTGAATTAAAACCAACTATTCCCCTTAAGGGGGACGCCAGTATCAGAACATCGTGACATGGGGACGACTCGTGCCCTGGGGGACGAGTCGTCCCGTCGGCGCTGGACTGATACGTAAATGACCTAATTTTAGGGTTTTCGTAAGGGGCTTTTATTTATAACGTATAAATACTTACCCCTGGTTGCCCTAGTCGTCATTATCACGTTTTGGGTTTAGAAAAACACCAAAAAGGAGAGATTTCAATCGAGAATTGAGAATCAAAATCAATCCAATTCCATATTTCTTCATTGATTGAAAGGAGTTTCAATCAAAGGATCTAGCAATCCTCCTAGAAGAGTTCTAGGGTTCGTTCATCGCGTGGATACACATAGAGGATCTTCGCTCTTCAAGATCTTTCGTTCATGATTCAATAATTGTTCATTAAGGATTCACAAGATCGTCAATCTGGAGTTGGGACACGTTTATCAACGACAAAAGCACACAAGGTTGGTATTTCTATTTCATACTTCTTAATTAATCATCTAGAACGAATTCTAGGGCTCCGGGTTTTTCGAGTTATTGAAAATTTTCGCTGCGCATGGACCCTCGAAACCCAACAGAATACTTACTACTATAATTAATAATATTTGTTAAAAATAAATAAATAATAATAATAATAATAATAATAATAATAATAATAATAATAATAATAATAATAATAATAATAATAATAATAATAATAATAATAATTGTTGATAATACTCATTAGTGTTGCAAATATTTATTATTATACTCCATCCGGTTCAAAATACATGTCATTAATAAAACAAGTAAATATCAAGAAGAATAATACTATTGAGAGATAATAAATAATAATTGAATAATATATAATAAAGAAAAATTATGATAATAATAAAGAAAAAAATACTAAAAACAACAAAATAAATTAAACTTCTAAGAAATATTAATATACCTATAACTACATCCCAAATCTCATATACTTATACCCTAAACCCTAAATCATATAGATCTATCCCAAACCCTAAAAATATGATTTATTGTTCAAACTTTAAAAAAAAAAACCGCATGTTATGTGATGCGCAGATTCTGTTTCTCCTCCGGCTCTTTGAATCGCCGGCGTCGCAATGGCCTTCTACTCTCTCTCTCTGCTTTTCCAGCGGTTTATGTGATGCGCAGATTTTGTTTCTCTTCAATTTAATAGCGCTGTGAGGGTTAATAGCGGTAAGGGAGGGCAGAATAGGTAAGAAAATAATAATCCCAGCATTGGATATGGAAGGGATTAATAATACCTCCTCCATATCAGGATAATTAGTGAGGGGATTAAGCTCTAATCCCACTAAAACGTCTTAATTATTCCGATGTCCTATTTACAACCAAACACCATATTAATAATTTTATTAATCCTGATGAATTTTATCCTGGCTTAAGTCTCCTAACCAAACGGCCCCTTGAAGTATTACTTAGTATATAGGCTGGAAATCAAGACCTTCCCCACATGCACTTCTTGGAAGTGTGGGATAACTTTGGATTACAATGCCACGTACTAGTAATTACACTTTTGTATTCTCTTATTTATTTCCTTGCCTCGTAGAGCAATAACCACGTACCTATAAAGTATTTAGGAAATAATGACTATTCAAAAAAAGTCAAATTTTACTGACGTAGCAATACTTGTACTATGTAGAAAATAATAATTCGCTCTTGTCGTATCTTCGATTTTCCGGCACTTCATAATGAACAAGAGGTGCTTCCACATCATCATCAATCGCCCCCATCATCACCGGCTCCCAAATTGACATCAGAATCACTACTACCCTCCTCATATTCATCATCATCATCCTCTAGCATTGCATCTACATCAGTGTGTACTTCCTCTTCTTCATAATCAACATCATTTTCCGAACTGCCCTCATTAACATGATCTTTATGCCCAAATGCCCGATCATCATTAACAAGATCATTATGCCCAAATCCCCCATAATCATAACTTGTAATTTACAAGTGTTTGAGAACTTGGACCAACCCTTGCATCACGGTTACCACTTGGTGAATACCCATAAATGGTGTCTGTGTGCCGTGTTTCAAACTCTGGATTAGGTCGATTTTCAATCAATTTTACAACCACATACAGCTGCAAATTTCCAATCCCCCCAAATTTAGCAAACTGATCAAACATTATATCCATACACGCATCATCTTCAATACGGAAAGGAATGTACTCACCAATCCCGCTATCAAAAGAATGAGGACATCTGTAAATGACTTCCAAATCAAATTGAGACTGATCTAAGTTCGCCTTTCTATATAACTCATCAATCAACTCATTGTATCTCCGTCGGCAATTAGCCCTTATTGCACATTTTGACCCTTTTTTGAAATGAGGACCATCAAACGGTTGTTCATCATCACCTCCCCAATAACACATGAAAATGATTGGACCCCCGTTTATTTTTAACCCTACATTACGAAATCAAAGTGTTAAAAATTATATAACAAAACTTTAACATTTATATCTACAATATACTAAAACACAGTTAAATACTTAAATTTTATTTCTAAACATAAGTGAAAACAATGATTAAGATGATGTTAATTTACCTTGATTCGTGATCTTCAACTATTCTGATGAATATAGTGTTTGTGTTTGCCTGAGAGAGAGAGAGAGAGAGGAAGGTAATGAATCACAGGCTGAAAATTGAAGCTTTATGCTGGCTGGAAACTGAACTTCAGTAGCTGGAAAAGTGGAATCTCTGGCTTAAACTCGCTACACCGTGTAGCGAGTTTCATTAAAGTTGAATTAAACTCGCTACACCGAGTAGCGATTTTAACTTTAATGAAACTCGCTACACGGTGTAGCGAGTTTAAGCCAAAGTTTGTCCCTCCAATAATTTCCTTCGATTCAACATTTCTTATTTCCATTTTTTTTTCGTTCGCGAAGGTATTTTGAGTAATAAATATAGGTTAATTTAGTTATCATAATGAATATCTAAAAATTGTTACTTATAGTACATATAATTGTGTATCAATAACAACTTTTAAATTTTAATTTGGATAATTAAATTAACTTCAAATTATTGCTCAAAATACCTTTGTACTAACATAAAAAAAATTACACATGTTAAAAAAATAATGACATGTTGCTGAATTATGTTTTTGTTTAAAATATTTTTTTTACATGTGTTAAAATAAATGATGACATGTTGCTGAATTATGTCAGAGTTTGTCCACTCCAAAAATTTCCTTCGATTCAACATTTCTTATTTCCATTTATTTTTCGTTCACGAATGTATTTTGAGCAATAAATATAGGTTAATTTAGTTATCATAATGAATATCTAAGAATTGTTACTTGTAGTACATATAATTGTTTATCAATAAAATTGTTACTTGTAGTATATATAATTGTTTATCAATAACAACTTTTAAATTTTAATTTGAATAATTAAATTAACTTCAAATTATTGCTCAAAATACCTTCGTACTAACATCAAATTTTTATTTTACATGTGTTAAAAATAATGATGACAGGAAAAATTGCAACGAAATCAAACACAAAATGTATCAAATAATTTTTAAAAACTAAAATAACATCAAAATAAATATAATCAAGTTAGTGACCACATCCCAGTCACGTAGAAAATCTTACATTAATTAATTTAAACATTTAGGAAATTCAAGTAAACAAAATGGGCTTAGAATTCAGCCAAATTAACTTCATCATTCTTAGAAAATACTTGCAAAATAAATGAGTTTAACATTATTTACTATATGATTCCAACAATTCAGCAAAAATAAGAAAATATGTACCTTGAAGACATTAGGGAGTGTGATGTTAAGATAACGTGCTGATCGTGATGGGTTGGGGGCCCAAACAACAACCTAAATATTTCAAAATAAACAATTAGATGGAATTATTAATGATGATTTCAAAGTGTACTGACTTCCACTATTTAATATATCATACCTTCTGAAGTATCAGAACAGAACCGACATATATATCTTTTCCAAATCCACTCTTAGTCACTTTATGATGAATGAAAGCATCTATGGTATCCGCATGATCCTAATAATTTTATCCCAGTTAGTAACTCAAAATACATTTCACCCATGATAGAAAGCATACTAAGCTCATATCCTAACCTTTAAAGTCACCCAGAGATCATCAAGACCATTTGGTGTGCAGGACTTGATAACAGCAACAACCTAATAGAACATACATAAATGTAAAAAATCAATCAAAGTGTACACACATTTAACTATAATTAATCTTGATATTATATCTGATCCACCCTGTCAATAGTATGCCATTTCTTCTTGATGGAGCTCAACGGATAATATGTACCGGCTTCAGTGAGAAATTCCATTGCAGAGAGCCAAGGACCGTCTTGAAAAGCTTCATCCTTCACCGGATCTTCAATCGCTCTCCGTATATACTCTTGGATTGCGATAGGTGTTTGTTGTGAAGATAAGTTCTCACGGTCGGAATTTCTCTGGTGCATGGCGGACTCTACGACACCGGCGGGACCAGAAATAACACGCGATGAAGAGGAGGATTCACTGCGAAAAACAAACGCTGCTCTCTAGGATCCATTTTTTGTGTTTAATAGAATTTTGATTGAAAAGATTGAGGGTTGCGAGGATGATACGAGAGAGAGAATGAATGAATGAACGAGGGAGAGGAGGAGAGAAAGATAAATGCATCTGGGAAAACTTCAGCTATTTATTAAAGATAAACTCGCTACACGGTGTAGCGAGTTTTACTTGGACATGTCAAACTCGCTACACGGTGTAGCGAGTTTTGCTTAATTAATTACCCTAATTAATGACCAAGCTGACAAACTTAATTACATGTAACTTGCTACACGGTGTAGCGAGTTTGGCCTGTCCAAGTCAAACTCGCTACACGGTGTAGCGAGTTTCAAAAAGTGGGACAGTTTGGACAAAAGTTTGAACAGTAAGTCATTTTGGAAAATATAATTTTTGAACAGTATTATTTGAGAAAAAAAATCCTTATTTATAGTATTCATTGATCAATCAGTTTGCAAGGAGTAACGAATTTTCAAAAATGTTCCAGCCAATCAAGTGGTGGTATTAGTTATTCTTACGGCGTTTTAACAATTATAATTGATGTGTCATAGAGTAATAACAATCATTGTTTTTATAATTTTATAAAAAATAATAAATTTTTACATTTTAACTAAATGTTAACCAAGTTGATAACTAAATTAATATTAATCTATAGTCATTGGAGTCATATTAGATGCACACCAAATTGTACTTATAATATTTTAATTGACAATCACGGATGAAATATTCATTTTGTGAGTCCAAATATTAAATGAGACGGTCTTTGTGAAATTCAATTTTTCTCAACGCTTAGAAAAAATAATTTTTCCGAAATTCATGTGCTTCCATCATTAGTGTCAGTAGTGTTATAAAGTGTCAGTGATTCATATCGACACTTACAGATGTCCAACCAACAAACACATTTGTCACTTGTTAATAGTTTCATTAGTAGGGTTAAGAATGTTAGTGACAGTGTAAATGAGTGCTAATATACTTGTTAATGGATATTGGTGCATTATTGTGTGTCGATGATAGTGTTAATGAGTGTTAGTGAAAGAGTTAATAGAGTGTTAGTGGTAATGTTAAATAATGTTAGTAGTAGTGTTAAAAATTGTGAGTGTTGGTGTTAAAAAGTTAAGGGTCTGCTCCCGAGTTTCTAAAGGAGAGAAGAGAAATGGAAGGGAAAGAAGAGGAGGGGAGGGAATTCAACAGTTTCTTGAAGTGCTCCTAAGGTTAGGAAGGAAAAAAAAAGAAAAAAATTGAATTACACTTGTACCATTAATGAAAGGAAAAGAGAGAAATATATCTGAGGGGTAAAATTGATTTAACCAAAAATTTTGTTTTATAAGATTTTATTTCCTTCCAATTCCTCACACTTTTGAGAGGATTGTGTAGGAGATAAATTTTAAAAAATTTCCTTTCTTTCTCTTCCAATTTCTTTATAAAAAAACTCGAGAGCAACTTTAGGAAGGAAAATATATTAAATTTCCTTCAATTTTCTTTCTTTTCTCTCATTTTTAAAACTCGGGATCACACCCTAAGTGTTAGTCTTTAGAAGAAGTGTAGTGTTGACGTTTAGAAGTGTGGTGAGCGTTTAAAAGCGTTAGTGTGTTATTATGAGTTCGTGTTATCTGTGATACCACGTGTGAAAAGTTGTGGAGGAATTCCATGAAGGAAATCACTCTCGAAATATTATTATTCACAAAGTATAGGTATTTATATAAGAGGTGAGTGCATCTTAAGCTATTTTAAATATATCAAATAAGAAAATTATAGAATATTAATCATATTAGGAAATAATACAAGATATAGGAAATATAGATTTGTGAATAAAAAAAAAATAAATTTGTTATCCTTAATATATCCCTACAAGATGAACGATCAGTGCAGAAGTCCAATTTTGGAGATTAGTTTGAAGTTGTGAAAAAGTTGTGGAGGAATTACATGAAGGAAAACGCTCTCAAATGTTATTATTCACAAGGTAAAAGTATTTAGACAATAGGTATTGCATTTCTCAAGCTATTTTAGATAAATCAAATAAGAAAATTATAAAATAGTAATCACATTTGCAAAGTAAAAAATACAACCTATAAGAAATATAGAATTGTGAATCAAGAAGGATTTTTGATATCATTAATAGTTTAAACTATCATTCAATGTATACACACTCGTTTTCACATTAACCACTCACGACATCCAAATAAGCTAGTTTTCAATAATAAAATTTAACAAAAGTAACAAAAATATGCAAAATATTAATAACTCGACTCGGATCTCCCATAGCTACGTCGTGACACCAGGCCCGGCTCTTGAGGGGTGCAAGAGGAGCTTCCGCTCAGGGCCCCAAATTTGAAGAGGGCCCCATTTTATTTTCTTAAACTAATACTCCTTTGATTTTCTTAATGAAACTCAATTGATTTAGAATAAATAATCTTAATTTAAATTGACAAATTTAGCTATAAAAATTGTGTTAAAGTAATGATCAATGTAATAAATTATTTTTGAATTTTATTGCTTAATTTTGTAAAACTTTAATCTGTATATAAAAAGGACTTACTATATATATATATATATATATATATATATATATATATATATATTATATTTTTTGTATTAATTTTTTAAATATTAGGAGCCCAATATTCATATTTCGCACAGGATCTCTATAATTATTGAGACGGGCGCGAAGCACCTCCAACATTTACCAAGCTCAAACAACACTCGTATGCCCTCTCCTCCAATCAAGACGGCCTTAGGTGAGAAACCCAAGCTGGGGTTGCAAGAAGAGCGTATGCCTCTGCGAGAGGGAAAAATCAAAGTCTAGCTGGAAAAGGAGTTAAAGTTACAAGGGAGGGTGTTAGATTCATGATGACGGAGAAATTTTTCAGAGGATAATGAAGATTATTAGAGAGAGAGAGAGAAAGCGAAATGGCGGTCGATGACGTGATGGGTGGAGGACCTATGCGACTTGTGATGGGGGCTTGAGGTAGATGCAAATGATAGCTTCGGCGATGCCGATGGCTAATGAGAGTTGTGGCTATGGCGGACCCGGGTGAATGCCGGTGGTGAATATGGCGTTGCAGATTTGATTTATGAGTTGTCGTGATATAGAACTTAGCTTTTTTTTTTTTATGTCCCTTTTTTTTTTTTTTTTTTTTTTTTTTTCAGATTTTTGTTAGTTTTGTTTAGTTTATTAGCAAAAATTAACTTTTTGAAAGTTGTCAAGAGTCATGTATAAAAAAAGAGCGAATATATACGTATAATATGATAGTTAAATATCTAAAAATATACTTATGCCATCCCTAAATGATTATCTGAATTTTATTTTTAGGAATAATTTGAAAATATGTGAGTTTTTGAATGTTTTTTCCGGATAAATTTGAAATTAATCGCGAGATTTAATTTAATGGTCAACTTTTTATATTAGTGGATGTAACAAAAAGAAAGACTATTTTGGAACTATAGAGGAAGTATATAAAATCTATACCTTTAGTATATGAAAGTTGGCGAAATAGCACTAGGGCATGACACGTCAGCACAATTTGGCCAATTCTTATCTCATAATCACTCACGTCATTAATAGGTAAAATAGGGGCTGACTTTTGGAATCCAAGTACCATATAGACATTACATTATAATCACTCAAGGTATGTGAATGGGTAACCTTAGTAATTGAACATTAACTGGTGTTTATATATTGTATCTGTTATGTACATGATAAGGCACAACTTAATACCCTTCATCTATTCGGTATCACTTTAATCATGCACATAACTGGTACTTATGTAATGTAACTGTTAGGTACCTGAGGAGACTCAACTTATTTCCTTTCATTTACTTAGTATCAATTTAAGAATGTACACAATACTTACATGCATCTATATAATATGATTTTGACAAAGAATGTACACTTAATAATGCACTTTAATACACTGAGCTATTAAAATACGAGATTACTTCTACATAATAAGCATGAATTCATCTGATAAATAATAAACTTGAGATTATTTGGTAATAGTTCTCATTTCTAAGAATAAACAACTAATTATCACAAAGAAATTATACAAATTCACCTGTACAATGATAATGAGTTAGAACTGGTAACTGAATTTCATGCCACTCAAAGGTCTTTCTCCTTTGGCTGTCCATTTCTCCTTAATACCCAAGTTGGTATATAAACTTCCATTCAAAGCCATTGTGCTCACCTGCAATTTCATTCAAGAAGACCATATCTCAGTCCATTGCTTATCACAGGTTCCCTTCTCCAAATTTTATCCTTAAATTTACTGCAATATCTACTTTAAACAAGCAACTTATTTACGATTTTTCCCCCACAGGCTACCAAGTTGCACTTGGCTCCACAAACATTATTGGCTGAACAGCTACAAAAGGGTCGCTCAGAAAAGCGTATTATCTTATGTGTATCACGCAAATGGAGGGCTTACAACACCAGAAAATTTCGTGATTTGATGAGCATGGATTTCCTTGGCATTGATACAAAGGTAAATTGCCATTTACGATATATTGTTTATTACATTTGAATAAATATTCATATCTTAACAAGTGAGCCTAATGATTTTAATTGTTTATTTATATGTTAGGGTCAAGGTATTCATTGTGTTATCCGAAGCAAGTTTGTCCCTGATTTCGAAGGCCTCTTCACAGTAGGAAGTGTGTACAGTATTAAGAATTTTACAATAGGTAATGCAAAGCCAATGTTTCGTGTTGTTCCAAGGGGCCTGCTTATTTTGCTTGATGCGTCGACATTTGTTGAGGAGATTGTTAAAGATTTGCCTAGGATTCCGAGGCATGTTTTTTCGATTATCCCTTACAACATGCTTTTGACAGCAAGCGATGATAAGAGGAACTTATGTGGTTAGTAGTTGTAATATCTAATTTAGAATTCAATGTTGTTCTAGATGGCTTACACTTACTGTTTTAATTTCACCATTCTAGATATCATTGGGTACGTCGTAGGTGTTTCGGAAGTAGGTCATCGAATGAGTTATTTCCAAGAGGTTGCTATGCAGTATATTGATATTCAGAATACAAGGTTTGTTTCCTACTTTGTTATTATTTAACTTAGTTACTTAAATTTTTGTTTTACAAAGTTTTATTTTCTCTCAGGGGAGATAAGCTGAGAATAACTTTTTGGGGAGATGAAGTTATTAGTATGGTCAGTATGATTAAAGAAAGCAATCAGCGTGTGTGGTTAATAGCTTCAGCTATTGCAAAGATTGAGTCCAATGGTTTCTACACTTCATTTCCATCATGAATAAAAATTTATGTCCACAATTGCCATTTCTTTAGCCTAAATTAAATATTTGTTGTTTTAATTCTCAGGCAGTCTTGGAGTATCCTCAAGTAGTGCTACTTATATTTATAATGACATTGATATTCCTGAGATTGCTGATTTCATCAATGAGTATGTATTCTCATATTATCAACTTAGATTCCCTTATTCATTTTCCTTTTTCATTTATATGTTTATACTTCTTTTCTTATCTAAATAATACAGACTTGGCCCAGAGAATAGGAATCCTGAGATGGGTAATATACCAATGCAAGCTACTTATATCACAAAAGAAGAGTATGACAAGAACAAGCTATTGATAAGGGAAGTGAATGAAGTGTTGTCGCGGTGTGAAACTATGGTTAGATTCAAATTCAAGATATTGTGTATAATTTGATGATTTGGCAGTTGAATATATATATATGATATATTGCATACATAATACGCGTTTCCATTAACGCAGAAAAAACCATTATATGTATATGGGAGTGTGTCAAAGATTGAAGAAGTGAATGGTTGGAAGTACAACTCTTGCACAAGATGTAAGAAGAAGGTTTATTCTCAAGATGGCAAGTTATATTGCAATGAATGCAAGGAATATGAAATGTATCCCCTTATTAGGTAATGTTTAGGTTGTGTAATTTGAAATATCTATAATCTTGAGGTCATTTAGTTTGAAGATTTTTTAATTTTTTCCTCTTGAATAAAGGTATCGTGTGGAGGCAGAGTTGCATGATGGTACAGAGTCTTTGAGCTGTGTTATGTTTGATCGTGAGATTGAGAAATTGATTAATATCAAGGCAACAGATTTAATTCAAGTTGTTGAAGAGGTTATTACTTAGTTTATTAATCGCTTTTGTTTTGGTCGAATATGGTTAGAGCAAAATTCTTATATTTATTTATGCGTTTTGCAGGAGGGATATGCGGAACCAGTGCCTCGCCATCTTCGTGCAATAATTGGAAAGTGTCATGTTTTCCAGCTGGAAATGAATGAGCTGAGTAGGGGTACTAATAATGAAAGTTTCACAGTTAAGAGATTTTTGTTTGAGAGTGACATTCGTGATCCTGCTACTAAGAACGTAAAGCTGATTACTGATCAATTTAAAATTGTTTGTATATTATAAATGGTTTGTGGTTAGAATGTGTATTTTCCATTTCTACAGGAATGTATACTATGAAGACTCCACCAAGCTCTGAGGATATTTCAGTTAGGACTCCCTACGTCAATGAGAAAAGGAATATCAGTGAAGGTGGGTCTGCGCCAGAGTCTTTGAAGGGGAAATATATGGTTGCACCGAAGAAAGCGAAAAGGGGACTTGAGTTTGAGAAATGAAGAATAAATTTAGATGTTAATTATTGAGTTTGTTTTAGCCTGGAATGAAGACATTATTTTTTTACATTTTAAGTAGAATACTTTGTTTTGTTTAGTATGGATTTCAAGTTTTTTTTATTTAGAAGATTAGTTTTAAATTCTGTCATCTTTCATCGCACTTTTCTTAAATTAATAATATTAGTTTTTGCCTATGTGTGTAGCAAATATTTACTTCGTTTATAAACAATTACCTTTTACATATTATTATCTATCTACATATGGACTTTTATTTAAAAAAGGAAAATATTGAAATCTTAAAATGAAATTTAGATTGACTGCAAGTAAATAAATTATATTATTGTACCTGTGTATATTTTGTTTACCGTCTCCGCCTTGCTATATTATCATTTGTCCATTTCCTATGCACTTTAGAATTATATGCGCCTGTCCAAGTAGAAGAGGTTAATCTAATGTAAGTTATATCCTTCAATGTTTAGCAAATAGTGTTAAAATTATTGGTTTATTGGCCAAGAAACTAGAATACCTTAGTAAATGCTTCTTCCATTTCGCTTAGATTGCTGCCAAAAAATTGACACAGAAATCAAGAAAGAGTAGACAAAGTGAATTGGTTGTAAAAGATATTGTAACATGAAAATAAATGAAAAGTTAAGTGGGACGGGAAAAAGTGTCATGGGGAAGGTACATTTCAAGATCATACAATGTGATGAGTGAAATTAGTTTGATTAAATTAGGTATCTAATTGTAATCATGTTGAGTAGTAGGATAATATGAAGATATACAATTGTTATAGTGATAACCATAAGTTTTGTATTGTATATCCATTGTAAAGGTCTACTGATGTCTATTGTTTGACTTTTCATTTTGTTAAAGATTGAGTACCAAAATGCAATTTATAAAGCTAATAACCGCTAAGCTCACAAATTAAACATAACATATAATGTCTCTGTTATATTGAACTCCAAATATACTAATGTATTGTTCTAGGTCATTAACAGTGTCCAGCAGAGAGGTAAAAAAGTCCTTATCTGATTATTAATAAGAAAAGGAGTAATAAATAAATAAAAGAAAGCATTATTACTTGCTCGAAGAAAATTATATTAGTTTCTTTCAAAGAGAAAAAAACATAAAGTTACTTGAATATTTTAAAAAAAAAATAAAATAAAAAATGATTTAAAGAAAATAAATTCAAAACTGTTTTCATCAGATATAGCTTTAATTTTTTGTCTAAATCTATACACTGATGAAAATTACATTAAGAGGTATTATGTCATGTTATTCATTTCTAAATGAGTAACTCCTACACTTATCTAATATGCATAACCCCTGAAATTGGAATATGAAGAGAAGTTTGTGGGTCTTTCAGATTGCCATCACTCATGTGATGGTTTAGTTGACCATGTATGCTGTTATTATACTCATGAATAAACTGTCCAAGTTCATGTATGAGTGATTAATATCTTTCTGATGGTGTTTATTCATCCACTCAATTAAATCCCATTTTCCTAATAAATAATAGAAAAGAATATTACTTGCTAATAATTTTTCATTCTTATGCAACATACATTTCAAGATGGCAAGAAAAAGGTCGCAGCCAGAACAGCCCGGTAACAATATATTTTTAGTTCAGTTCTATCATCAAACTTAACTAATCATTCAAAAATATTATAAACTAAATTATTTGTGTTTGTGCTACTTGTGAGTAAATATTTTTGACTCAGGTTCTATTTCAAAGGAGCAAAACAAAGAGAAATCGTGCTTTAAGGAAGGCAAAGATATTTATGAGAAAAAATCCTCAAGCTTCGATCCAGTATCAAAATTTTATCAATATGCTAGGTAATAAAATATTTGATTCATATTCTTACGAGATTAATAACTTCATCAAGGTATAGGTGGTATATAATTTTCTCAATATTCTCTTCTCTTCAAGTGTCCTCTATAACTGTTATTAAAAGGCAGTGAAAAGATCAATGTAGCACCAATCTTAATTTATAACATGCAGAATTAGAAAATCAACAACTTGAAGTGCAAAGCTCAGGAAAGAGACTTAAATTTACAACTCCTTCTGGAGAAAGTAGTTCTAGAGGAAATTCTACTATGTATAACATCGCTTTGACAGGTAATGTAATTAACATCTATTACACTTTCGAAGCTAATTTTAAAAAATATATAAAAGCATACATATTTGTCTGCGAAATGTGTAGGTGAAATGAAAAGGCTTTATGCTAAACAAAGGAGACTTGAGAGAAATAAAAAGATCAATTGAACGGCAAATACGAATACATAACTTGAATGACAATCATAGTATCAAACATAAATCTGGAAGAGTTAAACTACGTGCTAAAGGCGAGTTTGTCTAATTTTATTTAATATTAATACAAAATCAAATTTGCCTATTCTCCTGTCTTAATATACTGCCATATGTAGATAGGTATTCGGTGGAAGTTTCTTACTACGGACAACCTGAATACACCTGCAAGTATTGTCATGCTATTTTTTGGGAGAGAGAACGGGTGAAAAAGAATTCAAGTAAAACATATCCAGTAAATTCTTTGTGTTGCAAAAATGGGAAGATTGAGCTAAGTCCTAGACGTGAAGCGCCTGAACCACTTAAATCATTATTAAATGGAAGTTTAGGAACAACCTCCACAAAGTTCGCAGAAAATATAAGAGCGTATAACTCAATGTTTTCAATGACATTAATGGGAGCAAACGTGGACAGTTCTCTAAACAAGAATGGATCTGTTTATGTGTACAAGATAAGTGGTCAAAATTACCATCGAATTGGATCCATGCTTCCAGAAGAAGGTCGACCACCAAGTTGTTTACAACTATATGTTTACGATACAGAAAATGAGGTTCAGAATCGGGTTAATGCTGTTAATCGTGGGGAGCGTAAGGAGGAGTTATCAACTGATGTTATTCAGCAATTAATTGAAATGTTGAACACTCATAATGAATTAGTCAAAGTTTTTTTAGCTGCACGTGATTGGTATAAGGATCACAACGTTGATAATTTGAAAATCAGATTGGTCAAAAGAAGATCAAACAAACACCGACAATATTCTGCACCTACTGCATCTGAAATAGCTATGCTAATGGTTGGGGATACGTCAAACACAAATGGAGAACGGGATTTAATTGTTCAAGGTACAGATGGTGTGCTCCAAAGAATTAATGATCTACATCCATTGTTTATGGCATTGCAATATCCTATACTTTTTCCTTACGGGGAAGACGGGTTTCATTTGGAAATACCTTATGTGCGTAACACTGGTGGGAGAAAGACCAAGCGAAAATATGTGACAACTAGAGAATATTATTCATATGTATTACAGCAAAGGCGTGACCAAGGGCAGACCTTGCAGGAAGGCGGAAGACTTTACCAACAATTTATTGTAGATTGCTATACCCAGGTTGAACAACAAAGACTTTGCTTTCTTAGAAAAAATCAAGGAAGTCTATGTATAGAGCTTTATAGAAATGTCTATGATGCAGTTCAAAGGGGCGATTCAAATTCTACAGATGTTGGAATGCGAACTATTTTACCTGCTTCATTTACTGGAAGTCCAAGATATATGATTCAGAATTATCAGGATGCTATGGCTATATGTCGAATTTATGGAAATCCCGATTATTTTATAACTTTCACAGCTAATCCAAATTGGAAAGAAATAAGCGATCTGTTGAAAGAGTTAGGTGGTCAGAAGGCGGAGAATAGACCCGACATAGAATCAAGAGTCTTCAGACTAAAACTTGACGAGATGATACATGACATAGTTGATACCGAAATATTTGGAAAGATTGAAGCAGGTATGAGTTAAGATGAGTATAGCTTTTGTCAAATCAATTAAGAAAAATTATTATGCTAAATCCAAATGTTTTGTTTTTTCTTTTTTTGCAGTTTTATACACAATAGAATTTCAGAAACGGGGATTGCCACATGCTCATATTATTTTTTTGGTAAATAATGCCGCGAAACTTAACACACCTGGACAATTAGACAAGGTTATTTCTGCAGAAATACCTGATCCGTTGGTTGATCCAGTTGGTTATGAAGCAGTAGCCCAGTTTATGATGCATGGTCCATGTGGTTGTGCCAATCCAAATTCACCTTGCATGTTGGATGGTTAGTAAATCTTCGAATTTTTACTTTAATTTTAAATAGCCATGTAACTGTAACTGTAACTGTAAATGATATTAAATATTTTCACCCCAACAGGAGTTTTCTCAAAGAAATTTCCAAGAGCGTTTCAGTCTCAAACAACTGTTGATGAGAATGAGTACTCAGTTTATAAAAGACGAGATACAAAGATTACTGTTGAGAAAAATGGCACAAGGCTTGATAATAGGTATGTTTCAGCATATAATAGATATTTATTGGTGAAATATCAAAGCCACGTCAATGTTGAAGCATGCAATAAGTCAAAGGCAATCAAGTATCTATTTAAATACATCACAAAGGGGCCAGATAGAAGCACGGTTGTTATCTCAAGTTATTATGATCATGGAGTACAAAGTTCAAGCTCTAATACTGAGGAAAATGACGAGATTAAAACGTTTCTTGACTGTCGCTATATATCAGCGTGCTAGGCTATATGGCGGCTATACGAATTTCCTATTCATTATAGGAAGATGTATGCGAGGTTCTGTGTTCCAAGTTGAATTTTTGGTGATGTGTTTCATCCTTAGACAGATGGGCAAATAGAGAAGACTATCCAGATTCTTGAAGAATAGGTTGTGTGTTGTGTGATGGATTCCCTTTCAACTTGAGAAGTTTAATTAACCTTAGCGAGTTTGCGTATAATAGCAGTTTTTAGTTTAGCATTGAATTGGTACTGTATGAAGCTTGGTATGGAAAAATTATTTGCATGATCCCTCGTTTGTATGGAGTTCTTCAACTAATGATGATTAAGAGGATTTGACTTATGCGGGAGAACCGTTGAGACTTATTAGAATCGCAGTTCAGGGAATTGAAATCCTAAAGTATTCAGGTTGTGAAAATGTATAGAAGAATCATGGCATTGAGGAAACTATTTGAAAGTGTAATTTGAAATGCGTGGAAGGTCACCTTCTTTATTTGATCATTAGGGTAAGCAAGTTTAAAATTTGGGAAAAATTTTCTTTAAGGGGGAGTGAGTGTAACGACCCTAACCCTAGGCACCCTTTTAGCACGTGTTGAGCACGTGGGGTTAGGATTGTAGTATCTCAATTATTTATTTTGTGCTACTTGTTGAATTTTGGTGTCATTTTTATACTTTGATAGCATATGTGAAGTAAGGATGAAAATGAATTAACTTTAATGATAAAGGGTCTAAATGGAATAAATATAAAGTGTTGTGGTGAAGTTATAATAATTGAAAATTAAATAAAATATTATAAGTGGGTGAGGTGTTTTATGTAAAGAATAGAAGTTGAGGTGTTAGATGCATCTCCTTAGACTTTGAGGGGCTTAAATGGAAAAGTTGAATTATTTCCCTTTATATTAGTCAAGGGAGGCCATACCTCCCCATTCCCCTATCATCTTCTTCAACCTCCTCACATTTCCTCCATGAAAATCCACCCCTAGCTCTTCCTTTCCAAAAATCATAATAAATTCAATTCCCTTCCATTTTACGATCCGTTTGTACATTCTTGTTCGTGGCGGCGAGGGGAGCGCGTCAAGCCCGGAAAATAAATATTTCGTTTCACATCATTTTGATAAGTTATTATGACTTCCTTCTAATAATTGCTCATTCTATGTTTTATTGAATATTTGGTTGAAAGAAAAGGGTTTTGGTATTTTTTTGGATAATGTTATTTGAGTAAAAAGGATTTTAGTAAATGTTGAATTACTTGTGGTTATAAAATGGTGGTCTAAGTTGAAAGAAGAGTGGTATAAAGTATTTAATATAGATGTTAATGGTTAAAGTATAGGTATTGCATGTGGGTTTTGACCAATTTACTAGAGTTAGAAAGTGAGGAAAATGGTTGGAAGTGGAAATGGATAGTAGTAAAATGGTTGTTCTAAGTTGTAATGGGTAAATACTTGGATGCATGTCCACTTTAGACTTGTTATTGTAATTTAGAATTGGATTGGTCACATATTACTTGAGTTGGAAATGAATAGAAAGAGTTATAATGGTTTTGGACTGAAATGGAGTTGGTTTACTGATGTGTTTAGAAAAAGGGGTAAGTCAAATTGGTTGTTGTGGTTGAACTCTGTTGTTGCTGCCCTGTTTTTGGAATTCTGGGCAGAGGGCACGAGTCGTGCCCTGTAGCACGAGCCGTGCCATGAAGGGTGGATGAGTCGTGTGACAGTTTAAGCCTAAGTCGTGCCCAGTTAGGGACGACTGATTCTGGTGGGTGTCAAATGGGCACGAGTCGTGCCCTGCCCTGGTGACTCTGAACCATTTTCAAAGCTGTATAAACCTAATCTACCTAGGATATAATCGAACCCTCTTTAACTAAAATTGAAGTAGAACATTTTAGCTGTACCACGATATCTCCCTTGGTCAAAATGGAATTGTGGAAGTAGTTTAAATATTGTTCGGAAAATGGTTGATAAGCTTGATTAGTAACTTCACCAAAGTGGTTCAAACTTGGGAATTAGATCTTGAACTTTTATTAAGGTTATTCAAGGTTGTGTAATGACTATGTAGGAATAGTTTATGATACATGGTGGCCTTACTTGCTTTCATATCCATGGTGGTTAGTTTGAATAGTGTAGAAGCTATATGTTACACTATTGTGCTAGTTTGAAGATGTATATTTATCATATTGTTGCATTATTATCCCAAGGTGTGGATTTAATTTCAAGTATCTATTATGTGCTTGAACGTGTTTATATTATACGAGGTTTAGGGGTATAATGGGATACAATCAATTATGGATGTGTTCTATAAGTGATTGAAGTTCATTATACCTGTGATTGTCCCCTTCTGTGGCCACAGATGGGGTTTGCATACTTCTGTATTGAGCCAAAAGCCTTACAAATAGCTGCGATTTCCTATGGAGCCAGGTGAAATGCTTCTGTATTGAGTCAAAAGCCTTACAGAAAGCTGCGATATTATATGGTGCTCTGAATGAAGAGTCATATAAGTATTTTTCTTTCCTTATATGGAGCTCTGGGGTATGAGTCCTATAAGCGGTGAATGTGCATGGGGGCAGTTCACCAAAGAGCGGAGTTTTACTCCCACGTTGTACGACTTATTATTCAGACGGGAAAGGTAAAATGAGGTAACGTAAGGTGTTTACCGCTTTAACAATGTGTAAGTGTAACCATGCTATGTGTTTCATCTTATTTGGCATCTTGCTGCATTCATAATAGCTTATTGAGATTTATTCTCACCCCTTCCCCTTTACTGTTTTAGATCTTGCTGAGACAGGTGACCTGAACCAGTGAGGCCGGGGAAAAGAGTTTGGACTTTTTGCTTTTGGGGACTTGTCAGGTTATGTATATGAGTAGGTTGTCTGTGAGTATTTATTAAGTATTACTCTTTTGGAAAGTTGTATAGGAAACTCTTTTGTAAAACAATTTTATTTGGGGGGGGGGGGTTCAATGTAATTGATCAGATTATGATTTATTGAAGTTGTTGTTGAAATTTCCTCCAAGTGGAGATATTATCAGTTGGTTTTATTTTTGAAGTTTGAGAATTGGTTTTCTTTTAAGGTGAAATAAAAGTTTTTAAAGATTCAGGTGGGTTTTCTTAGTTTGGGCCTCTCTAGCTCGGGACACGTGTTAGGTTCCGGGTTGGGGTGCTCACAGCTGGTGTGGGGCGCTCGCTTGGGCTCCAATCGCCTCCTGCATCAGAGAATGAGAAGAAAACAACTGAGGCTACCTTCCTTGGTATTAAGCGAGAACGAGATAAAAAATTTAACTCTTGCAGAGTTACAAAAACTTCTATTAAAAAATGAAAGATCCCTAGAAGATATACAAGGAATGCCTTTGCCAGATAAAAGACTGCTTGACCAATTGAAAAATCGTCTCATTATGGAAGAGCAAAATTATGATGTTCGATCACTTCAGGAAGAGCATGAGATTTTAAAATCCTCTCTTAACTCAGAACAGAGCAGCGTGTATAGAAAGGTTGTTTATGCAGTTGAGAAACAACAGTCAAAGGTTTTTTTTCTCTATGGTTATGGAGGTACTGGAAAAATATACCTATATAAAGCTATTATTACAAAATTGAGGGCAGCAAGTAAAATTGTCCTCGCTGTTGCTTCTTCAGGTAACTAACAATTTTACGTAGTGTTTTACCTTCAATTGTTTAACCATATAATTACGTTTTAATAATGTTGCTGAATACTATTTTTTATTTTCAAAATTGTATTCTTTATTTAAACCATAATCACAATCATTACCTTAAAATAATCATAAGCTAATCCTGAGTGATAATTTCTCTTCTTTTAATCATATAGGTATAGCTTCTTTCTTCCCGGGAGGACGAAGCTGCACATAGTCGATTCAGAATTCCCCTCGCTGTTGATGAGAACTCTACTTGCCCCATAAAACAAGGAACACAACTGGCAGAATTGCTTCAAAAGACAGCATTAATAATTTGGGATGAGGCTCCAATGGATTCTAAATATGCATTTGAAGCCGTAGATAAGACGTTGAAAGATATTCTAAGGGATACTCCTACGTACAGCAAGGAGAAGCCATTTGGAGGTAAAGTTGTACTTTTGGGTGGAGATTTTAGACAAATTCTTCCGGTTATTCCAGGAGGAACAAGAGGAGAGATCGTTTCAATTTCATTAAACAATTCATATTTGTGGAGTCATTGTGAAATTTGTGTGCTGACACAGAATATGTGTTTACTGAAGATGCAGTACGAGTTTGATGGAAGAGCTTTAAGCTTGGAAGATTTCTCAAAATGGACACTCAGAATAGGTGATGGAGAAGAATTTGCTCAAATAAGAGGAGATGAAGAAGAGGCAGAGTGGGTTAAAATACCAGAGGAAGTACTTCTCAAGCCAGGTGATAATCCATTTGACGATATATTTCACTCAACTTATCCAGGTTTCATTGAAAAGAAATTTGACATTCATTACCTGACAAATCAAAGTATTTTGACACCTAGAAATGAAGTCATTGACGAGATTAATTCCTTCATCATGCAAAGGGTTAATTCTCAAATGAAAGAGTACTTCAGCTACGATACAATTGATGAATCAGCCGAAAGCACAACAAATCACGAGATGTTATACCCTGCTGAATATCTTAACCGTTTGAAGTTTACTGGTGTTCCTAATCATTGCTTACAGCTTAGGATAGGAGTGCCTATTATGTTGCTTCGTAATGTTAACCCAAGTCAGGGCATGTGCAATGGTACTAGGCTTATTGTTAATCAGCTTGGTAAAAGAGTGATTGAAGGTACTATAATATCTGGGTCACACATTGGTAACAAAGTTCTAATTCCTAGAATTACTCTGACTTCAAAAGAAGGAAAACTCCCATTCATTTTAAGAAGAAGACAGTTCCCAGTTAGAGTATGCTATGCAATGACGATCAATAAAAGCCAGGGACAAACATTGGAAAACGTCCGCTGACTAAAGATACTTTGCCTAGAAAATGATGAGGATTTTGTCGATTGGACAAAAAATGTTGTCTTTCAAGAGATATTAAATAAATTATCTTAGGCAAATTTCGTCTACTCTACAATTTTAGAAAATTTCAAATCCATGCTCTTCTTTACACGAAATGTCTGATTAATGGAAATACGTATTCTATTCAGACATCAAATAGATCATGTGTTGTCTAAACTTAGTATTGAGAAACAATAACCACAATAACACCTCAGGTATTTAGATGAGTCACATATGCAACTAAAAATATGTCAATTGTAAGCATTTGTAACAAATGATGTTATAACTACTAAAAGAACACGAAATTACATTAACGTGAACATAAACACTATAAAGTAATAATTCTGCATATGATGTTTTAACTAATAAAAAAACGCTGAATTAGACAAACGAAAAAAAAATATAACCCTTCAAAACAAGAAACAACAAATGTAAGAATGACTAACATAGAAAACAAGTTAGATAAAATAGCCATTCAACTAAAAGAAACCATTACATCAGTTCAAAGGACTGATCAAAGTCTAAGCAAAATATAAAAGGACTTACACATGTCCAATACTTAAGTCCAAAATACTATTTAACCATAACTTATGCACACTATCACCAAAAAGTAATTACCAAAAACTGACTTTTCTACCCATCAATCAGCACACCACCTAACAGCTTTTAACGAAATCCATTCACACTTGGCTTAACCGAAAACACAGGACCGCCACCAACACGCTTCACATTAAAGAAACTAACATCTTCTTTCAACATCCCTTGAACAGATATTTTATTTCTATTGAAATAAAACCAGAGGATGTTTTGCCCCCCATTCCTTAACTCCATCATCTTGAACTCATTGTACTGGGTCATCAAAAGTGCATGAAAGTTAGTCTTGCAAAAGCCTTCACTGACAATAGTTACATCTGGAGCCATGAATTTCACATACGTATCAAAATTCATGCCCATAAACTCTCCCTCAAGATTATCTTCAGACAGAAACATAAAAGACAAAGGACCATTACCATCATACCCTCTTCTTGCCCACCCATTAACAGATGCCCACCAGTTTTGCCCCCCCCCCCACCAAAGGATTACCTAAATTGTCAGGGGCACAACACTTCTACAGTGTCTAACATGTCTGAGCCTCCACAGCGTAAAACAAACTTGACTTCATTACACCTCCTATCAGTAACAAAGTACCTAGCAACATCAGAATGTAACTCTTCTGTGTTGAACAGGACATAGTCTCCTCTTAGCAAGTAAATTTGAGGGTTTGGGGCCAGTTTGTGTTCAAACGGTGGGAAAAAGGAAGCAGTTAAAGCCATTGCATGTAAAGTTCAAGTGTGTGATTCGAATGAAGAAGGAGAGAGCTTATATATACTTTAATAAGAAATGGCTAATTAATGAAACCCTAACCTAACCGACGGCTGAATTCATAGAGACATGTCTTTTCATTATTTTCTTGCAATTAACACAATTTCCACCCAATTACTCAGGCATATATATATATTCAAACTAAATAAAATCAATGACAAACGTAAAATCAAATTAAACAAAAACTATAGAGACATTAATAATACAAGTAATATCATACCATCTACAACCATCATCGCCTCATAGCCCTGCGGAAAACCCACAGCTCACTGTCGAAATGATTGACTCCTGCAGAGGAATTAACTCCGGCCACCATAGATGCGTGAGAAGACAAGAAATTAATCGTCCAGATACATATTCCACCTGATTAGATCCCATTATCTTTCCCAAATAAAAACGCATAAAGGATATATGCGTTATCTAAGAAATTTTCTCACCAATTTTCCTAAAACACCTCTCCTTAGTCTAAATCCCCAAAAAGACCCAAATCAATAGTAACCCGTACGGGCCAATTGCTAGTTTCATAATTAATACTCCCTCCGTCCCACGATAATCTGCAGAAAGATTTTTGGGTGTTTCACAATAATCCGCATTTTTCCAAAATGGAAATGAGACCCACTTGTTTTTACTCACAACCATTACTCACTTACTCTATTTTCTCTTTTTTATCCAACCATTTACACTCACAACACATCATCTTTTTCACCTTTTATCTTAATTCTCGTGTCAAGCAAAAAAGTGCATATTTTTATGAGACGGAGGGAGTATAGGAAAAGGCAAAAAGAAAACCATTAAAAAAAAGGGGAGTGAAGATGGGGAAAAGGTATAAGTCCATATAAAAGAGGGAAAACCCTTTTGCAAGCCCTAGAATTTTCAATCAATTTAGACAGACGCACAAAAATCACCTAGACAGTGTTAAACCAAGCTAGAAGAATAAACGGCGAGAGAGAAGTCTCCTTGTTCCGATGCCGGACTACGACGGAAGGTACGAGGGTAACGGCGGCGAAGACGAAAACAACGGTTCTTCTCCACCGGCTGCTGATTCCAAATCCCAGGTAACACAATAACAGGGCTCCACTTGTAGATCTTGAGAAGACTCGTGAGGTTGCTGAATTAGGGCTAAATCTTATGTTTTATTATGCTCTTATTGTTTGTATCGTGTGTGTGAGGCGTGAATTTCGTTTTATGCATGGAAATTGGTGTGAATTGAGCTGTATTGGATAACTTGGGTTAAGGTATGTTTGTTCGTGATATGTGGCCATTTGATGTTTTTTAAGTTGGCATTTGGGTATTTGATTAAGTCTATGTTTTATTATACTATCTATAGTTGATAATATGTTTATGAGACTTGAATTTCATTTTATGCATGGAATTTAGTTGTCAATTGAGTTGTATGGGATAACTTGATAAAATTTTGGAAGGAAAAGGTTGTGTTGTGCGGTGTGCTGTTCGGAAAGAGTTAATCTTATGTATGGCTGAATCAGGAGTAGGTTTTTGGATTAATTTGTATGTTTCTAGTTACATAAGTTTTGTATCCTATGATTGAGCTTTTTGGTGTTATGGTCAATATATTCAATATTACATTTGAATCTTGTTTTCGACAAAGCATGTTGTTCTTTTTTTTTTTTTTTAGTGTTGGAAAACTAGACAATATATTGGAATGTAGAACGTCTATGGTTCGATGTGTTGTTTGACAAAAACATTTTTCTACTTAATTTGCAACTCCAATCTGCATGCAGATCAATAAAGCATGTGTGTGATTGTGATTGGGATATGAATTAGTTTGTGCATTTCATGTTTCTTGCTTGAAATAATACATTTATCAAATTTGACCCCCTCTTCTTAGAAAATAATCTTTTGATCCTAGTTTGAGCCAATTTCAAATAGGACAGGCAATGCTGTACATTAAAATAAATTTGACCCCCTTTGAACAAATATCTGGCTTCACCACTGAACTTGTAGAAAGAGGATGAGCTCTGGGGATGATACATGTTTCTGCTTACATATTGTGTTCAGAAGATGTTAATTTCAGTTATGCCAGATCGGTTATGATTAAGTAGGACTAAAATGTGAAATTATGTCGTATGCAAAATATTACAGGTTCGGCGATTTTTCTGCAATTGTTACATTTCTTATTTCCGTTTATATCGATTATATCTAATAATCTATGTTAATCGTGGAAATGCAGCGTGGTTCTCGTGAAAGGGAATCTTCCAGGAGCAGGGAAAAAGAAAGGGATAAAGGAAGAGATAAGGACCGAGAACGTGAAAAGGACCGGTCGCGAGACAAGGACCGTGACAGAGACAGAGATAGAGACAGGGATAGAGATAGAGATAGAGATAGATCTAGGGACAGGGATCGTTACAGAGAACGGAGTGAGAGAAGGGAACGAGGTAGAGATAGAGAAGATGATGATTATCACAGGAGTCGAGACTATGATAGGTAAACACTAGCATTTTTATCTTGTAGCTGCTGATGCTATCAATTTCTTATGTTTTATTTTACTTATTTGTGTGTGCGCCAAATTACACCTATTTGTATTTGTTTCTTTAGTAATCCAGTTATTGATTTTGTTTGCAGGCGCAGGGATTACGACAGAGACAGGGAGGATAGGCATAGTCACAAGTCTCGATCTCTATCCAGAGCAAAATCTGAACATAGATCGAGGTCACGATCCCGTTCTCGCTCAAAAAGGTAAATGTTTGTTGTTTCCCGTGACATAATAATATCTTCCATTCATATCCTTTTTGAAAGTTCATTGCACAGGTAAATGGCATTGCAGTTTTTTGCTGTTTTATATCAATGCTGATTCTGTCACCAGTATGCTGTATACAGGCACATTTCTTAATGTGCAACATTGATGCGGCGCCCACATCAAAAATTGTTGAATTATTTATCTTGGATGAATTTGTCATGTTGTTATTGAGTATACCTGTTGCAAAATTGCCATTTTTCGTTTCTCTTTTGTTGGTGTTGATGATTTAATAGCTGTTTGTAACGTCTGTCCCTTTTTCGGAAGAATTAAAAATTAAAGTAGTAGCTTCGGTTTTATATTTTTGCTCAGATTTGATTTAAATTTACAATGCTGTGGTAAATGTGTTTGGCACATTCTTAATTCCGTTTTCTTAGCTAGAGTTGGACATAAATTTTTGATTAGCATTTTCTGTTTTCTAGTTTTAATTTTGATAGATTTATAATTCATTTCTTGTGTCTGTATTAATCCTGTTCTTGGTTTTCTTGGTGTATGATCTGGCAGCAAACGAAAGAGTGGGTTTGACATGGCTCCTCCAACTACTGCAATCTTAGCAAATACTGCTGCTGTTACTCAAGGTATGTCTCATGCCACTTATAATTACGATAAACTCTTTGGATAACTATTATTGTTTTTTCTTTGATATAGAGTGGAAAGGTCCTACCAAAATGCATGGTGTTATTTTGGTAAGCGGTCTTGGTTCTTTTACTTGCACCTGCAGTAGAGTTTTAGAGTCATCCTCCCCAGATTGACAGTTCTGTTTCTTTATTGTTTACTTGGTGAAATAATTCTGAAACTGAGAGAGCTTTTGGTTTTGTCTTGTGTTTGTTGTTTGTTGTTTGTTCTATGTTTTGTTTTATGTCTAAGAAGGCAATGTTGGGCCACTAGCCCCACTGTACTGAGAATGGGCGTGAGCTGACTTCTGTAGCTTTTATGTACAAGGAAGAATCAGTGCAAATGGTATGATGTGTCTTGATTCTTCAACTGGAATGTCTTCTTTTTGGTATCTTTTACAGAATTTCATTGCTGCTTGGGTATGATAAAATATTTTCCATCTCTCGGATACTTAGGAAGCCCATAATTTGCTAATTTATTAGATTACAAAAAAAGTGCTAGTATATGAGTTGGATGGTCCTCAAGTTATGGAGCAAGAAAGGGACACTTTATTTTCTGGATTTGTAATTCAGTCAGTCTTTGCAGGTCAGCTCACAGGGACACCCCCAGCCATTACTGGAATTTTCCCAAACATGTTTCCGCTAACTGGACAGGTACTCAATTGTTTTTTATGTAGTATTTGTTGCAAACATCTTTTACTTGCCTTTTAACTTATTTTGACTATGTGCAGTTTGGCGCTCTTCCTGTTATGCCCGTTCAAGCAATGACGCAGCAGGTTGGGGATCAAGCTGTCACACTAAATAGTTTTTAAGTATTTTAATATGCCCTTTTAATTGCTTTGATTTTCGTCTCTATGTATTATACTTTATCATGCTCTGCTGCATTTCAGGCTACAAGGCATGCTCGTCGGGTATATGTTGGTGGACTTTCTCCAACAGCTAATGAACAGGTATTTTTCTTAACTCAACAAATCTGATCTCTAGATATATTTTTTCGATCCACTTGCTGCAGCTTGAGTTCCCTGCTGCTTCTTATAATTTGATCATTTTTATGGACACATTAAAACAGCTTTCCTCGGTTTTCGCTTTTCAGTGTCACAATGTGTGGAAGTTCATAAGTTGCGTTACTGATCAAGATTAACATGCTACTTATATTGATGATTTAAAGAAACTTTTTGTATCATAATTGTAATTCACTTCTCTGTTAGAATTTTGAATTCTCTAAAACTCACTTCTAGTCAGTGTGTTGGATTTTTACTTTGTAGGTAGGTTCGCTATCATGTTTATGATTTCTTAAAAATTAATATTTAGACCTTCTTTAACCGTTCTTCCCTTTTGCAGTCGGTAGCAACCTTTTTCAGCCATGTTATGTCTGCAATTGGTGGAAATACAGCTGGTCCAGGTTAGTGGTGTGTATGTATTTCTTTCATTGTTATACCTGGCCACTGCAATCTCAGTGTCTAATTGTTATCTAAATTGGCAGGAGATGCTGTTGTCAATGTATATATAAATCACGAGAAGAAGTTTGCTTTCGTGGAGATGAGATCTGTGGAGGAGGCTAGTAATGCCATGGCTCTGGATGGCATTATATTTGAGGTAATTAAATTTATTGACACAAGTAGCAATCATTTATGCTAATTAGTCTATCCATAGGCTGGTGTTTCTTTTTTTGTTAACATCTCAAAAATCAGTTTGTTTCTTTTCACACCTTTACTTTTGAAGTTTGAGATGTGTGATGAAACAGTCACAACTTCATAGTAGCAACTTAGTTTCCGTTTGATTAACATTGCCCTTGCAATATTATTTATATTCAGGGTGCTCCGGTGAAGGTCAGAAGACCCAGTGATTACAATCCTTCACTGGCTGCTACTCTTGGTCCAAGCCAACCGAATCCCAACTTGAACCTGGGTGCTGTTGGGCTAACACCTGGTTCTGCTGGAGGACTTGAAGGCCCTGACCGTATCTTTGTGGGTGGATTACCATATTATTTCACAGAGGCACAAATCAGGGAGCTGCTAGAGTCTTTTGGGGCTCTTCGGGGATTTGATCTTGTGAAAGACAGAGAAACAGGCAATTCGAAAGGCTATGCATTCTGTGTCTACCAGGATCTTTCAGTCACAGATATTGCTTGTGCTGCACTTAATGGAATCAAAATGGGTGATAAAACTCTTACGGTTAGGCGGGCAAACCAGGGCCAGACTCAACCTAAGCCAGAGCAGGAGAGTGTATTATTGCATGCTCAGCAACAAATTGCAATTCAGGTGGGATCCTTTTTACTCTATTTCTTGTAGGATTGTTGTCTATCCTTTGGTTTTTTCTATCCATTTTATCTACCTCCAAATATTCTTACCTGTAATTTTTTATTTTACTTTATCGTTTTCAGAGGCTTATGTTACAGCCTGGGGCAGCTGTGGGCACCAAGGTGTTATGCTTAACTCAAGTGGTTAATGAGGATGAGCTCAAAGACGATGAGGACTATGAAGATATATTGGAAGACATGAAAACAGAATGTGGAAAATTCGGTAACAATCCTTGCATTTTCTTTTTTGTTAATCTGTGATTTTCATTTTGCTTGGCAATCCTTTGTCGATGTATTGATTTTCTTTATGTTACATCTTTCTGTTTTACAGCCTATTGTAGGCCCACTTTCTGCTATACAGAATCCGCCACTAACATAGAGAGCCAGAAGTTTCCCTAACCGTTTATTATATGCACCTGAAATTCTCGTTTCACCATTTTAAGTAAATACTGACCCAACATTGACTCGTATTTGCAGGTAGCCTAGTGAACGTGGTCATTCCACGTCCAAATCCTAATGGCGGACCATCACCCGGGCTTGGCAGGGTTAGTATTGTGTTATCCTGTGCAAGACAGCAATCTATTTTCTCTTAATTGCTCTTACAGTTCTCCTGAAATTGTACTACGTACTTTTGTACATTCAAAGCGTAGGTCTTATTTGAAATTTTATGACTTCTAATCTTTGGTCATACTCCTTCCGTCCCATAATGATAGTCCCATTTTGACTATGTTTTTAATATCATCTTTTCATTTCTAATGCTATCCTTAATGAGTTCCACTTATTACTAGTGTAAATGCCACTAGCGAGAGCTGATTCCAAATGTTAACATAATGTAGTTTTGGAAATCCTTCAATAATAGGACTAACAATTTGTGACAAGCAAAAATTGAAAAGTGGACTAATTTTGTGGGATGGAGGGAGTATTATTTTAAAATTAAATTTCTCAAAAGCTACCCCTTCCGTCCAAATTGAGTGTTCATTGTTTGAAAACTTTTTTCTTTCTTTTTCTCATGGAGTAATTAAGTTCAGCTGTCAACTATCATATGGGCTTGCAATGCTAGTTTGTCACTATAAGGTTTTATGTACATAGTATATAATTCTATACTTGCTGGAAATCGATTCTTTAATCTCCTTGAAAAACTGACCGACGTCTTTGGAAAGGAGTGAACATTAGGCTCCGTTTGTTTAGCGTAAAACATTTTCCGGAAAATGATTTCCGGCAAAATGTTTTCGGAAAATGAAAATGTTTTCCGGAAAATAAGATAGAAATGAAGTTTACCCCATTTTCTGGTGCGAAACAAACACCGGAAAATGAGGAAAATGTTTTCCGGAAAACATTTTCCCCCAAACAAACGGAGCCTTAGATTTAGCGTGTAGGTAGAAAACAACTCTTATCCTTTACACTGTTAGCGTAGACCTTGGGCACTTTTAATGGAACTTGAGTACAAGTTATTGGCCCACGACATTGAGGACTGACAATGAACCTGCCAGTCCTGTCCTTGTTAACCGCATGTTTTTTAAAACTTTAAACCTGGGCTCTTTTATAAAAATGTAATTACAAAGATGCATAAATATTCTTACTATACAATTTCTAAACGTTTTGCAAGTTCATGATGAATAGTGTAAAACTTTTGGTAAAAAACCATTACGTACAGTTTCTCAGTATAGACATTCATTTTGGGACAATTTTCTAGTAGCTAGACATTCATTCCAGAGCGGAGGGAGTAATAATTAATATTCTTGCATGCTTATGTAATTTGCATTTTTTTTCTTTAGGTTTTCCTGGAGTACACCGACCTCGAAAGTGCAGCAAAAGCTCGGCACGGTCTAAATGGAAGAAAATTTGGTGGCAATCAAGTGGTGGCCAACTTTTATCCCGAGGACAAGTTCTATCAGGCGGAGTACGATGCCTAGCAGGTTCATAAATGTATTACTAGCTCATTTTCTGTAGTAGGATAGAGTTTTTATGTTTCAATGACATATCCAGCCAATGTTTTCTGACCTTGAGCTCTAATTATTTGTCATTAAACCGATAAGACCATTTTTTGGTTGTACCCTTGACTTTGCAGAAGGTTGAGTGATGTCTGACATTTAAGATCTGCTTTCTCCTGTTTATTTGATTCATGTTTTAAGGTACTCCCTCCGTCCCAAAATGAATGACCATAATTTTTTCAAATCTGCTCTTTGTCGAGTAAATTTGAAACAATTTTTATCATTCATTTTGGGACAACGGTAGGGTAGTATCGTAACCGAGTTCGACTTGTTAGTTTTTGGCTACAAAAATAGTAAATCTTCTATAGTGATCACTGCTGTGATATTTATATTGAAATTTTGACCCCGATTACTCTTTCTATCTCGGAATAAATGTCAGCTGACAAGTGTAACATTTTAATTTATATTTTTTTGCAATAATTCCAGGAGGCCTCCACTAGCTGACACGTGTAACATTTTAATTTTTGTTTTTTCTTTTTGCAATAATTCCAGGAGGCCCCCACTTCAAATCATTATTTATATAAGTATTTAAAAATCCACATACTATTAAACTAAAGATCGAGATTAAAATTTCATAAAACTAAAAATTGCTCAAATTACTCGGCTCCTTTATTTGCAATCCTTTGACAGAGGAAAAGGTTTCGATAACTCAACCATCCGGACAATATTAGCGATTATACTATGCATTGCTTGCGAATTTGGATTCTTCTGTCTATTTACAATACAAAGTTCTCTGTCTTTCTAGTTCATATACTTTCTGAAAATTGATGGTTTCGTCACCGGAAACAGGAGAGTAGGGGGGAAATTTTGGGAAGATTTCCACCTCTTTCGCATAAAGTTGAGACGAGATCTAAAACTTAAGTTAATGGAAGTCTATATTGGATGTGCGCAAAGAAGATTATCTGCTTATATCTATAAATTTATTTATTTTTACGAAAAAGTGAAAAATTATGAAGAAAAAAACTTTTATACCTAGGTATAAGAGTTATTTTAGTCTTATACTTTTGGGTATAGAAACAGATTGCTTAATAAATATGAAACTTATTTATTTATTTTTTAAAAAAGTGAAAAATTGTGAAAAAATGCTTTTATGCCTTAACATATAAAAGTAATTTTAGTTTTATACCTTTAAAGTATAAGTAAAACGGGAAGAGGTAATGTGTAAGTATGTTTAACTGTTATTATGAGTTTGATATTAGGGTCCGTCCGTGGCCTTTTTTTTCCCTAAGTTGTCCCAATTTTTTATTTTTTTCTCTGCATTTAAGTAGTTGTCCAAATGTTTGCTAAAATAAACCGGATGTACTTATGTATGCAAGAATAGAGCAACTACTAGACGAAGTAACTTAATCTATTCAAACCTAAGGCCTCCTGATCTTGTGGTATGCTAATCGGTCTTTTTACTGAGAGGTTAAGGGTTTGATCCCCCTGGGAAATCTTTGTGAAAATATTTATATCATGAGTTTATCGGGAGGTCAAGGGTTCGATCCCCCCTGAGGAATTTTTGTGGAAATATTTATACCATGAGTTTCAGGAGCCTTTGGAGTCCCCCGGGGCACATCCGAGAGCCTCTCTGAGGGGTCAGAGCCTGGGGGTCCAGGATTAGTCCGGCGTAAGTTGGAAACCTGGGTAAAAAAAAAAAAAAAAAAAAAACCTTAATCTATTCAAGTTCAATGTGTTTAAGCCGTTTCTTTTAAGAATTAGGGCTGCATTGTTTCTAAGATGGAGGGGGAAATCTCCAGAATTGACTAAATACAGGGGGTTATTTGCAATTTATCAAAGAAAATTACAATCCCATTTCCTCCCTTTGATGCTTCTGGTAATAATAGCACAACTCTTCCCTCCCTTAAACCCTGAACCCTAGAAATGGCTTCCTCTACCGTATTCCGTCAGGCCCGTTACCTATCATCCGCCGCAACCGCAACCGCAACCGCAACCGCAACCGCCAACGCCACCGTCGCTAAAAAGTCAACATCTATTTCAATATCCCAAGCAAAATCAAGACTAAGATCCGAACAAGACCCCGACAGAGCGGTTAAAATCTACTCCTCCGTCTCCGACCGCTATTCATCTCCAGTTGCTTCTCGCTATGCTCAAGATTTGACTGTCAAACGCCTAGCCAGATCTCGCCGCTTCTCCGATATTGAAAAGCTCATAGAATCCCACAAAACTGATCCCAAGATTGCCCAAGAGCCGTTCGTGTGCACCCTCATTCGATCGTACGGTCTCGCCGGAATGTTCGATCACGCCCTCAAAACGTATAACCAAATGGAAGAGCTAGGTACTCCAAGAACCGTGCTCTCATTCAATTCCCTGCTCTCTGCTTGTAACCAATCCAGACTCTTTGATGATGTCCCCAAGCTGTTCGATGAAATGCCTCACAAGTATGGTTTTCAACCTAATAAGTATTCTTATGGTATTTTGTTTAAGTCGTATTGCGAAAAGGGTATGCCTGAACTTGCAGTGGATAAGTTAAAGGAAATGGAGGAGAAAAAGATGGAGGTTTCATCAGTTGTATATACAACCATACTGCATTCCTTGTATAAGAAGGGGGATGTCGTTGAGGCTGAGAGGATATGGAGTGAGATGATACAGAAAGGCTGCGAATTGGATGTTGGGGTGTATAATGTGCGATTGATGCACGCACAAAATGGCGATCCCGAGGGTGTGAAGGCATTGATTGAAGAAATGAGCAATTCAGGGCTGAAACCGGATACAATAAGCTATAATTATTTGATGACTTGTTATTGCAGGCTTGGGAGGATGAAGCAAGCAAAAGCGGTGTACAAAGCTTTAGAGGAAAATGGGTGTAACCCGAATGCTACAACATTTAGGACTTTGTTGTATTATTTGTGTAAGAATGAGCAGTTTGAGGCTGGGTATCGGGTGTTTAATAGGAGTGTGGTGTTGAATAAGATACCTAATTTTGGTACCTTGAAGGATTTGGCTGAAGGGTTGGTGAAGAAGTTGAGAGCAGATGATGCGAAGCAAATGATTAAGACATTGAAGACAAAGTTCCCTCCTAATCTTCTGGTTTCGTGGCAGAGGATGGAGGAAAATCTTGGTTTAGTTACGGTTGATAGTTCTAAGGCGGCCCAAGATGGTCTAGATAGTGGTGATTCTCTGGACACGGAAGAGGCCAAGCATTAGTCGTCTTGGTTTTCCTGCAAGATGGAGGAAAATCTTTGTTTGACTAATCTGAGGTGGCCCAAGATGGTCTAGATCGTAGTAATTCTTCAGTCACAGAAGAGGCCATCATTTGGTCTACTGCCTTGTTTTTCCTGCAAATGATTCTTGTAGGACTAATAATGTACACATTTCAATTGAAAGACACATTATTTAGGACCAAAACTTAGTCTTGGCAGGAATTTTGAGTATTTTTTTGATAATTTAAGATTTATGTAGAGTTTTCTTCTACAGCTCGGGTTGTGATATCTGATGCTTAGGATGATATTCACAAGTCAATTATGCATCTACAATGAGAGGGCAAATTGTGAAGCTTTTGTTATAGTAGCTAGCTGTAGGTCAAAATGTGATGTAATGTTTTTTTTTTTTAATTAAATTGAATTTTATTTTTATTACTCCATGCATCAAGCATTTGGTCTTTGTTTATGATTTATATAGACTCTAGGCAATTCTGGATGAGAAAATCCATATTCTCCACTATTCTCCAACAAGAACAAACACTCATTTAAGATAAATTGAGTTTTTAGCCATACTAATTGGGGTAGTCAATTTTAAATTTTACATGTGTACTTTTTTATGATTAAATGTCACTTGCGTACTTTAGTTTCACTTTTAATTTGACCACATTTTTAGCAATCGTTATTAAACTAACGGATCATCCAAGAGAGTTAACAATTTAATATGTGCAACAATCAAATTGTTCAAATTTGATCCCCATATTTTAAAGGGGTTAATTGACATATCTTATGAGAAAAAAAATTTTTTTTTAATGATATGAAATGATAATAATATATATTTTTATATTTTAATTATTTATAATTTGGTATTTCAAAAAAAAACATATAATAATTGAGTAAAATGTTTTGTTTTAATAAATACATCTATTGCATTATAAATTAAAAAAGGGTTAATTACCATTTAGGGCTGAGGTCATATGGCAGTCTTCGTGGAGAGGCCTGGATATGTTTTAATGTCAATTCAGGGCTTGTCATTAAAAAAGTTAGCTAGTTAAGGAATTTTTAACGAATTTCGTTGAAAAACTTGTTAAAGTCTCATGTGCCTCGCACATGCTTAACGGATTGGTCCAAACTGAAGTTAAATTTCATATTCAGGGAGTTAAATGTAATTTCATAAAATATAAAATAAAAGGAATAAAAATATTTTTTTTTAAAAAAAATATTAAATAATCACATTTTAAAACAAAATGAATAAAAAATTATAAAAAAATTTATTTTAACACCCCCCTACCCCGCTCCACTCCCTACCCCCCCCCCCCCACCTACCCCCTCACATAAATAAAAAATTTAATCCAAAAAATAAATAATCCAACCATCTTCATATCCATGTCTAGATTCATTCTCAACCCAAAACACATTTCCCTCTCTCTTTATCTTCCATAGCAATTTCATACAACAATCACCACCACCATCCCCATCCCCAATTCCAAATCCCCATCCACCGTCACCACCGTCTCTCCCACCATCACCCACTTAACCAAGTGTTGTTAAAAATGCATAAACCATGCCACTGTCATTGCCACAACCAAGCCACAATGCTGCCACAAGGCCACCACCTAACAAGCACTTGCTGAAAATAAGCCTTTGGGCATCCAGAGGCCACCATTGCCACCAAAGTCAAGCCGAATAAAAATTTTTGTTTTAATCAAAGAGATTTAAAAAAATGAAATGAAATGATAAGTTAATTATTAATCACCAAACTAAATAAAATGAAATTGGTTGCAGTGTAATTAAGAATTGTTGCAAATGAGTATTGCAAATATCCACCACATTGCATTACAGATTGAAACTCTTATTTGATTTCAAAATTAGATATGGAATCTAATTTCAGCAATTTCACAAAAATAAAAATAAAAAATTGAACTCGACAATGAAGGGGGAGAAGGGATCTGATTTCAAAATTATGTGGGGGCAAATTTGAACAATTTTATTGTTGCATCTGTTAAATTTTATTATTGCTAATGGTGTGATGTGTGTTTTATGCTTAACAATTGAAATATTTTGACAGCAATAATTTTTATTTTTATAAAGAAACAAAAAAATATTAATATGCTTCTGTTGGAAAATATAGTTTTCTTCAATGTTTGTTATAAGAAACAGTTTTTTTTTTTTATAATGTTCAACTACTAATATAAAAAAATAATATTATTGTCATGTGTAACGCGAATAGACTTAGCGAAAAAAAGTGTTTTTTTAAAGAGTTGGTTTTGGGAGAAACTAGTTTCTCCCAAATATTATAAAAAATTCTGTTTTATTTTAAAAGCCGATTCAATGACCGGTTCAAAAAGCCGGATTAGTTTGATTTAAAATTCATGTAACAATTTTTTTTAAGTTAAAAACAAGACTTCTGTTTTTTAAAAGGAGGTTATTTCCTTGGGTTCCCTAAAATATTATACTTGTTTTTTTTTTAAAGAAGTACAACATATTTTCTTTATTTTGTTAACAGATTTTATCCAAATATATATCCCATACAAGCCATCCATTAAAGAGTAGGTCTGCTGAGAAACGCGTTTCTCCATAACTATGGAGAAACGCGTTTTTAATAGCCAGAAGCTATACGTTTGATAACCAGAAGAAAATTTTTGGATATCAGTCTCAAAGGGTTCTGGATATCCAGAAGCTTTGGAACGGATATCCAGAAGCCTTTGGGCGGATATGCGAGAAAAAATAGATTTGAAGCCAAATTCAAGGCCAAGACCGAGAAATTGCTTATTGAAGGTTTCGGATATCCGAAACCTTCAAATGTATATCCAGAAATCATCGAATGAATATCCGTAAACATTTTGAAAGTTTCGGATATCATTTGAAGGTTTTGGATATCACTTTCGTAAAACTACGGATATCGCTTTCAAAGGGTTACGGATATCCAAAACCTTTGAGGCCCGATATCCGTAAGAATGGGGACAATTAAGCCAAATACAAAAGTTTCTGAATATCCTTTCAAAAGGTTCTGAATACCCGTAACCCGTTTCTCCATAACTCATGGAGAAACGTTTCTCCCTAGATTTTACTTCCATTAAAATCCATTAGCATTATACTGTCTCAAAATTTCAAAATTGTCATTTACCCACAAAATCCCCCAAATGCCCATTGACGCACCCTCTTAGGTTAGATCTGCGGCCCCCATCCTCCCCTTCCCCATCTTCATTCTCCCTCCCTTTTATTTTTGGTGGTCTTCTATGAATGCCCCTACTTCCCCTTCTATCTCTACTAGTAATACCTAAAGAAAATTGGCCGCCAAACACCCTTTAACCAAAAACACACTGCTAGCGGATTTACTAGATTGACGCCGTAGCAGATCGGCGAATATGACTACTCGTATAGCTCCCGGTGTCGGAGCTAACTTGCTCGGTCAACACTCAGCCGAGAGGAACCAAGACGCCACCGCCTACGTCGGCAATCTCGACCCTCAGGTTTCTCCCCCTTCCTCATTCTCCCCTTATACTTGAAGCTTGCAATTTACATACGAATTGCGAATCTATCATTGTCTTCATCTAGGTCAAATTGGTTGGGGGGGGGGTTCATCTTTGAAAATACTTTGGCTAATTCAAATTTATAACTACGAGTTTATTTCAAACCCATTTACATTTGCCCACCAGCTGTTTGATCATTTGTCTGTGTAAACTCAACTAAGTTAATGTACTTGGAATTCACTGCTCGTTTCTCATTTCAAAAAACCCTTTATTTTGGTTCATATCCCTATCAATATAGGAGGGGGGGGGGGAGGGATGTTTGATTAGCAACGCTCTCATCCACTGTGACGTAAACAAATGTTGCAAATGGAAAAAATTTTGATTGATCTAGGCAGGCCTCTGTTCATTTCAAGTGACGAAAACAAGTTAAGTATTCCGTTATGATCCTTACAAGTTAATGTGTCTTCACTTGGATGATACATGCATAACAAGTAGAACCCTCAGTCGCTCAAACTTCTGTTAGTATGAACGTGAATAAGGATCCATCCGTAACAATCATTTATGTTCTAATGTGCAATAACAGTAGTCTAGTGTGAAAATTGAAGGCAATTCATGTACAGTATATGTACTAATAAAATGGAATAAAAGCAAACTTCATTATTTTAACCAAAAAAGTAACAAGGGACACTATTCGAGAAAGAGAGAGTATCATTCAAGAGTAACGTCTTATTTAAAATTTAAGTCACAAGATGTGTTTTGCAGTTGTGGATTAATGACAAAATTGCAGGCCAATTCTCTTTTCTGCCATTGTTGATAACTTCTTAACTTCCAAACTCAATCTATCAATGCTGAATACCAACAAGCTTGTCCACCCGACACTCCCCTTCCCACAACCGCCCAACACAAACACACACACACACAAGCCTTTCAAGACATTGTTAGTAGGAAGAAATTTCCATTCTAACATGGTAATATATTCCCTCCCATTGAAGTCCATTTACCAGATGAGCACCACGAGTAACTAGAAAGAGGGTGAAAGGCCTACTATTTGTTCATTCATGTCCTCTTGTTTTTTCTTTATTGAAGGAAGGAACGATATCTTAACCAAACCATTGGGACTCTTCACGGTGGGCATCCAATGTTGGCTGTTTCATAACAATTTTTGTCCAATCTGCATAGCTACTGTGTTGGTCATATAGATGTAGTAAATCATTTGTTTTTATTCTCCTCTCTTTGCATGTAATTTTTGTTTACCGGAAATGTTTCATTCTGTGAAAACTACTTGTTGAATGTACAACAGAACACCCTTTTCATTGTGTATTACTCCATGAAAGATAGGTCTTTTCACTTTACTTTTTTATTGAACCTTCAGATGAAACTTGCTGAAGTTGAATATTTAATGAACTGAATGTATATACTAGTATTGGTTGGCATTACTTTGCTTAGCTCAAACATATTTATTTACCTAAAATCTGTCAAAGATTTTGAACTACCTTAATCATATATCCCCTGCCCTCAATTTGCCAGGTTTCAAAATCCAGCAAATTGGCTTTCCTGAATTCACAAAATGTGAGTGCGAGTTGGGTCCATCTAATGGAATTCACTCATCAAAAATCTTGTTGAGGACTAACAACATTTAAGTTTGCAAGCAAAAACAATTACGTGCTTGATCAGCATTTGCACACAAAGATCTTCAACTAGGTTTTTTTATAAATGAGGGTATAGAAGTCATTTTCTTTTATTTCCTCTGGTTTCATTCCAACACTCGGAAGCACGAGGAGAGAAAATTTTGTTTTTCCTTTCATTTCCTTCCTAACTCGGAAGCACATCGGAAGGAATTTAAATTCACTTCCCTCCCTTTCTTTCTCTTCTTTTCCCTCCCCTCACTTTCTTTTCTCTTCATTAAAAACTCGGAAGCGGACCCAAAGAGTGCATAATATCTGTATGGAAACGTTCTTATTTATAATTGTGTTGCTTCACAAACTTTTAGAATGCTAAGGGCTGAAATTTTAGATGAAAGAGTTAATATTTAGTTTTGTTTCTGTTGAGACTTTCTTTCGACACGGAGAAAGACTCTTGAATGTTTCACTCTTTCATATAGAGGCTTTGTAACCAAAAGCTCCAACTTAGCTGCAAAGAATTATCTTTATCGTATGACTACAATGTAAGGACATGAAGCTAGGGAGACATCAATAAAGTCACTGCATTACAAGACAGTGAAGCTATGGAGACATCTAAAAGACTAAAATGTCTAGCCAATTATTACAATATTTTGTTTTAGTGGTGCTTAACATTTATGTATGGTGTTCTATGTTGTTTTAGACTGTATTTAGGGAATATTTTATAACTTAGGAACTTCAAGTGAAAGATGTTTTTTTGTGTCGATTTTACGTTTTCTCCTTTCTCTTTTTTTCCAGATAAGTGAAGAGCTATTGTGGGAGTTATTTGTTCAAGCAGGCCCAGTTGGTAGGTTTTTTATTTAAGATTATACTCTATTTGTGTGCATTATATATATGTGTGTGAGCGTGTGTGTAAAGTCGATGTTGTTTGGAAGTGAGTTCTTCGCTTCACTCATAGGCAGGATCATTAGAGTTGAGTGAATAGAGTCATGAGATGCCTCCTCGATCTTGAGTCCCATTAGTAGTTGTTCAGTTAATATGATTAGTTTGAACTTGATTTTATCCATGAACAATTATTTTGGACAAATAAAACACCTGAATTCATGATCAACTCAGTAGGAGCCATACTCAATTTAATTACTGTGCCATTGAGCTGAATTCTAACTTCATTTGGAGGTTGACCAAAAATAGGGTGCTTCCTATGTCTTTTTCATTGTGACTATTGATATTCCATTTTCCTCTTGTATATGCATGCATCTTTTAATGTTTTTGTCCGTCTCTTCTCTGTTGCATTGAAGGAGCATGCATGGTCACAAAATTATTGTTTGCAGTTGTCATTCTTTTGTTTTTCTTTCATAGCGGTTTGTGCTTGACAATTGACATCACAAATCTTCCTTCTGTTGAATTTTTACTTGAAAGAATTCTCGTCGTCTCTCCTTTCTACTTTTGTTAGTTACTTACTCTTTTGATATCTATTTCAGTTAATGTGTATGTTCCTAAAGATAGAGTCACTAATCTTCATCAAGGTTATGGCTTTGTTGAATTTCGAAGTGAAGAAGATGCAGACTATGTGAGTATGACTGTGTTTGACCTTCCTTTCATTATGTGTTTTCTGTTTTGTATTGGTTCAACTATCCACACTCTGCTTTGACTCCTATAGTTTTCTTAATTTCTTTTGCCAATAATGCAGGCAATAAAAGTACTGAACATGATTAAACTCTATGGGAAGCCAATACGAGTGAATAAGGTATTGAAATATTCAGTTTATCTAGATAATCTGTTTTGGTGGCAAAACTATCAATTATAGACTCATCAGACGTGCATACTATGTAATGAACTTTATTTTATCCCTTTTGTTTCTCTCTTTCAGGCTTCACAAGATAAGAAGAGCTTGGATGTGGGAGCAAACCTTTTCATTGGAAACCTGGATCCTGTGAGACAATTACTCTGTTACTTTAATCAGTTGTCCTCAAAAATGAATCTCATTCTGAATTGTTATGCAATTGCTTTAATATATTGCTTCCCCTTGGGACACATAACACACACACACAAATTTTCTTATAGTGCTCATGCCCCATGGTATTCTCACCACTACGACTGTTTTGTCAACTTTAAACTAACCGGGAAGTTTTCTTGCAGGATGTGGATGAGAAACTTCTTTATGATACATTCAGTGCATTTGGAGTCATTGTTTCAAATCCCAAGGTCAGACTTCTTCCTTCTATTTTAGTATTTTACTGGTGCATGATCTTAAAGCTACTTCTGAAATTGTTACAAACATTTATGACCTTATATTATCTGGAAAAACATTTGTGATCCTGGAAACATTTACATACTTACATTTCTTGTGTGAAAGGACAAAGTATGAATTACCCCTCAAAGTACCCTCAGAATCTGACTTGATCCCCTCCATCGAAATTTATCCCGCTCACATACTTAGGTTTGATCCAAACTAAAACCTTGGTCAGACAGACATTATAGAGGCTGACAGAAGTTAGGGCATGCCAGTTACATGATGGGTAGTTTAGTAATTATCCTTTGTTTTATTTCTGAAACCCACTATTATTTTTATTGTTTTCCCTTTATCTCTTCCTTCATGATCCATTCAAGTTCTTCCCACCTCTCCCTCTGTAGTAGTCTGTCTTGTTTCTCGAGACCATTTCAAATAAAGCGAAATAGGGGCTTTGTTGTTTCAAAGGAACATGGTGTATGGAAAGAAAGGGAGAATCTTCTGCTCAATTTGAGGTAGTGAAAGATTACAAGATATTGAATAAATACATTAAATAAAGAGCGATGATCACGCAAAAAAAGAAGAAGATTAAATTGGATGCAGAGTGAGTGAGAGTGAGAAAGAGATCTTAAACGCCTGAAAATCAGATGGTTGTCATTTTTGTAGGTTGTGGGTTGCCTATAATCGGCTATGGGTCTCTGGTGCAGGTGGAAGGTTTTAGCTTTTGGGAACTACTGGTTTGGTTTGTTTGAAGAAGATGATGAGTAGAAAAGGGATAAATTGATGAGAAAGAAGTGGGAAGATTGACTGATTTCTCTTCATAAGATTGTGAGATCCATACAGGAGCGGAACTAATTTATCAAAGATGGAAGGTGTATAACTGTTTTCACCATGTCTTGGATTGGCAGGGTACTTGGAGTCATCCGTTCTCTCATTTATGTATGATATACTTCCTTTCTACATGAGATCACCTCTTGTTCGGCTTTCATCCCTTCTGCCCCAAAAAGTAAAAGAGAATTTGGTGACAAGTTAGTTTGCGAAGAGATTACTCCAGCCCATGATTTTGAACTCTTATTTTGTCCCTAAATTATTTTATATTTAGGCTAAATCTCTGTATATGACTTGATTTTCTAGGCTAATATTCACTTCATTAACTTCCAGAAGAGAGCAAATGTATAGGTCCTTTAGATATTGAGGTGAGGTATTATTTCATTTATTTAAACTGGGAGGGGGATATAAGTGTATATTTACCTAGGGTGTGCAGTAAGCTTATTTTATGACGTATACGCACCTTGCCAAGCTTGATGTGTACTTTTATCCTAGCTATGCCTTCTCATTTTGCAAGTTGCAAATTCACTGCTTTGCCTCAGTTTGATGAAAGGAAAATTTGTAAATTAATAGCTGTTAAAGATACTTCTTGGCAGTTGAGAATTGACAATGTTTTTTTTTCTTTAGATAATGAGAGATCCAGAGACGGGGAACTCCCGTGGGTTTGGTTTCATCAGCTACGATTCATTTGAGGCATCTGATGGAGCTATCGAGGTAATTTTCTTTCGGTGATGATACTTCTTTGTTGTTTATATTTTGCTTCGCTAATTTGCTTGTATATAAATTGCACTTTGATAGATCGGTGTTATCTAGACTCTAGGCTGATGTTTATATTGGTCCTGGTAGTTATTATCCTTCGTGGCATAAAGTTTTCTTTCTTGATAGGAAGACTATATAACTGATGTTGAAACTAGAAAGAACCCTTATGGATATGGTTCCTACTGTATGGCTCCTAGTGTCGTTTATTTTCCATACAATTCGTTAGACTTCTTCTAAACATGGTACTGGATATGGGGACAACAATCTCTTGTTTGCAAATCACGATCATTTTATTACTGAATCATCAACGGAAACGAAAGAGGTGCAATTGGTATTTTAACAAGTACTATTTGATGTCCTACTGATATTTTTTCATTGTGATTGGAGTTTTGAGATGATTGATATATTGTTTTGTCTTTCACTTTCAGTCTATGAATGGTCAGTATCTATGTAATCGTCAGATAACTGTGTCGTACGCATACAAGAAAGACACAAAAGGGGAGCGGCATGGTACCCCGGCAGGTTAGGCTTTTTTTTGTCAATCATGTTCCTGCATCTGCAATTCTGCATCTTACTCTCTTCTGCAATACACCTTATTTTTCAGTAGACAGAGACACGTGCTTACTCATATTAGCTACTCCCTCTATTCCACAATACTTGTCATTTTAGACTTCCTTCACATTTATTAAGAAACAATCCATCAATCCCATAATAAATTTTGTACTTTACCTTTTGGCACGTCCCAAAATAAAGTCGCATTTCTGAATAAGGGAATAAACTTGGTGCAATTTTTTCATTATATTGTAGAATTTGATACCGCTCGAGCAGGAGCCGCCGCTTGCTCCTGTGAGCGGACGGATTTAGCCACATATGCTCACTTTTGTACTCAATGGACGAGATGAATTTTAATTTTTAGTGAGACCCACAACTACCCAATTAATTAATACATGTGTAAAAACTTGAGTACCCTTAAAATTATTCAAACTAGGTAGTTAAATACTTGTACAATGGATATACCTCTCACAATCATAAGTAAACAAGGGTAGGGTTGGCACAAGGTAAAGATTTCTAGATAATAGTGAATTGTTAAATATTTTGGTACAAAATTTAACTTTTTAAACGACAATCATTTTGAAACAGAGGGAGAAGATATTCTTTTGAAGAAGACTAACTTTTACATTATGTTTCCGTTTTAGTATTATTATTGAGTAACATGTTATCTAACTATAGATTGCACTGCCTGATTACCACCCGATGTTTCTTGCAGAGAGGACGTTGGCAAGCAGTAATCCAGGTGTCCAAAAAAGCAGACCCCACACATTGTTCGCAAGTGGACCTCCATCTCTTCAAAAAACTACCCCACCTAATGGCATCCCAGTCCCTGGAACGCCTTTTCAAAATGGCTCCGTTCCACCTATGCCAGTACTCCGGCCACCACCACCGCCATCACAGGTCTTTCCACCCATGCAAATGTCTGGCCCACCACCACCTTGGCAGGGTGGCCAGCAGCAGCCTCCTATGCCTCCACCACAGTATCAGCAGTACAGACCTCCTCCCCCTTCCATGCCACCACCACCACCGTCAAACATGCAGCACTTGTTAAACAGGGTCCCGCCACCTCCACCACCGTCTGGAATGGGTGGTCAACATGTTTGGAGGCCACCGCCACCTCCTCAACAAATGGTTGGGGGACAAGTCCATATGATGCACATGTCAATGCCCCCACCGCCCCAACATAATGCTCCTCCACCGCCTCCTGCCTAGGTTTGATGGCTTGAAAAGTTTCCCCACAATAACATTGTCAAGTGCTTTCTAACATTTTTCAGTTAGTGTAGAATCTTGCTTCTTGTTTTGGTAATTTTAAGATTGTAAGATGCAGAAATGGAGAATATATAAAAAGAAGTTGTGGAATTTGGATTGGATTGTTGGATTCTTATGGGATTTTTTTATGTCTTTGGTGTAACAAGCTATATATGCTGTTTGACTTCTTTTTTTTCTTTTCATAATTTTTTATCCAGTTTTTTCTGTCAAAATTTTACAAAAAATAATGCGTTTTTCCTTGAGACTTAGAAATAATGTTTTGTTTCCTCCGCTATTGTCAGGGTTAGTATATCAAAGTGCCACTGTAAATAGTGTTAGTGCATGTATTATCAACTGTCAGTGTTGGTGTAACAAAGTGTCAGTGTAAATAGTGATAGTGCATGCATTATTAAGTGTCAGTGTAAAAAGTGTTGGTGTTAATGTAAAAAAGTGTCAATGTTAGTGTAAAAAAAAAACAGTGTAAAGAGCGTTAGTGTATGTATTATTAAGTGTCAGTATAAAAGAGTCACAATATAGAGTAAAAAAGTACCAATGTTAGTCTAAAAATGTGCCAGTGTGAAAAGCGATAATGAATGTATTATTAAGACAGTGTAAAAATGATTTTTTTTAATATTAGAAAAAAACACGCGTTTTTTTTTTTTATATATAAAATCAACTCTTTTCTTCTAAACTTTCATATACTTTCTTTTAACGATTTCAAGTTAGCCAATTTTCAATTCAATTTGCGGACAAGAGCTTTGGGATTTTGATATCACTGCCATTTTTCTCGTTACAATTTAGCCAGTCCGTAAAATATTTTTAGTGTACTTTCCGTCGCATCAGAGTTATGATTTTCTTTCCCGGCAGTAAGATTAAGAAATACTATTACATAAGAGGAGAGAGAATAAGTGGAGGAGGTGTTGTGAGTATAAAAAGAAAAATAGGAGAGTGAATGAGTGAGAGGAATAGTAAGTGGATTGTTGTTGTGATTATAACAAGTGAGTTCTATTAGATATAAAAATAATATAAACTTGCCATTTTGCGATGTTTTAATTCGAATGAGACGTCCAAAATGGCAAATTGTCATAAGTCGGATGAGACGAAGAGAGTATATAATAATTTTCTAAGGCAGAAAACACATGTAAATAACACGTCGTTTTTTATTTTTGTGCACTACAAATATTTACATTTTGTAATTAAATTTTTGAATTTACTTTTAAATATTAACAACAACAAGAACAAATGCAGGAGCGATTCCTGGTCTTTCTTTTTTTTTTTTGATGTTGTATGGAATAGTTAGGGATGACTACATTGACTTGTGAGTTGTTGACTCAGAAAATAAATTGACCAAAGTGATAAGTCCAAGTACGTAAGACACATGAGCCTCATTTTGACACATACCCCCTTTCAGTTCTTTCTTAAAAATTCAAGGAGATGAATAATAAAATAATACTATTTATTTTTTATTCATTTTTGAAGTAAGATTTCAAAATTGCAATTTCATTCCTCTAATTTCAAAAAGTTAAATCTTATTTGCAGGGCTGGCCATGGCTCAACATGGCCTAGGCCACAAAAAATGGGCTAACTTAGGGGCCTCAAAATTTGTTGTGTATATGTATTAGCTAGGTTCAATTTTAACCCAAAAACTATACACAAGTCAATATTTGACTCCACAAATTCAACAACATTCCACATTAAAAAAAAAGTCTAAATTTAATTTTTCCCTAAATTCTTTTTGATCGGTCATTAATTAAAAAAAAAACGAAAAAATAAAGATTCAAGAGGAGAAAAAATAACGTCACTTTTGGCTAGTTACGCTACTTACGTTAAGTCCAACACCCACCGCTGCCGATCAAATAATCAGGTAATTCGTTCTCCTTCTCCAATCTCCATCTCCTAATTGATTTTGAAAAGCCCTAATTGAAAACCTTATTGAAAACCGCTAATTGAAAAGGCCTAATTGAATAATGTGTTGAGATTGATTTGTGATTTTCTTAGAAGTCCTAATTCAAAAAGCCCCAATTCTCATCCCCTAATGGCATGCTTTTGATAAATAACTGCCAAACAAATTAATTCAGACAGATAAATCTCAAGTTCACAAACGATGGCAAAAAATATCAAGGGCTTCTTGCACAAAATTTATTGCATAGAAGAAATAATGTTAGTATTAGTACAACTGTATAAATGTGGTCCAACATGGAGATCGCTTATCGAATTTTGTTGATTATTTCGGTTACAGTTGCATTCGGTGAAAGAAGTTTTTCGAAATTAAAGTTGATAAAAAATTATCTTCGAAGAACGATGTCTCAATAAAGGCTAAATGGCCTAGCTTTGATATTGATTGAGAAAAATTTAGTTAATAAAGTTGATTATTCAACTTTGATTCACAATTTTGCTTCTAAATATGCTAGGAGAAATGTGTTTGTATAGTATCATGTAAGGATATTATGATATATCATATTTTTATTTAGTATGAAATAATGTTACTTACTAGATTGATAATGATCATATATTTATTTGTTTGGTTAAAAGTTACATAATTCAAAGAAGGGACCCGTTCAAAAAGTTAGCCTAGGGCCATAAATTAAACAGACCGACCCTGCTTATTTGTTATATAAATTGAAAAATATTTTATTATTTATAAAAATTGCAATTTAGTCCTGGTTTATGTAATTTTAGATTATAAATATTGTTTCTTCGTGTCGATGTTTTCTTTTATTTCTATTTCACTTTATTTTGTATGTTTATAAAATCTATTTTAATAATATTTTGGATTATTAATACTTTATTATTTTATCATCTAAAACAAAATATAGAGTTGAATATGTAAAAAAATTAAACTTTGTGCTATGTGCGATGTTTAAGAAATTAGAAAAGTAGTTGAATGATGATGTGTCAGAGAAAGAAATATGTTAAAAATATTATTTTTGAGTCAATATTGATTGTACGGGTTTGAGAGGAAAAACAGTTGAAGCTTGAAGAAATTTGAAGGAAAATTTGAGCTTATTATACAGTACTTCTTCCCCCCCCACCCCAAAATAGTTTTACAGTTTTTTATAAAATTTTGGTATATCATTCCTAAATTATTCTTATTTATTTATAATTAGATAGTTGTTATTTTAAAAACATTTAATTGTATAGATAGTTGAAATATTTAAAGGTAATTCTATTTGATATATATTGATTGTTTTTTTTTAATGATGTAGGAGGAATTGGGGATGGATTCAACAGAGGAATTGGGGATGGATTCAACGGAGGAGGAACTTACTGGCTGTGAGGCGGGCGCCTCAATCCCTTCCGTGCGGGCGCCTCAAGGTGAACGAAACATGACATGAAGACTCTGGAGGGGTGCGCGACCGCGCTCATGGGGAGGGCGACCGCGCTGAAGGCAATGGAGGACAGGCATGAGTTGCGGAAGAAGTGCGCGGACCGCGGCCCCGGGCCAAGGCGGCCGCGCTCGTGACGAGGAGACGGTTGTTTACTGATTTTGTTTTATTTTAATTAGGGGGTATTTTAGTCATTGTTTTGCTATTTTCGTTTTAGGGTTTGTTTAGGGCTTGAGATAGTATTTAAACACTATTAGGGCTTTTGTAAAAGTTAGTTTTAAACTTAATTATTATTGATTTCCAATTCAAAGAGGTTTTCTCTTTAATTTTCTGGTGGATTCCAGATTTGTGTTCTTGAGGATTCATTGCTTGTGAATTCTTGTGATTAGTGCGCTAATCACGAAATCTATCGTGCTTCCGTGCTGCGTCAGTTGGTATCAGTAAACAAATCACAAGAATTCACAAGCAATGAATCCTCAAGAACACAAATCTGGAATCCACCAGAAAATTAAAGAGAAAACCTCTTTGAATTGGAAATCAATAATAATTAAGTTTAAAACTAACTTTTACAAAAGCCCTAATAGTGTTTAAATACTATCTCAAGCCCTAAACAAACCCTAAAACGAAAATAGCAAAACAATGACTAAAATACCCCCTAATTAAAATAAAACAAAATCAGTAAACAACCGTCTCCTCGTCACGAGCGCGGCCGCCCTTGGCCCCAGCGCGGTCGCGCACTTCTTCCGCAACTCATGCCTGTCCTCCATTGCCTTCAGCGCGGTCGCCCTCCCCATGAGCGCGGTCGCGCACCCCTCCAGAGTCTTCATGTCATGTTTCGTTCACCTTGAGGCGCCCGCACGGAAGGGATTGAGGCGCCCGCCTCACAGCCAGTAAGTTCCTCCTCCGTTGAATCCATCCCCAATTCCTCTGTTGAATCCATCCCCAATTCCTCCTACATCAGTCAACCACTCTTCAAAAGAACTCGACCCCGAGTTCATATCTGATATTTGGCAAGATCCGCCCCAAAAGAACAAATACTTTGAATAAACCAATGTTCTCCTCGTCCTCGGAAAGTAGAAGAATTCTCTTCCGTCCCAACGAAACAAATACTTGGAATAAATTTGTTCCTTGAGCTCGTACCAATGTAAATTTTGTTCATCCAAAAATAAAATTATGCTAGCAATGTCGACACTCATCCGGTGATCGTCCGTCCCATCTTTCCTGTGGTCAACAAGAACTACAAAATTAACGTCCCTCATGGACTCTTCCATAAACTCCCAATTATTCCTTTCTTTCTCCTTCCCATGATCAAGAATAAAAATATCATCGAATTTAAATTCTTCTGACCAATCAATTACACCCACAACAATATCAAAAATTGTTGGTGCAGACCAAATAATACTACCCACATCTCCATTCATGGGCTCAACTAGGGAATGATCATGGACCTTCGTATTTGCAGGAATAATTTCACCACATACCTGATTAATTTCGTATTCTGCACATGACTCTTCCCTTTCCTCAAACTTCTCTTCAGATTCTGCTAAGGGAACTGTTGGAAGGATGGATTTGTCAAATTCCAAAACTTCCTGCACATCAGACCCCTTCGTCTCTTCAATTGTAGGCGCTTCACTTGGCCCGTGCTTAGTGATTTCTTCTGGTTCAGTAATCACATCAGCTTTCTTCACTTTCTCACTTGCGGGCAACTCACTTGGCTTATCTTCGACTATCTTTACTTCGTCCTGCACCTCTTCATTGACTTGCTGAATGACTTCCTCTCCCTTGAAATCGTCATTCAACGCAGCAATAGCGGTGGTTATTGCTTTTCTAGGGAGTCGACCCTGTACAATCTGGCGTCGAATCCGTTCAATCTCCCTGCCTCTCTCATTCCTACGATTTTGATTAGCACGAGCATTGTGACCTTGTTGAGCAGCCACCAACGCTGCAATCTGTGTTTCCAACGCGGCAAGAGCGGTGGTTAAGCCATCGACATCTGCCTTTGTTGCTTGATCCCCCATAGCGAATCAGTGATGAAAGACAGGTTAAGCCTGCTCTGATACCAACTGACGCAGCACGGAAGCACGATAGATTTCGTGATTAGCGCACTAATCACAAGAATTCACAAGCAATGAATCCTCAAGAACACAAATCTGGAATCCACCAGAAAATTAAAGAGAAAACCTCTTTGAATTGGAAATCAATAATGAATAAGTTTAAAACTAACTTTTACAAAAGCCCTAATAGTGTTTAAATACTATCTCAAGCCCTAAACAAACCCTAAAACGAAAATAGCAAAACAATGACTAAAATACCCCCTAATTAAAATAAAACAAAATCAGTAAACAACCGTCTCCTCGTCACGAGCGCGGCCGCCCTTGGCCCCAGCGCGGTCGCGCACTTCTTCCGCAACTCATGCCTGTCCTCCATTGCCTTCAGCGCGGTCGCCCTCCCCATGAGCGCGGTCGCGCACCCCTCCAGAGTCTTCATGTCATGTTTCGTTCACCTTGAGGCGCCCGCACGGAAGGGATTGAGGCGCCCGCCTCACAGCCAGTAAGTTTCTCCTCCGTTGAATCCATCCCCAATTCCTCTGTTGAATCCATCCCCAATTCCTCCTACATCATTTGGTATAGTGAGAAGAAAGATAATTCTGTTTCACATTGATTTTTAACCAATTCTGTTCACATTGATTTTTAACCTCACCTAGAAACTTGCAGGCATATGAAAATAGAGATTGGGATAAATATGCACATGTACATTTATTTTTTATTTTTATAAATAATATAATATACCCGTTAGTAATCGAGATATAAACCACGTACTTTTACATTTATTTTCAAAATAATGCAACAAACCTTTTGAATTCCGGTAGTGACGGAAGAAGGTTTGGATTTGGAAGATGACGGTTAGATAGAGAAGACGGAAGAAGGTTTGGAAGAAAGCAAGACAAAACTGTCAGATTTGAAACAAAACATTATTTTGATAAGTTCCCATTTCACATGTTTTTTCGGAATGGATATAAAAAATCCAGACAAAATCACCTACAACAATTTTGTATACCACATTATGTATCACAAATGATCAAACAATTATGAGTTATTTTGGTTGACATCATCATTGATTTATAACCGTTAGATCATCTATAATTACACAAAAGTGATACATGTTATCTCGGTTTAAAAAAATCAGCATTTAGTGTGAGATTCAAATCACCGGGTACTTAACAAATACTCCCTCCGTCCCATACCTACGTGCACACTTTCCATTTTGAGCGTCTCAAACTTACGTGCACATTTCCTAAAATGGAAAGGAATCTTTACTATTCCCTCCACTCATTCTCTCCTACATTATTTTAATACTCACAACACCATTATAATTTACTATTCCCTCCACTCATTCTCTCTCCTATTTTATTTTCACACTCACAACACTTTCAATATAATACTCTCTCCTTAATTTACGTGAAAAGTCAAACTAGGCATGTAGGTCCGGGAAGGAGGGAGTATAACCAAACAGTGTTGACAAAAATAAAAAACCCATTCTTAGTTCAGATTCCTACCTACTCTCAACACTGAGCTTTGCCATCTTCCTCTTTGCAGCTAGATTGAGCAATGAAGAAGCCTACCAGACATCAGACATCATGGAACCAGAAAGTGAGATTGATGACGCCATGAAAATCGGCCCGTATAGGGGTGACAAAAGGTTGCAAAAAACACGTCGCACCTCAGCCAAGATCTGCAAAATAGCACCGTTAGGGATGCGGAGAGTTGCCCCGCTATTACCCTCGGGTGTAAGAATATGTATTTGAGAGAAAAAAATGTATGGAGAGCTCTCTAGAGAGAGTATTGTAGAGAAAGAGTAGATGTCTGACATACCTTTCCAAGTGAGGAGGGTTATAGTTTATAAAGGGGGGTAAGGGTATAATTGGTATTTTGTGCGGGTCCCACCATATTTATTTTGTATATGTATATATGCGATATATATGACTGTATGGGACTATGTATATGTGTATGTATAAATATATTCAAAAAGTCGGGGTTAATCTGAGATTGATTATTCTGCTTAAGCAAACTTGGAACATTTACATGCAAGCAAAAAACTATTCTCTACATACAGAATTTTCTTTAAGGAACCATCTTTCCAACACTTCCATCCCTTTTCCTGTATCACCGGCAACGAGCCCGGAGGCAACCAAGGATCCAGGAAAGAAACCAGATAACTCTTCATCGGATTCTATAACTTCAAACAAACCTAGCTATTCATTTGCAGCAGTAACGGCTCAAAACAATAACTTAAGGCCTAGTTCATATAAAGCTGCATCTTCCTCTAGTGCAAGACACAGATTTTTTCAATCATGATTTAAATGAGGATATGGAGATGGAAGCTGGAGCTATCAATTAACGTCATAGACCTTGGGGCCCATCAGATTAATCTCAAGCTCTGGCAGGAGGGCCATGGTTCATCAATGGAAACTACTTAGCGGCACGAAGATGGATTCCCAATTTCAGGCCGTCTAAAGAAGGATTTAATAAAATCGCGGTTTGGATTAGGCTTCCAGTTCCAGAATTACCAGTTGAATTCTATGACTTAACGCTGTTAGAGAGAATAGCAAGGCTGATTGGAACTCCAATTAAGGTAGATGTTCACACGGGTTCGGTTGAAAGAGCTAGATATGATAGACTTTGCATTGAATTTGATATTACAAAACCAATCCGGTCTAAAATCAAAATTCAAGGTAAGATCCAAATGATAAAATACGAAACAAATTAGGATATTTGTTTAATCTAATTTTATAAAGTTAATAAACACGGACTCTTGTGCTCCATCGTCACAAAGCGTAGTTGGCGTTTCTCATGCAGAGAGTTTGGATTTAGGGGCACCCTTATATAGTCTACACGAAGACGGGAGCCTTTCATTATCCCAGTTCATGCTCAACCAAAGAGCGGAGCCACCTCAAGCATAACAAAAGATGGACAAAGGCAAGGAGATCCAAATGGAGTGGAGATTGTCAAAGGGGGAGAGCAACAACAATCAAGCTCGAGAAATCCAGGCTCACCCACATCCAAGCAAGGTATTTCCCTTACCCTCCAACCCAAATCTGCTAATTGTCAACCCTTCACCCCTTCAGTTTCAAATTTTAATCTCTCAGCTAGAGATACCCATCAACAACTTATCACCCGTTGGTCCATTTCCAAACTTTCTGCCAAACAACCTTCTAATCCCATTGAGGAACAAAGCTCACTTAGATGGACCAATGGTGATTCGACTCCAAAACCTTCACTTGACTCCTCACCTGTTGTATTTCACCATGGCCCCAAATTATATTCTGACGATCATCTCCCGCCTGGACAGAGACTGCGCCGTTCAGGGGTTGGAGCTAAAGTACAAACTCAAGTTCATGCGGGGGATAAGCAACCATCCTTGTCCGAGCCAAGCTATCACCCTGCGAAACACCGATCTTCTCGGGATGTATGTCCATGACTACACTAGGTTTGGTCCTCCCGTATCATATTTAACCATGAAGATACTTCGTTGGAATTGTAATGGGGCCAGTAGAACCTCCTTTTTAAATGAAGTGCATCTGCTGACATGCACCCACCATCCCCACGTGCTAATCCTTCTAGACACTCGTACCAAAGTGGATCAAGGTATCGCTTTAGGATGGTTCACCTAAAAGTCAGCTTCCTTCCTGCAGAGCCTCCGTTCATGTTCTCGGCAATTTATGCCCCTTCTCAACCATCCAAACAACCATATGTATGGTCTTCTCTAGTAAAAATTGCGGAATCTATCGATCTACCACGGGTTTTGGGGGGCGATTTTAATGCTATGTTGCATGCAAGTGAAAAAATCGAGGGTGCTAGTTTCAAATTTCGTCAAAGTCATAAATTTGCTGCATGCATGCATGAGGCTGGTTTAAAAGATTTGGGATACATTGTGATGTGCACAAATAAAATATTATCCAAGCATCAAGTCGCCTACGGTTAAAATGGATGACTCATCACCTTAAGTACCAACACCTGTGGATAAGTCAACTCTGACGGTCAAACCGCCATATTGAAGTCAAGCAACTTGAAAGGGTCCGATGGACGAGTTGAAGGAAATCAAGCGAGATGACAACATCGCCTCAATCAAAATAGCAAGCTGGTCAAAGGTCAAGAAAGGACTAAGAAAGAAGGACTGGCGATCTCGCCCCGCCTTAAAGTATCTCAGCGTAGGCAAGCCAAGTCTAGCCCAGTAATTAGCCCAGGCGAGATGGGTATCTCGCCTAAGAAGACTGTATCACCATTAAATGCTCTCTGACGGGGGGGGGGGGGACATTTTATTTGACATGAAGGACAACATTAAATGAAGCATTAAATGTGCCAAGGAACAATTCATACTGTTGAGCCCCCAAATTCTCGCTAAACCATATAAATCCGGCTAAAGTTGGTAGGAAATGATCAAGGGGTCACATCAAGCTACCCTATCTCCTATTTCTTATGATAACCCAACGGTCCAATCAACTTATCACGATCAGCCTATCAACCTATCGTTCAGCGTATCACCTTATCACTCCCCTTATCATGGAAAGTGGTATAAATAGAAGGACTGTTTCACAAGTCAAGTAAGCACTATTTTTCTACTCTCAAGCTCTTCTTTTCTACGATTTTAACCTCATACAATCAGTTTTCTTACTCTTACACCGAAGGGGCTTTAGCCGGAGAAGCCCCCGACTTAGCTTACGGTGCTCGTTTTGCAGGCCTTCATTGGAGAATCTTGCCATCTCATCCTACGTGGACGTTACGTGGGTGCATTCGTCGGAACTCGATTTTCTGGTAGCATCAGTTTGATTCCATTGCCGGGAACGAGTTTCTTCTCCAAGCAAGGCCTTTTTCATCTTACGGAAACAAAGATAAAGACATCAGTTTTTGGGTTTGTGTTTGAGTGATTGTGTTGGAGGAATGCAAATGGAGCCGACGGGTACCTCGAGGGTGAGAGCCCTCAAGATAGTTGTTGATATTCCAACTCCCCGCAAAAACCTGGAAGATCCCCCTCAAAACTCTCGGGATACCTTCCATATGGGGACGTCAAGAAGGAGACATCAAACTCCTTGTTCGAGGAGGAATGAAGGAATGAAGGAAGAACGGAAAAAGAAAAGGAGAAAGATGCCATATGAGCAGAGAGAGCAGCCAAGATGCCATATAAATCCGGCTAAAGTTGGTAGGAAATGATCAAGGGGTCACATCAAGCTACCCTATCTCCTATTTCTTATGATAACCCAACGGTCCAATCAACTTATCACGATCAGCCTATCAACCTATCGTTCAGCGTATCACCTTATCACTCCCCTTATCATGGAAAGTGGTATAAATAGAAGGACTGTTTCACAAGTCAAGTAAGCACTATTTTTCTACTCTCAAGCTCTTCTTTTCTACGATTTTAACCTCATACAATCAGTTTTCTTACTCTTACACCGAAGGGGCTTTAGCCGGAGAAGCCCCCGACTTAGCTTACGGTGCTCGTTTTGCAGGCCTTCATTGGAGAATCTTGCCATCTCATCCTACGTGGACGTTACGTGGGTGCATTCGTCGGAACTCGATTTTCTGGTAGCATCAGTTTGATTCCATTGCCGGGAACGAGTTTCTTCTCCAAGCAAGGCCTTTTTCATCTTACGGAAACAAAGATAAAGACATCAGTTTTTGGGTTTGTGTTTGAGTGATTGTGTTGGAGGAATGCAAATGGAGCCGACGGGTACCTCGAGGGTGAGAGCCCTCAAGATAGTTGTTGATATTCCAACTCCCCGCAAAAACCTGGAAGATCCCCCTCAAAACTCTCGGGATACCTTCCATATGGGGACGTCAAGAAGGAGACATCAAACTCCTTGTTCGAGGAGGAATGAAGGAATGAAGGAAGAACGGAAAAAGAAAAGGAGAAAGATGCCATATGAGCAGAGAGAGCAGCCAAGGTCCAGAAGGCGCTATATATCAAACAGAAGAATGACTTGCTACTTCAGGTGTTGATAAACAATCGAAAGTTGGAGGAATTGGGCGAGATTCCCATAGTGCTCCCCAAGGAGATAGTGGGCGACATGTTGCAAACCCCATCAAAGATGCCAGAGCCTAGCAGGGGTAGTAGATCAGAGCGAAGAGAGGAGGTAACTCGGGGGAAATCAAGGAGGAAAGCTCCATCTCCTGTTAGAGAAAAAAGTAACTGTGAGGAAGAAAGGAGCCGGGGAAGGCGAAATGAAAAGGTGAAAGAGAAGGTTAGCAAAAACGAGGAGAAGTCGGTGACGCGGCGAGATAAGGGAAGAGAGGAGGAAAGGAAAAGAAGGAAGGTCCACTATGTGCTCGGAGGAGGAGAGGACTCCTATTATTATCAGTACTCAGAGCTGGATTCTGGGTTCAAATATGACGGTACCTACGTGCCGCACAAGTCAAGGAGAGAGGGGAGCAAGCAAGTCGCAGATTCCAAAAGCGGCGGAGCAAAAGGAAGGGCTGGACTGGAAGGCAGAGATCGCTAAACAGATCGCAGATTTGAGAAAGACCACGGATGAAGCCGCGGAGGTGAAGGATTCCTACTTGTATCCATTCGCCAAAAGGATAAGGGAGTCGGAGCCTGACCCCGCCTTTAGGAGGCCAAATCTATCGGAAATATCAAGGGACCACCAGAGCAATAAATCATATCACGAATTTTGAAGTCACAATGTCACTCCTGACTAAGGACGATTCAACTAGGTGTAAGGCCTTGGCTAGCACCTTGACCTCCCATGCATTGGAATGGTTTTTATCTCAACCAGTGGGGTCGATCTTGAGCTATAGTGATTTCAGATCGAAGTTCCTATCCCGTTTCAGTCATTCATTCAGGAGCCTGCCCGGTTAAAAAGCAAGACTTGTGTAACATCAGGCAGAAGGAGGCGGAATCGTTGTTAAGTTATATGGACAGGTTCAAGGTGTTGTCAGATCAGATTCCTGACACCAGCCAAGAATCGCTGGGAATGAGGACCCCTAAAACCTTAGGCGAGATTTTCGAGAGGGTCCGTGGATATACAGGAAGAGGCGAGCCAGAAACCGCGACCGTTCAAGTTGCGGCTCCGCGGAAATCTGCTAAATTAAGGGTTACTCCAAGCGAATTGCTCAAGGTGGTCCGTTTGCCTCCTGCCAATGCAATAAGGAAGGAAACTTTGGATCAAAGAGATGAGAGCAAGTATTGTGAATATCATAGACGTTGGTTATGTGACGAATAATTGTTTTAATCTGAAGAAGGTAATTCAAATGAAGGTGGATAAAGGCGAGTTGAGCGAGTACATATTGCAAGATGAGGTTTGGCGGGATGGAGGAGTGCGGAGAGATGAAGAAAGGAGGAATGCTATTGATGTGATCAGCGATGCTATCCACAGTATCACCCAGCTGAATAATCAGGTGATGAGCCTCTCTCATACTTTCCATGTTCCAGCGTATCCCCTAGGAGAGGAGAGAGTCATCAGTTTTGCAAGGAGGGAATTGGTGACTTCAACAATACACGCCAATCAACCTTTAGTCATTTCAATATTCCCGCCAAAAAATGTGCTTCAGAGAGTGCTGGTTGATACAGGGCCAGTAGGAATATTCTGTATTGTATTATGAGGCATTTAGAAGAATGGATCTAACTGAGGCACACCTGACTCCATAGAAGGCGTTTTAGAGGGGTTTACCAATCATACAGTTAGGGTGAAGGGCACAATCACCTTAAATGTTGAAATGCGAGATGAAGATCCGGATGTAGATAGAAGCAGAGCGCGAAGTGTGGAATTCATGGTGATTGACCTCGTTTCGCCTTATAATGCAATAGTTGGAATCCTTTCATGCAAAGTTTGAAATGGTGGCGCCCGTGCTGCACCAGAGGGTAAAATTCCCTACTCCAAAGGGGATTGCATGTGTTAGAAGTCGGCTGTTGACAACCATCAGAAAGAAGATTGAAATGCAAAAATCAAAAAAGATTGTTGCGGTGTCAAATGGGATTGTTATTGGAAGTTCAAGGATCAATATGATTACCAACCCCTTTGATTGGGGGGGGGGAGTGGGAAGAGACAGAGTATGAGGAATGGGTCGGCAATCATTTGCTGCCCGAGTCGGTCGCAGGCCAGTCAATCGCAGGCGAGATGGGACTGTGTAGAGGTTGAAGATATGGAAGTTTGAAAATCACAGTGCTGAGCCTGTTTTGGTGCTGGTGGAAGAAATGGATGAAGATGTGGAAATGGTAGCAGAGCCCGAAGAAGAGATCGATGAAGAAATCATTTGCGACCCGACTCCAGGTGCGAGTTCAATGGAGGCGAATTCAGAGTGAGATTGAGATCGAGTCCTTACAAGTGCGAGATGAGACAGAAATTCAGGCACAAGAAGAGTTGGAAGAGGTCATCGTCAACCCAAGGTTTTCGGAGCAAAAAATAAAGATCGGTAAAAGTTTGGCACCAAAAAATAGGAAAGTGTTGGTGGAATTCCTCGAGCAAAATTTGGATGTGTGTGCCTGGCAGGTTGAGGACATGTGCGGAATCTTAGAATAAGTGGCGGTTCATCACTTGAGTGTTGATACGGAGGTGAAGCCATTCAAACAAAAAGCGAGATACTTGGCTCCAGAAAGGGAAAAGGCCATGCAGGAGGAAGTCGAGAAGCTCCTTAGAGCGGGAATAATTGAAAAGATCACTTATCCAACTTGGTTAGCAAATGTAGTAATGGTTTTAAAAGCAAATGGGAAATGGAGGATGTGCATCGATTTTTCAGATTTGAACGATGCTTGCCCTAAAAGACCGTTTTCCACTGCCAAGGATAGACAGATTAGTAGATTCAATAGCAGGACACAAGGTTCTCAGTTTTGTTGATGCTTATTCCGGGTATCACCAAATAAAGATGGCGGAAGAGGATAAACCATTAACGGCTTTTATGGTGGAATCATTGGAAAATTTTTGTTACAAAATGATGTCGTTCGGATTGAAAAAAGCTGGTGCCACCTACCAAAGATGGTTAATGAAGTTTTTGGACCCCAATTAGGCAGAAATGTAGAAGCATATATAGACGATATGGTCATTAAGTCACGAGATGACGATCATGTGAAGGATCTCGTGGAGACTTTCGAAAATCTCAGAAAGAATAGAATGAAGCTTAACCCCAGCAAGTGTACATTCGGGGTAACGGCTGAAATTTTTTTGGGATTTATTGTCCATATAGAAGGGGAATTGAGGCAAATCCAGAGAAGATTAAGGCTTTGCTGGAAATGAAGTCTCCAAAGACAATCAACGAAGTTCAAAAGCTTAACGGGAGAATCACCGCTTTGGGGAGATTCATCTTGCGATCAGCAAAGAGATGCTTGCCCTTTTTTAAAATTCTCAAGGGTGCGAAAAAATTTGCTTGGGATGAAGAGCGTGATAGATCATTTGAGCATCTGAAGGAGTATTTGGGGAAGCCGCCCCTCTTATGCAACCCCATGGATGGTGACGATTTATATGTTTATCTAGCGGCATCTGATCGCACAGTGGCAGCAGTTTTAGTAAAGGAGGAAGGGTCAGTTCAAAGGCCAGTTTATTATGTGTCAAAGGCGCTAAGTGATGTGGAAATGAGGTATTTCAATGCTGAAAAAGTGGCTTACGCTCTGGTGACAGCAGCTCGCAAATTAAGGGCTTATTTCTTAGCCCACTCCATCACAGTGCTCACAGATGCTCATTTGAGAAAAATTCTTCAACAACCAGAGTCGTCCGAGAGATTGTTAACTTGGTCCATCGAGCTTATGGAGTTTGACATCAAGTATGAAGCAAGAAGGGCCATCAAGGCTCAAGCCTAAATCGATTTCGTTTTGGAAGCTTCATTTACCAGAGATGGCCCGGAAAAGGCGGATCCAAAAATGACGCAGAAGCCGCCCAACGAAAAGGAGTTGGTTACATGCGAGTTCAAGGGCGAGTTAGTGGATTGTTGGAGTTTGCATGTGGATGGATATTCGGCTAAAGGAGGTAGCGGGGTGGGAATTTCATTGATCTCGCCTGAAGGGGTGAAGTTTGAAAAGGCATTGAGATTCAAATTTGCAGCGTCAAATAATCAAGCGGAGTATGAAGCTTTAGTGGCAGGATTAAAATTAGCATGCGAGTTGGGCATCGACGAATTCTAAATTTATTCCGACTCCCAGTTGGTTGTAAAACAAGTGAAGGGGGAGTAAGGGATAGTAAACCCAATTCTAGCAAAATACTGCGAGATGGCCAGAGGTTTGGTGAGAAAGTTAAAATTTTGGGATTTGATGCAGGTGGACAGAGCGGACAACGGGCGAGCAGATCATCTGAGCAAAATTGCAAGGGAAGAGGTCAAGAGCTTAGGTGGCGAAATCAAGGTGGAATTTTTGAATGATCCCGCCTTCAACACTCAAAGAATTTTGGAGATAGGTGAAGGAGACAAAGATTGGGTTGACGAAATGAAGGAGTATTTAGAGAGAGAAATTCTTCCCCAAAATCAGGATAGAGCAAAGGTGGTTAAAAGAATCTCGCCAAGGTTTTTGGTTCAGAATGGCATACTGTACAGGAGGTCGTTCACCAGGCCACTCCTCAGGTGCGTCAAAGAAGGAACGGTGGAGTCATGTTTGAGATTCACGAAGGTGTATGTGGAGGGCTTCCGGGCGCGAGAACACTGGTTGACAAAATTTTGTTTCAGAGTTACTATTGGTCTACGCTGCTTAGGCGAGATGCTGAGAAATATGTGAAGAACCGTGACAGATGTCAGCGGTTTGCTGATATCCCAAGGCTTCCCGCGACTTTGAAAACAGGAGTGGTAGAGGCTTGGCCGTTTGATATGTGGGGAATAAATTTTATTGGGCCTTTTACTAAAGGAAGGGGCGGATGCCAATATGTAGTAGTGACGGTTGATTACTTCACCAAGTGGATTGAAGCTAAGGCGTTTGGCAACCATATCAGAAGATAATATTATCAAGTTTGTGCAAGACCAGATCTGGTGTCGCTTTGGTTTGCCACGAATGATAATCTCAGACCATGGAACGCAATTCTCTAGAAAGTTCATGGCTGAGTGCGAAAGATTCAACGTCAAGCATTGGATGTCGTCAGAAGCATGGCCAGAAGGGAACGGACAAGCCGAAGCAGCAAACAAGCAAGTATTGAGTGCTTTGAAGATGTTGGATGGCAAAGCTGGCAAGTGGGTAGACGAGCGTCAAACAGCCCTGTGGTATGTTCGACCCACAGTGAAGGGACCCACAGGGGAGACCCCGTTTGCCCTCACCTATAGATCAGAGGCTATGACCCTAGTCGAAATGGGTCTTCCTTCTCACCGAGTTGCTTGTTATAATGAAAACGTAAATGAAGAAAGAAGAAGGGGTGACCTGGATTTGAGCGACGAGCTAAGGATTGAGTCCAAGCTGCGAGCAGCGAACAGCATGACAAGGTCAATCCGCGTTCTTTCAACTTGGGTGATTGGGTGTTGAGAAAAACTGAAGTAATCGGGAGCAGAGCGGGATACAACAAGCTCAATCCAAACTGGGAGGGGCCTTATCAAGTCACCAAGATCATCAGAGAAGGAACGTACATGCTTAAAAAGCCAGATGGAACGGAGCTAAGGAACCCGTGGAACATAAACCACTTGAAACTTTATTATCAATAGAAGAATGTATGGAGGATAATCGTGATGTATGTTTTACCGAAACCGTTCAATTCACTAATGACTTACGAAAAACATGAAGGAAATTTTATGGCGAGTTGCTATTCAAACAGCACCTCGTTGGAAATCAAAATCCTGGCTTAAACATACCAGGTAAATCACTGCAAGACGCCATCATCAGCGGCTTGCCAAAGCGTGATTTAAATGAACGCGGGGAAAATGCCAAATCTCCCTCGGAGATTTAAAAGGGCACCGCGCGAGATTCAAATGCCAAATCTCCCTCGTGAGATTCAAAAGGGCACCTCTCTCGCAAGATGCAAAAGGAACACTTAGAAGAAAGTTTTGCATCCATGCAAGGCAAAAGAGACGAAGTAAAAATGAAATGGAAATGGATCGGCGACACACCATATTTTCAACAAAAAGTTAGGCAAAATGCCTTATCTAAAAGCGTTATCCTCTTCCGCCGGTGGCGCCTCCCAAGTTGGTTCCCCATCTGATCATCAAGTTCAGCCAACTCCTTTAGCTCTTACTCATAAAAGGCAGCTTGGGATGCCCAAGTTTTGCCAAGTCACCATACATTGGCTCTGATAGCCACTTCACCACCTTTTCCTGGGGCACACCATCCCCTAGTGCATTCCGCGCCGTCATAAAGGAGAAGCGTTGCAGCAAATCAAATGTTCTCTCCTCAGCATCACTTTGAAACTGGGAAGACGCCTTGTACTCTTCCACAGCTTTGGCAGCGGCATGCCCGAGCTCTTTAATCTGAGCGACTTGAAGAGCATTCTGATCAGCGAGATGGGTGATGTTGAGGTCTGCCTCAACTTTAGCGAGTTCAAGAGCTTTTTTGGCCTCCACGGGCGGCGTTGCGATCCTCCTCAAAACTGATAACCTGCTGACGGAGTGCCTCATTCTTCTGCTCAGTCTTTAGTCTTTGCCTTATCTGAGAGAAATTTATCCCACTGTTTCTTGAGAGCAGCAGCTCCTTTTTGGGTTGAGAGAAATTTATCCCACTGTTTCTTGAGAGCAGCAGCTCCTTTTTGGGTATCAGAGAACTTCTTGGCCATCTCGGCTTTGGCGGCTTCAACAGAGATTAGGTTCTGTTTGCACTTATTTTTCTCCGCCTTCTCCCTCTCCACCGCGCGCTCCCAGGCCACTTTGTCACTAGCAACCTTTCCTAACTTTTCATCAACTTTATCAAAGACCTTTAAGATGGTGCCATTCATCTGAAAAGCGAGATGAATGATGTTAATGACTATACAAAATTGAAAGCAAGATGAAAGTTGAAAAGCGAGGTGATTTTTCAAAATGAAAGCGAGATGAAAGCTGAAAAGCGAGATGATTTTTCAAAATTGAAAAGCGAGATGATTTTAAAAATCGAAGCGAGATGAAAGTAGAAAAGCAAGATGATTTTTCAAAATCGAAGCGAGATGAAAGTTGAAAAGCGAGATGACTTCTCAATGTTATAAGCGAGATGAATAGAAGGAGAGAAATGATACCTCAATGGCCATCTGGCCCAAATAGCCCTTCAAAGAGTCAAGATTCTCATTTTCCAAAGAAGCAACATGATCCATGTCGCACATTCACCGCATAGCTCCTACCCCAAACTTACTCTTCACAGGATCACGTATTAACAAGTCAAAGCCCTTCAAAGTGGGCACATTTGCTATTTCAGCAGTTAGTTTCTCAATTTCTTCAGCGTCACTTGGGAATTCAAACCCAAGTTCCAACCAGCTCGCAATCTTCGGGGCGGAATCAGTCTCTACAAACTTTCCTTTTCCCTTCTCAGCACTCCGCTCAGTTTGGCGGGATGGGCTCAGGTCAGCTTCAAGGCGGCTTCTTTTAACTCCGCGTGGCTCCAAGCCACCACTTTCATGAGAGGGAGTAGCAGAAGACCCTTTGGTGGCCTCAGACATAGCCACCGTCAGGGGTGCTGGAGCCATGTTTTGTAGACTTACTGAGCGACTTGCTCTTCTTGGCGGACTCAGTTCTAGCGGTTTCAATTTCGGGCTCCTCACCAGCATCATCTTTCTCTCCGCTATCTCCTTCTCAGATCCCGCCCCGCCAACCGATTCAGAAATGGAGCTCTTCTTGGTCCTTAACTTCCTTTGAGGTCGCCCCACAGCGGCGGCGGCAGTTTTTTCCAAAGCAATGGCCTCAGAATCTTGGCCATCAGCAGAAATGGGGATCTAGATGTTGGAGGCCTCAGGTAGTTGCCTCAAGGCGGCTTGATGCTCCTTGGACAGCCTTTTCTCTTCCCTCAACTTTGCGGTGTGGGCAGCTCTCCTTGATGCTAAATCCATGTGATCAAAATCTGCGAGACAAAAGTAAGAAGAAATTAGAAACATAACAATAGCTATTATTAATGACAAAAATGGAGAGTGAAGGGAAGAAAATTCACCCATCATGTTGTGAATAGAAGCACACACGTATATATTTCCCTGACAAATTGAACAATTTGAAGCAAACACCCCATTGTCATGAACCATCCAACCCTCAAAGCAGGCGGGATACGCCATGGGAACGCGGGGCCGCCAGTTAAGTAAGGCGAGATACCAACTCGCCTCTAAAGATCTTCATCTCGCAAGATAAGTCTCCACGAAAACAAACCAGCACTTCCTACCCTACTCAAAGTTCTAGAGAATTCAGCCTTAGCAAGTTGCTCATTAGGAGTCAGACGAGATTTGATTCCAAGATGTGTAATTAAAGGGGATAACCCTGGGATGTTACCAACCACGACTCGAGGTGATAGAGATTGGGTTATCATAAAGGTGATAGATTTTATTAGGCCCCAGGGTCATTAACTTGATCTTTTTATTGGCTCGAAATGTGATTTTGTGGTCATCTTTAGCCTGGACTTTCATCACGTCAAAGTATTCCCTTAATAACGGGATGGTAGGTTCAAACCTGTGACCTCGGCAAATAGCAATAAAAGAGACAAGAATCCTAATGGTGTTGGGGTGAAGGTCCATAACAGCGGCAGACAACTCACTAAGAAAAAGACTCAAAGTAGGGATCTAGGGGAAGTCTTAACCCAAACCTAAATTGAGAAGAGTTAGCAATCACAACGTCTTGACGCTTCCTCATCACTGCGGGATCAAGGGGTCCAGTATAAGAAGCAAAATGATATATTGTTGGATCTATAGAGTATCTGGTGTAAAATTATGTCAGCCTGGGGGCTGCGGGATGCCCTTCATTGCGGGATCGCGGGCAACGGAATGAGAACTACTGGCTCTGCTGGATCCTCGGCCTCGCATAGTTCCTCCTCCCGCTTGAATCTGCCCGGAAAAAACAATGTTAACATCACTCTTAAACCCATAATCGTCCCCTAAGCCACCATCACTCTCACTCTCCTCACTGCTAGTTCGCTCCGAACTTATATTCAAGCTAGAGCTTTCAGGTCCTAAGGGGCACCCCGCCTTTTTACATATATGTTCACAAAAGGATAGTCTATCCAAGAACCCAAGCATGGCAGAATGAGGACCGGACGAAGTCGCCGGAAAAAATGGAGACGGAATGGAAACGGGCAACCTCCGTCGAATAATCTCAAATCAGTAACTCGAATAGCCTTAAAACCTCCCCTTAGTGCTCGGATTTCCCTAAACAAGAGTTTGATGGGAGAAAAAGGGTCGAAATGTGGTCTAGAAGAAGGAATGAAGATCGGCCGGAGAAGGGACTGTTACGCCGGAAAAATGAAGATGGAGAGAGAGTGAAAAGCAAAAAGTGAAAAGTGAAAAGATAGTGGTGGACCTATCTCTATTTATAATCTCTATTTATAACCGTGAATTCGAAAAGGCGTAAGTTGAAAAGGCTCCTTTTAATTGTATCATTATAACCGTCATTTAATTCAAATTAAAGTGGTCGGGACAGTTATCGAGGACGTGGGCAGCTATTACGAAAACGGCGGCCCATTTAATAGGGTGACAGGTCGTCAAATCAACGTGTCAAGAGTCAGTTGCATCATCAACGAAAAGGAGATCCCATCTCGCCTAAATCTGTTAGTTGGCGAGATCAATTTCAAGTTGGCGAGATACATTTCAACTTGAAGCAGGCGAGATCACTTATCAGCGAGATTAAGTTCACAACGAGACCATAAATAGTCCCAGTTATGAACTGAGGGGCTACTGATGTGCACAAATAAAATATTATCCAAGTATCAAGTCGCCTACGACAGTTAAAATGGATGACTCATCACCATAAGTACCAGCACCTGTGGATAAGTCAACTCTGACGGTCAAACCGCCATATTAAAGTCAAGCGACTTGAAAGGATCCGATGGACGAGTTGAAGGAAATCAAGCGAGATCACAACATCGGTGAGTCAAAATAGCAAGCTGGTCAAAGAAGAAGGACCGACGAGATGTATGTGTTAGGCGAGATGGTTGATCTCGCCCAGCCTTAAAGTATCTCAGCGTAGGCAAGCCAAGTCTAGCCCAGTAATTAGCCCAGGCGAGATGGGTATCTCGCCTAAGAAGACTGTATCACCATTAAATGCTCTCTGACAGGGGGGACACTTTATCTGACAAGAAGGACAACATTAAATGAAGCATTAAATGTGCCAAGGAACAATTCATACCGTTGAGCCCCCAAAATCCCGCTAAACCAAAAAAATCCGGCTAAAGTTGGTAGGAAATGATCAAGGGGTCACATTAAGCTACCCTGTCTCCTATTTCTCGTGATAACCCTACGGTCCAATCAACTTATCACGATCAGCCTATCAACCTATCGTTCAGCGTATCACCTTATCACTCCCCTTATCATGGAAAGTGGTATAAATAGAAGGACTGTTTCACAAGTCAAGTAAGCACTATTTTTCTACTCTCAAGCTCTTATTTTCTCCATTTTTAACCTCATACAATCAGTTTTCTTACTCTTGCACCGGAGGGGCTTTAGCCAGAGAAGCCCCCAGCTTAGCTTACGGTGCTCGTTTTGCAGGCCTTTGTAGGAGAATCTTGCCATCTCATCCTACGTGGACGTTACGTGGGTGCATTTGTCAGAACTCGATTTTCTGGTAGCATCATATTGGAAATTTATTCACATGGAAAAATACAACTCGAGGAATAGGCACCTTACGGGAAAGACTTTATAGATTTTTGGCAAATTTGGATTGGGTTAATGGGTACGATCAAGCTTTAGTGAAACATTTACGCTTTTACCAATCGGACCATAGACCCATTCTTTTAACTCTGAACGGCAAAATTTCCTTTAGCCCCAAAAGATTCATTTACGAGACATTTTGGTCAGATGAAGCCTTATTTAGATCTATTGTTAACAATGTTTGGGCTAAGGAAATTTTAGGTTCTTGGGCTTATCAAAATTCTTCCAAATTAAAAGCCATCTCGATTGAAGCCATTCGCTGAAAAAAATCTTTTCTTGGCAATGGGGCTGTTAAAATTAAAGAAATTCAATTGAAGCTTGAACAAACCCATACCCAGATTCTCTCGACCCCAAATGATTCTCTGTTAGTAAAAGAAGCTAACCTTAGAAAAGAGCTTGCCTTGGTCCAACATGCGGAAGTTAAATATTGGCAAGCCCGAACTAATGATAATTGGTTAAAGTTAGGGGACTACAGTACTAAATTTTACCATGCATATGTGCTATCTAAAAGACGTCATAATTCTATAATGGCCATATATTCGGAAAGTTCGAGTTGGAAAACTTCCCTTCCGAATATTCACAATGTCTTCCGCTGCCATTATCAAAATCTTTTTGAGCAATCTACCAATTCTTATCAGTTTGATGTTGGGCCTGAGACTCAATTGATTAATGAGGATAAAGCTAATCTTCTTAGGCCTATTTCTGATCTTGAGATACTCCATGTCGTTCACCGAATGCCCACCAATAAATCCCCTGGGCCCGACGGATTCTCAGCCCATTTCTTTCAAGCCCATTGGTCAGCAATTGGTCCTTCTATTTGCAAAATGGTTCGGGGTTTCTTTTATTCTCAAACTTTACCGAAAGAATTAAACAAAACTCTCATTGTTTTTATTCCGAAAAAAGAAAACCCTACTCAAGTTGAACATTTCCGCCCTATTAGTCTTTGCAATGTCCTTTACAAGATTATTTCCTCGGTTATGGTTGCAAAGGCTCAGACCTCTCGTGAGTCGTGAATAAAATTATTTCCCCGTTCCAAATTGCTTTCATCCTGAACCGCAACATTCAAGACAACATTCTAATTACTCATGATCTGTTGCACTCAATGAGACACCATAAATCAAAATTGGGAGAATCAGCGGTCAAAATTGATCTTTCTAAAGCTTATTACAGGGTTGAATGAGGATATCTTAAAAAAGTTCTTCAATTTTATGAATTTCCTCAAATCTGGATAGATTGCATCTATCAATGTGTCTCAACAGTCTAGTATTCTTGGGAGAATCTTTCACGCCTTCTCGGGGTCTCCGTCAAGGTGACCCTCTATCTCCGTATCTTTTTATTCTTGTCCTTGACTCTCTTCTTCGTAAATTGGACATTCAAGTTCAGAACAACGAGATTAAAACAGTTTCTTCTAGTCCGCTTCGCCCTAAAATTCCTATTCTTGCTTTTGCGGATGACTGCTTTGTATTTCTTAGGAATGACCTCAGATCAATAGAAGCTTTCAAAAACACTATCCTAGGATTCTGTTCAACATCGGGCCAGCTCTTCAACCTGGAAAAATCTTCGATTATTTTCTTCCCTTGTACATCAAAAGACAAATATCAATCAAAAGACAAATATCTGGGCTTGCCGTTAATTACTGGAAGGGTGACACGTGATTTATTTCAAGAGTTGCACTCCAAATTTCAAGAAAGGGTGACTAAATGGAGGTTTAAATTCTTATCGAAAGCAGGAAGGCTAACCCTTCTCAAAGACACGGCTCAAGCTCTTCCTCCGGCTTACACTATGGCCTCTTTTTTGCTCCCAAAAACCATCCTTTCCAAATAAACTGCTCTTATGAGATCTTATTTTTGGAATTCTAATCCTTCATTGAAAGGATGGCCCTTAATCTCTTGGAGCCGGATTGCTAAACCTCTTAGTGAAGGGGGGCTTGGGGTTAAAGATCTCCAGAATATGAATATAGCCTTCCAGCTTAAAAATTTATGGAGACTGTGGTCTAATCCTAACTCCCTCTGGGCTAAACTCATCAAAGCCAAATACTTTCCTTCCTCATCGCTGTTGGATTCTCAAAACCGAAAAGTTGCGTCTTGGGCGTGAAGAAACCTCCATAAGCAACTTCCTTTATTTTGTCAAGCCATTGCTACCAGAATAGGGGATGGACAATCTACATTGTTTTGGACAGACCAATGGGTAGGTTATTGCCCTCTCATAGATATTACTACCAGGAGACTACCTTGTGGATGGTAAAATAAAACGGTAGCCCAATGTCGAGATAACCAAGGATGGAAATTTGGCCTTCTTAAATGGTTCCTACCCACAGAAACACCGGATATTCTCAATGCCTATCCATGGCCTTTACATCGGTATCCAGATTATCCGATCTGGAAACCAAGGAGGGTATTTTTACAATCAAAAGCACTTATAAATGGCTCATTCACTTAGATGAAGAAAAGGAATCCCAAGCTTATATTCCTTGGCATCTCTTATGGAAACTGCTGTGCTTAAATAGACACAAACTTTTTGTTTGGCAGTGCAATCAAGAAGCTCTCCCAACCTCCTCCAAAACTGGAAAAAAAAAACATATCATCCAATCTCCTTTATGCCCTCTCTGTAACCAAGAGGAGGAAACTTTTATTCACCTAGTAAACACTTGCCTTGTCCTTCAAAATTGTCGAGATACTTGTAGTGTTACTCCGCTCGAGTCTCCGAATATGTTCATCCACCTTCTATAAAATCCAGGTTTCAAATCCAAAAACTGGGCAATTATCATGAACCAAATACATTCATATTGGGTTATCTGGAGAAATCGAAATGAAAATATTGTTCAACAACCATTCTTTTTCAACTACAGAAGTCAAGCATCAGCTAATGGAATTAAAAAAGAATCTTATGAGCACTTTAGAATTAAAGCGAACTTCGACCCCTACTAGAGTTCCAACTGTAATCGCTTGGAAACCATCAAACAAAACAACATTCAAGTTACCTATAATTTTATTTGTCGAACTCAGTCTTCACCTCCGCAGCTCCGGCCACTTCTATCTGACTGTCATCTTCTACTTTCTATGTTCAGCCATGTTTGGTGTTCTTTTGTGTACCGGGAAGCTAATGCAGTAGCAGATCAACTCGCCAAGCAAGCGGCTGGAATTAGAACAATGAACTATCAGTTTACTAGAACTCCTTCCTTTTTGTATAATGCTTTGCTGGCAGATCGGTAGGAAGGGGTTCCATTAGATATATTTGCTATTCGGATAGTAGTACTAAGCTTATAACATAAACTTATGTACTCCCTCCGTCCCGCTACAAACCGCACGGTTACTGTTTGCACGGGGATTAAGGAAAAAAATAATGACATAAATGTTGTGAGTGTAAAAGTAAAATAGGAGATAGAATGAGTGGAGGGAATAGTAAATTATAATGGTGTTGTGAGTATTAAAATAATGTAGGAGAGAGAATGAGTGGAGGGAATAGTAAAGATTATTTGTCATTTTAGGAAGTGTGCAGTTTGTAATGGGACGCCCAATGAGGAAAGTGTGCAGTTTGTAGCGGGACGGGGGGAGTATGTGTTTATGCTTTTTATATAAGTCTGCTAGTTTGACCAAAAAAAAAAAAACTATTCTCTCTTCCTATTTATATAGGCCACATTCCCTTTTTGTCCGTCTCATTCTTTCCACTTACAAAACCCAATGCACATTAATGGCTCAATTTCCCATTACATCCCTAACTAATTAAATTTTTCACAACCTTTTACCTTCACAATATATAATAAAAGCAAGGGTATATATGTAAAAATATAAGCTAGAAAAGTGTTTATTATACTATCTTAATCCTAGAGCTTTTGTCTAGTGGCCAAAAAAAAGTGGGAAGGAGGGATTATCAAATTGGGGCATGGCTTCACTATAAAATGTGCAGATGGGTAAACGGTAATTCAAACAAAATCTAAAAAATGACTATAAGCTAATTTGAAGAAGAAACAAATCATTATTTGTAAAACCAAAAATCAACCATTGAGTGCATGAATCACTACTTGAAATCCCTCCTCTCCTCCTATTTAACCTCTTTCAAAGAGATGTGTAGGAAAACGTTTCTCCAAATGTAAACAACAGTCTTTAAGCATGCAATAGAAACTGAATCACTGGGGTTATGAAATTGAATAGAAAGCAAATCAATATGAAATGAAGTGCTTGAATCAGTTATCTACATCTTTCAAACGGAAACAGGGAGGATATTGAAAGAAAGGTTAAATACTACACAACTAGTACTAGGAGTAGCAATTTCTTACCCATGAGTTGCCCATTAATTTTGTATCATGCTCTTTGGACAGTTGTACAGTGTACCAAATTAGTGCAATGTACATTAAATTTAAAGCATCATATGTTTAATGGATAATACCTATTGGGCACCCATTGCCACCCCTAATCACTGATCAAAATACCATGTAAAGAGCAATAATAAATTCTAGAATGTCCCCTTAAAGAGTTCACTTTCAAAAACTATGGCTTCAATCTCAATGACTTTTAAACCGTTCTTAACCCTTTGTATAGTGACTCATTCATAAAAAAATATACATGTATATATAGAATGTTCCACAACGAAAACATCTCAAAAACAGCAGAAATCCTGCCTGCACCAAGGAGGGATGTGAAATTGGAGGACAATCCGAGGCAAGAGATGCAGGAAACAGTTAAAAAGCCTCCTCGAATTATTAGCATATTTCTAGTTCGGATCAAAATCTCCATGCAAAACAACACGATCAACTAATCTACAAATAGCATTGACACGGCAAAAATAACCCTTGAATTATTACCGCAGCCTAATTAAAGTATCTCTTAAAATACAATCTTAATCTTTTCCAATGCATTAGGAAAAGGGAGACACATAACTAGGACAACACCAGCAACAAAATATAACATCAGTCAAAATTACCACCAAACCACTCAACTGGAAAACGATTACAAAAATATCTTCAAAATTGTCAAACAAGCTTAGGTATCTTGAATCAACACATTGCTTTATGAGAAAATGGCATAAATTTACATACCTTGAAAATTAAAGGCGATCTGGCTAACCAATCCAGCCCTAAAACCTTGGTAGAAGTCTGATACGAAGCCCAAACCACATTATCATCACCAACCCTCCGTGATACAGAAAAATCCCAAGCGTTGTTTGCAACATCATAAGCCGGCTCAAACGTCGTCAAACCACCATGAACATAACTAGTATACTTCAATTTACAGTTTCCAGAATCAAATGCGTAATTCGCCGAAAGCTTATTAGCTGAATCTAGCACAAGCGTTCCGTCTAGTGCCGTCCGATTATCGGCCCTAGCGTGAGTGTAGGTCAAATTCAACGGCCTGTCCGCAACTCTAACCGTATTCATGAACTGAAATCCTACGTCCTAACAAACAATTTCGAATTTCTGATATTGTTCAAGTAGGATGTAGGAGTACCTTTTTGGGAACGTCGTAGTCGATGATGAAGAAGCCAGGCTTTTCTAGAGAGAGGCAGAGGCCGTTGAGGGAAGGACCTCCAACGAAGGTGGCGTCGGTCATGGAGGCACGGAGGTTGACATTGCCACTGTTAACGGCGATTGAGCCGGCGGCGGCGCGGTCTTAATGGCCATATCGGCCTTTGAGTGAAGCTTTCATCATCTTCGCCGGACGGAATTGAGGTGATTCGGTACTCGGTGGAGAAAACAGGCCGCCGGGAGGGGTGGATTTATATGTTTCGCGTTTATGGTGCAACCGCAAGAAGCCATAAAAGATGGGCCATGAGAATTGAGAGCCCATTTAAGTCTAACCCAAGTCCAAAGTAATAAGCCCGTCTATATAAACATAGCTTACAATTACGGCCCATTTTTTAGATCTTCTCACCTTTCCTCTTCAATTACTTTGCAAATTTCTTCTACTCCATCCAATAATAATACTCCCTTCGACCCACTTCAAGGATCCTAGTAGTATTTCATAGTAGTATTTCACGCTTCTTAAGATTTTTTTTAAAAAATAATAAGGAATTGCATGTGAGTAGAAGATTAGAGGAGAGGGAATATAAAAGTTAAAATATTTAATCTTTCTCCCTCTTTTTGATTGGTTTTTTTTTTAAATATGTTAACATTATAATAAGGGCGTAATGAATGAAACTCTTAGTCTGAAACGGATCAAAAGGTAAAGTAAAACTCTTAAAGTGGTACGGAGGGAGTAACAATTTTTAAAATTGCATAGAAACATCTAATTTTCTTCGATTTTTAAAATTACATAGAAACATCTCATTTTCTTCGATTTTGACCATAAAATCAAAGTAGAACAAATTTTCAATGACGAAAAGAGAGTATCATTTTCTTTAGCAATGCTAGAGACACAAAAGAAGTTTACAATAACATAGTTACAAACGGTAACGATATATTATTGATTGAATCGATTGTACACCCTCGCACTCTAATTATATGCGCCAACAAAATCATAATTCATCATTACATTTTTTTTGTGAATTTAGTATTACTAAATGTTTTTTTATATCAAACTAAAGATTATTTGTGATCTAATATAATGTGTTCTTTGATTTCATTTTTTGTGAATTTAGTATTACTCAATTTTTTTTATATCAAACAAAAGAGCATGATGTAAGTATAATGAATTACATTTTATAATATTAATTACATTTTATAATATTACGTTTTATTATCGAGTGCAAAAATGAATTACGTTTTTTTAACACTTATAATATTGGAAATTTCAATTTTACACCTTTAAATTTTAATAAATGACATTTTACTATCGGAGAATTATCATTTTATTAATTTTAGGAAGGAGTTATTGTCACTATAATGCATCTTTATTCAAATGAGGCAAATGAAAGTTATTGCCTCCCTTGGCTTTCATTATCTCGATCATGACAGCTTGTAATGATATGAATATCTTATTCAAGGTTGATGCATCTAACTTGTTATAGGCCTCGTGAACAGCATTCAATAGTTCATCAACGTTTTTGCATGTGTGTTTCTGTTTGCAATGACTGAATTGCCCTAAAAAAAACCAAGTCTAGTACATTTAGGTCAGGTGAGTTAGGTGGCTGGAAAGCGAGGGTAATGTTAAAACCATCTGAACTCGCAACAGCCCGAAAGTCCTCGTCGTCATTGTTTATATGAGGCCTTGCATTATCCCATTGAATCGTGATGTTCTTGCTTGCATTTGCAGGCCATACACGTTTGATTGCGGGTACTATTTAGTTAATTAGAGTGTCTTTAACCACCGCTTTTGTTATTGACTCAATGGGTTTAGTGACCGGTGTTCCCTTAAGTCTATTTTTGCTATTCCTTTTTGCCGGATCTATAAAAGTAAAAGGAAATATCCCAATTTTCCCATCAAAGATAACATCTCCATCACTCCCAAAAACGGGCCTAGCAGCTCCAGAAATGAACATAATTTTTGGAATAAATCTTTTTGATTTGCATGTCTTATAAGGATCAGGTTCATTCGGCAAGAGATAGTACTTCTCATTTGTACTAGACAATTGAAACCATTTTTCATCTACGTGAACATCATGATGCATATCCTTAAATTTTGTTAAATCCAACACATTATCATGCATCAATTTAGAAAGTGAGAACTGTAACCTTTGGTATTTGTTGGCATTTGTTAGTTGTGGCTTGATTGCATTTGAGTGCCTTCGAATAGTTTCATTTTTTGCCCATCTTTCAACTGTGCTCTTACTCACACCAAGTTTTTGAGATAGTCTCCTTATTGTGCCCCTTGATTTGAGTGGTATTTGTTTTACTGCAGCCGAGTCTATCACCTTCTTTGGATTGCTCTTCTTCCCATTCCTCTTTGCTCTAACATCGATGGGAAGACCTGCTGCCTTTTGAGCTCGAACAAGTGCCCAGATTTTGCCAACAGTTCTTGTGCTAACTGCCCACCTTTTGGAAGCTTCATCAGCTTTAGAGAAATTCACATGTCCATCACCATGATGCTCAAGTAGAAATTCAGCAATACATTGCCTTTTAGAATCTGAGAGATCTTTTCCTCTCATCTGGAAGGCCTTTTGAATCTTTTTTTAGCTTTTGTAAATGTTGTAAATATTCAGATGCTCGCTGTTATGTATGAAAAATATTAAGATTTCGCTCCATTCAAGTTTAAAGTTCCCTCCTATTAATTTGTGTTAAGTCCTTGAAAAACAGGAGATTAAATTTGGTGGGTTTTCTTAAGTTTCCCTTCCAGTAGAGATATTTGCAAGTGGGTGAGAGTGGGGGACAAATCTTTTCAGGGAAAAAGTAGAAAAATTAACTTTTGGTTAATTTTTTTCTCTCTCTTCTAATTTTCACCCACTTTACTTTCTTTATTTATTGTTTGACTGTTTTCTTAATCTCCGTGTAAAGTCAACTCAGAACAATAAATTGGGACGGAGGGAGTACAATTTTTATAGATTGACACAATTATCCTTTGGTATTTTTGGAAGTGATGAAAACATTTTAAAAAGGTACTATTATATTCACACCACATTTCACTTACCAGCTACATTTTCTAAGTCAAAATATAATCAATTATAATCATGACACAAATTTGACTTTAAACATACCATAATTAAGTAATTTTTTTTGGAGTAAGTGAATCTATTTTTTTTTATTATTGTTTATCTTTCCATTGTCCATAAGAAAATAGTCAATTACTTGTGATCCCTTTCATTCATTTTTTTGGATAAAAAATGATTTGTTAAATATATTTGCTATAATATTATATTTATTCCTTTAATATTGTTTTTAATATACTATACTATACAAAAATATTTGTCAATAAATTCACCTCTTAAATAATATAATTATGTGGTTTTAAGATATTAATTAATAGATTCTCCTTACAAATTAATTATTTTAAAATTATATAATTTTTTTATCATCATGTCTTTTTTTTTTCATTTTCTCTTCTCTCTTTGATTGAGACCACAATAAGGAAAAATATTAGGGAAAAATACCAGAAACTCCCTCTAAAAAACATTCATATTCAAAAAATTCAACAAATAATTCTCTTATCAAAAAAAACCTAAAATTATATATTCAATATCGAAAAGCCAAAAATTTATTGATTTAACTTTTTCTTTAAGTTGGAAGCTTTGTGTGGATGATTTTTTTTAATGTTGTTACATGTTAAGAATGTAAAATTTATCGAGTATGCTTTTGCTTACTGGATAACTGCATGCAACTACTATACGAGACGACGAAATCATGCTCCGCCACTAACCACTTTGATGTGCAATCGCAGCGGAAGCAATTAAACAATAACCCAAGAACACACACCAAGCAATTGAGAAATCGAAAGAGAAAAGAGATGGAAATTATTGGGGTTTTGAACCTTGTCTCTGTATTATTATGTGTTATGTCTCATATGTTTACATAGGATTACAAACTGTATTTATATGTTACAAACCCTAGCCTAAACCAAGACCAAATAAACAGAAACCCGTTCAGGCCCAAAACCCCCCGTCAGCCTTGAGGCGCCCGCCTCAGAAGATGCTACGCCAAAGCCAAGCTACTGGACGCGAAGCGCCCGCCTCGATCAAGGCCATGTGGCCGCCTCAAAGCTGCAACAAACGGCCCCAAGCTACGGCTCTCCATGCGCCCGCCTCAATCAAGATGAGGCGCCCGCCTGGCGACGGAAAAAAGAAGCCATACCATACCTCGGAGGGCGCCGGGCCCTTTCCCAGGACATCGAGCCATAATATTCAACAATCTCTACCTTGGCGAGCATTCACCCAACCCAACAGAAGATACAAGGAATCAACACCCGTGTAGACATCGAACCTCCCCATCTCTAACAGCTAGAAATGTGCAACAAGTTCAAACAGTGCTTGAACTTGTCAGTGGTAACCGGCTTCATCAACATATCAGCAACATTCTCCATAGTGTGAACCTTCTCACGGTAAACATAACTAACTTTTTTTTGCACGTTGATTAAAAAAAAAAGATAAAAAAAGGTATTATCACGAAGATGGAAATTAAATTAGGAGAGAGAATAAATGATAGAAATAGTAAGTTTATTGATGTGTTGAATATAAAAGTAAATTAAAAAGAGAAATGAGTAAGAAAAATATTGTTTTCTTTTTTTTTTTTTGTCATTTTGGTTACTGTAGTTTGAATCGGGACGTAGTAAAAGAAAAAATAAGTTTGATTTAAGATAAAACAGAAGAAGAGTAAGCATTTTTCTTATATGCTCCCTCCGTCCCACATTAATCTGTAAAAAGACACTTTTTAGACGTTTCACAAAAATCTGAAAGTCTCAAAATGAAAATGGGATCCACTTGTTATACTCACAACAATTACCCACTAATATCGCTTTCTCCCTCCTAACCAACCATTTACACTCACAACACATCACCTTTTTCACTTTTTAACTTAATTCTTGTACCAAACAATTTTGTGCGCATATCTCCGAGACAGAGAGAGTACACGGTTACACGGATCACGAAGTGGTGAGTAGAGGTAGTGAGAGAGAAGAATTAATCAATCCAACGGCTCAAGTGAGAGGCTGTGAAAGAAAACAATGGACATAAAGAAGGGAAGATCTAGGCTGATAAATCTCTTGATGTACAGTATCTGGATATGGTAAAATGTCGAAAAAGTTAACCCTACCAAATGAAAAGAAGAGAAAGGATTGCGTAATTGGCGTGAGGTATAAGTAACATTCTCATTTTATTTTAGGTGACATCAATCACTGTTGCTTCCGTATAAGTTAAGAAGTAGTACAGAGTTGGCTGAAATCATCAGTCCTAGTCCTACCTTTGGTTAACACTACTCAACTGTCACAACACTCTTTAACTTTAATTCGTAGGAGACTCACTTCCCTAATTTTCTCATTTTCGTACTCTTTCCGTCCCGTTCAATATTTCACCACATAAATTAAAAAAATGGGAAAATGATTGTGAGATAAAAGAAGTGAGTGGATATGACAAATGAGGTTCACAATTTAAATATGTGAATAAGAAAAGATAAAGCTTCTACCGAAACATTCATTCGGATAAAAAGTGAAGTTTCAAACGAGAAGGAGGGAGTACATTATACTACCCGTTATTTATTAGCCATTGATTTGTATTGTTTCGACATATAAATAAGACAGAATGAAATAATATATTTTAAATCCAAGTAGTAGTGAAACTATTTGAGACAGATAAGACGTGATAATACGGCATATCGATCCCACATCTATAAATACTCCCTTCGTTTCAATAGTAGCTTCCCATTTTGTTATTTTGGGTGTCCCGTTAATAGCTTTCACTTTCCTTTTTTGGCAAAGAAATTTTCACTATTCCCTCCACTCATTCTCTCTCCTCCATTATTTTAAACTCACAACACCATTATAATTTACTATTCTCTCCACTCATTCTCTCTCCTATTTTCAAATTACACTCACATCATTTTTACTTTTCCCCCAATTCCTTAATTTGCGTGCTGCCCAAGAAATGGGCAGCTCTTATTGGGACGGAGTAGTATATAATAACAAGCTTTTGATAATTAAAGAGGCTTTGAGGGGCATTTTCGTCATTTCACGACGTGACGAAATGGAAATAAAGAAGGCTAAAAAGGCATGTGGCAAGCAATGATTGGCGGAGGTTTTTTTTTTTTAATCAATTCGAACACGTGTCGGGCGTTAGGTGAAGGGCATTTTCGCCATTTCCATGGCGCGTGTAAAACACACGCCGACAAGGGCGCATGGCAGCTTGGGTTTTTCCTTTTTTTTTTTTTTTTTTTTTTTTTTTTGGGTTTGGTTTGGACACGTGGTGTCATTTGGTTGGTTATGGTTTTTTTTTTTCCACCCATTTCTTTTACCTAAATTATTTTATAATAAATTAGTTTTATTTAAAAAAAAATTACAGCAAAATTCATAATTTTTTTTCCTCTTTAAATAGAGACTATTTTCATTTGATTTGAACACAGAAAAAAAAACCTTTTTTTAAAATATAAATTTCTTATTTATTCTTTGTTAATTTTCCTTTTTAATTTTTCAATATGATATTAGTCAAAATTAATTAAGTGTCAAGTTTTTTTAATTATAAATGACTAGAATAAGCCCGAGTTCGAGGACACTTTTTTTTTTTTTATTAAGCCCGTGTCCGAGGACACGTTTTTTTTTTTTTAAATTAAGCCCGTGTCCGAGGACACGTTTTTTTTTTAATTTAATATTTTTTTTAAGAGCATAATGGAAAATGGACAAATGTATGAGGGCAAAATGAAAAATTCGGCACTTGGTACTGTTCATTCAACTGTAGCAAGTACCGTTCCCATTTATACTATAGATAATGATAATAATAATAATTTTACTACATCTAAAAATAAAGAATATAAAAAAAATAAAAGTGATGGGGTATAGGATAATGAGTTGAAAGTGGTAATATGGTTATTGAGTTTATTTTAGTTCGATACATCAAACAATTTATTTATTTTATTTAAAAAAATTGAATCATAGTATATAAAATATTAATAAAGACGAATATCGGGAAAGATGGTTGCTTAACTTGCCGTATCTATTTTTGCGTACTATGAAATTTATTTATAAGATAGTAATTATTTTGATTGAAAAAAAAAGAAAAAAATAGTGAAGAAAAAAAATTGAAGATAAATAAATTATTATTTCAATTTTTTTTTTATGTGGGTAGAAAATGGTTTATGTACTCATTTTACTGAAAACTTGGTCTCAATTTTTTAAGTCTCCATCTATATATTTAAAATAGGTCATTCGATCATTTTAAGATATATTGAGTAATAAATATTGTCTCTATAGATGCTCTTTATACTAATCAATGTTTAATCTACTTTGCAATTTAAATAATTTTATAGCTCCCTTCATCCCAAAATGAGTTATAAAAAATTTTCAAAAATTTGGTATTTATTTTGAATAAATCAAAATTTTGCTATAACCAATATATGTCGCCCCATCCAGAGTTAAAAGATAAATGATTCTAAATATTGATATGTAATGATTATAATACTGGCCAATCTGATGTTTGTACCGACAATATAGCATTCAAGAAAGTTTTTCGCAATATATAAAAATAACTCGCTTTTCTGTTTGTTTTATTTTATTTCTCATCTTTTGAGCATGCAGTTTCGATAACTTAGACGCATATTCTCAAAGTGCTATTTTGTTGTAAACATTAAAAAAATGGAATATCGCTTCAAATAAAAAAAATGGGGATATATGTAGTGTTTTACGGGGGAGGGGGGTCAATAACTCCCCGTGCATCGCACAGATGCAACCCTAGATTTATTTTATTGACCTTCAATCTGATATTTGTACTGACAAGATAGTGGTAATTAAAGGGACTTTGAAGGGCATTTTAGTCAATTCATATCGTGGCAAAATAGCAAATAACCCCACTGAAAATAAACGTGGCATGCTGTGATTGTTGTAGAAATGGTGTGTTCCGTACACGCGCCGACAATTTCGCGTGTATGCAAGAGATTTTTTGTTTTCCATTTCGGACATGTGTCGACCGTTCATTTAAGGGCAATTCCGACATTTTCCTCCGTGGTAGATTTGAATTTTTATAAACAACATCATTGTGTATTTATAAAGTATATATGGTTATTTAATATAATAATAATCTATACACATACACATACATACACACACACACACACATAAATATATATATATATATATATATATATATATATATATATACTCCCTCCGTCCTAACTTACTTCACAAATACTGTTTGCACTGGTTTTAAGGAGGGAGTATTATATTGAAAGTGTTGTGAGTGTGAAAATAAAATAGGAGAGAGAATGAGTGGAGAGAATAGTAAATTATAAGGGTGTTGTGGGTATTAAAATAATGTAGGAGAGGGAATGAGTGGAGGGAATAGTAAAGATTCTTTTCCATTTTAGGTAAATTTTAAATGTGTGAAGTAAGTTTTGGGACGCCCAAAAGTGGAAAGCACAAGATTGTTTCTAGATCGGAGGAGTATATATATATATATATATATATATATATATATATATATATATATATATATATATATATATATATATATATATATATATATATATATGTGGGAGTGTGATGAATGCGGGTTTGAGTTTTATATATATATAAGCGGATATTAATGTGGAGTTTTAATTTAATGCTGGATAGATATGGTTATTGGGTTTATTTTAGTTCGATATATCAAACAATTTATTTAAATATTTTTTAAAAAAATCTTTGAAGCATAGTTCGATATCTATAATTTTTATGTAGTAAATATTTTAAATTGTACGATAATATATTTTTCATTTTACTATATTTGTATTACTGTTTTAATCTTACGATGTGACTATTTATAAAATTCAAGTGGATATTTATCCAATGTTGGTCTTTTATTTTAATAGTAACGCCCGTGCATCGCACGGGAGTAAGTCTAGTTTTTATTAATTTTATTATTTACTTTTAACCCCTAAAAATTGTTTACGCCGTTTATAAAATAAAGTAAAAGCCGGATAAACCCTAAATCTAATGGTTTAATAATACGATTTCATTATTTTTTTTTCTCTAATCAGCGTCAATCCATTCTCTTCTCTCTTCCTCGACGCAGTTCACACCACATTGTAGAGGAATTCATGTGAGGACCCCGACCCGGAACCTACACGTGTCCCAAGCTGGAGCGTCCTCAAACTAACCCAAATATCAAAAACTTTTAAATTCTTTATTTAAAACTTTCAAAATAAATGTAAGTATTATAACCATTTTCAAAATAAGTCTACACCTTTTCACAACGGAGAAATAGTTGACTAACTTAGAAAGTACGAAACTGTTAGTTACAAAAAGACATCGGTTATAACAATGAATGAAGATTAACTAATACAATTCCCATAAATGATTTATACTAAAGTACATTTTCTATACCAATCAAATCAACCCGACAATCCCCAAAATATAACCTCCAAACTCCTTACCGCCCTTACTTGGCCGGTCCACCTGTCTCGGAATCTAAAACAAGAAGGGAGAGGGTGAGAATAAATCTCAAAGCAAGCTATTATGAATGCAAAGCAATATGCCATATAAGATGCAACACATAACAAGTTGCACATAACACGTTGGAAAAGTCGTAAACACCTTACATTACCTTGGTTTACCTTTTCCCGTCTCGAATGATAGTCGTACAACATTGGGTATAATAATACTCCAATCTTACAGCCGTGGCCGCTTAAGCAATACTCACGTCTTATAAGACCCGTTTTTCGGGGAACCAAATAAGACGGTAGCAACTCTGTAAGGCTTTTCGCTCACTACGTATGCTATACCCCAAACCGTGGCCACGAAGGGGACGGTCGCGGGTATAACATAATCCGATCACATTAGGTCACACTTCCATAATTGATCGTATTATGTTATACCCCCAAATGTCAGCTGACTCACACATAATCAAGCACATAATAGATACTTGAATAAATCCACAAAGGGGATAAACAACATAGCAACATGGTAAAATATACTCATGCTCAATCAACATCATAGTGTAACATTTCTTTAACACACTATGCATAAATAAGCAATATAGCCACATGGTAAAATATACTCATGTACAACAATAATCGAGTGCGCATTTATATAATACACTAAGCATAATCCAATCCATAAATAGGTACTCAAGTAAGATAATGAGATATCATCAACCTATCTTACTTAGTCATTATATGACAATATATGATCTTTATAAGGATCCAAATTCCATTTACCAATTTAGAATCATTTCTGTTAAGTTACCAAACTAGGTTAACTAGCGCTTTCCAAGCAACATTCAAAGTACTTCCCCAATTCCATTTTAATCGCTTAGGATGTCAATGTGTAGCCAAAGTATTCTACTTTAATCTAGGTTAAAGAGATTTCTTTTTGGTTCGAGTTTGATTAGGTTTGAATAGCTCTAAACTTGATGTGAAAAACCGTGCCAGGGCACGACTCGTGCCCCGGGGCACGACTCGTGCCCATTGCACCATCCTTCGATTACGTCGTCCCCTACAAGGCACGACTTCCTTATAACTCTAGTCACGACTCGTCCCTCACCTCAGGCACGACTCGTGCCACCAGGCACGACTCGTGACCTGAGCCCAGAATCAACATAAATACAGAAATTACTCATACCCATTTGTCCCAACCAAAGTTTTCCCTTGTCTTGAACACCTAGAAAAGCATACCCACTTCATGGATCTCATAATACATACTTTAAACTCCCAAATTGATATACCTACATCATTTAACACTAGATTTCCAACCCATTTCATTTACACATTCCAAGTTAATCCCTTTAAATCTACTCATTCCATTTTCTTACACCTTTTTGACACTTCATGAATAACAACATTTTTCTAGGACATTAACCACTTTCTCAACCCAAGAAGATTTTACAAGCATCAAATAACCATTATACCCAATAACAACCTTAGACAATTCATGAACATTAAAGGAAAGGAAAGGTCATCATAACTCATATACTAACCCATGTAACCAAAAATGATTAAATCTTATATCTTTTACCCTTTTGAATCACTACCCATTTCAAGTTTCATTCTCCAATTCTAACTCCCTCCATCTCTTTCCTTCTTTAACACTTCCAAAAACAACAATATTCTCTTATTAACTTAACCAATTTCTTTAGTTCAAGAAAGTTCCCAAAGTCTCCAATAAACATTATAACAACAATAATAACCATAGTATCTCATGAACATTAGAGAAAAGAAGGGTCATAATAACTTACTTTAAAATGGGAGATGGATTTAAGACTTTCTTAGCTTGAAGAACTCCTCTTGGTCTCCCGATTCCAAAAGTGCTCTCGGATCTAGAAATGGTGAGGGATTGCTCTTGGGGAGGCTTGGAATGTGAAGCTTCAACAAAGGTCTTCCATGGCAAATAAGAGAGAGAAAGTGAAGAGGTAGAAGATGAAGAGGGAGGGAGGTGGAGTATGAAGATGGTAAAAGGGGAGGGGGGGCCGGATCAAGGAGGAGATTTGGGGAGGGTTTTAGGGGAGTTTGTCCCCCACTCACAAACTCCCTACACACTTCTTTCACAATTTAAAATATTTCTCCCACTCATAACATTTTATTTGTCCATTTTATTACCACTCCATTCTATGACTTTATTTATTTCTAATTATTATTTTTCCTTAAAACATTATTTATTTCCTTATCATTTTATCCTAATATAAGGATTTAAAGATATAAAGTAAACGGATAAAGTTAACATTAATAATAAAAGCGTATAATGTTATACCAAAATAGTGTCTAGGGTTAGGGTCGTTACATTCACTTCCCCTTAAAGAAAATTCGTCCCGAATTTGACCGTCACTTACCTAACAGATCAACCCGCCTCGGTTACATGTATACCTCAGACTTCAATTCCCAACTAATCTCTTCAATGTTGTAATTCTTCCCCAAAATTTTCTAATTCCAATAATAATATGATATTACCCTATAAGCTTCTCCAAACTCACCCCAACAAATTAGAGATCGATGTTTTCTTCCCAACTATGCCTCATACGGTTTTATCTCAATGCTAGAATGATAATTGCTATTATACGCACCCAACCACTAGTAATCGTAGGACCTATCGACTACTAAAATCCATTGTACATGCCCGTAGCATATCATCAACAACAAGTAATGATTCCTCAACTTTTCACAAGGTTAAACTTAATAGCATTCCTACCTTCCCAAAAGGACTTTCCCGAACGATGTCTATCCGATCCATTTAACACTATGAGTTTTATACAATCGAACTATCCCCTAACATAAGTGAGGACTTTATTAATAACATCTCGAACCCTCTCTTCAAGATAAACCTCGCATAACCACGCCCATCGCCTTTCTCATAACTAACATCTCGTCAAGCTATATAAATAACGGGTAGAAAATATAATTCAACCTTTCTATAACAAAATAACATACCCTCCTTTCCTTCCAATGCAACTTAATCACAAAATTTATAAGTGATAAACTCTCAAGTTCAACCTAGAACTCTAAATATTTTAATAAATCTTCTAACATCAACATTCTATTATTACCATTCAATATTCCAATATGTTCGTGACTAGTGGCAAATCAATATTCAAATTGAAGGGTTGGCCGCCCACAACGGAGCCGATCCAACTCCAAAACAAAAACCGAGTCCACTGCGACTTCCACATTAATAACTCCACAATTTATCAATTATTTCTGATCAAAACTTTTAATACAATTAATCACTATAGGGAAACTAGATTGCTTTTCTACTTGCTTCGTACGAACTATAACTTTAAAGTAACATGTCTTTCGAAAATTTACAACATTTTCCAAAATTTCCAATGATAATATAAGAAGAGATCCAAAGAGACCCGAATGGTTTACTTATTTAAAACCGGCCCATACCAGCTTTAATTAACTAAACCACTCGTAAATTTCAAAGGATTGACAAGCTAACAAAATAACTCGAGTGATTTAATTATCTACAACCGTCCCATACCAAAGGGTAGATAGTCAAATTACTCACGTATTTTAATTTACACGAGAATGGTTTACTTACCTTATTAATTCAACTATCCCCGAAGGGCACAATTGCTCATACCGAAGTTCGATATACAACCCAAAGTTTTAAAGCACATTTAAAACAATTCTAACATAATATTTTTGTTTGACTTCTCATTATAGTGTAGCCACCACTCATAATATTTTTACTTAGTTAATTTCTCTATAAGAAAACACAATCTCGCAATACTATTACTATCTCCGATAAATAACACTAAGACAACCATTAAGATTATAAACTAGGTAAATCATCCTCAATCCAATAATGTCTCAAGTTGTATATTCAACACTTTTACTTAATTTGAGTAATCTATCCCCTACCTTTGATATTGGTATCGCACCTAGCAACAACATATGGTAAACATCTAGTTCCCAATCAAATACCAAAATTTCTAACTCGAAAATAAAATTGGAACTCACATAGATCAATCATTTCCGAATTTCAATTAAACCTTACAGTATAATCTAACTTATCTCTCAATAACCATCAACAAACTCAAAATCCGTATAACGTCAATATCTTTCAAGCATCACACTAATCCTTCATATGATTCACGTAACTAAGTCGAACTATAGTATATAATCATCCTAAAGTATCCTGTCTTCCAATAAGATTCATCCTCATTTTCTCAACTAATGATAATCAATTTTCAAAACGAACCATATACATATATTACCAATTTCTGAAGTTGATCCTTTAAGTCACCAATAACTGTATCTATTATACTTCTTCGCATTCACCCTATTTACCTCTCCATAACTAATACACAATCCACAAAGCAAAACGGTCATACTATATATAAATGTTGTCTTAAGTATATCCTTAAAGCAAATTTTTCGCTGTAATTGTAACACTCAAAAATTTCAACTAATAACCATTGAGTATCCTACTAGTTTCTAAAATCGTCATACAAATCGTCAACAAGTGCTAACGAATACTTATTCTTCACAGCTACCTATTTAAGATCTCTATAACCTTATAATTAACCACCAAGTATCATCTTTCCTCAATATAGTACTAATTTACCTTACGGAGGGTCGCTAAGCTAATTATCTGCTTTATCAAATACTTTCTCAAGATGAATCATCAAGTCCATCATCCCAATTAGTGTCCTCTATCTAGGAATCCGAATACCAAATTAGTACCTTATAGCAACTCAAAATCTCAATATCCTGGTATGATACCTGATGAAAACCCGTTTTGAAACTCACGTAGAAAACACCACTTAGTCCACTAATAACACATAAGGCAAAGTTATACTAGTTCTATAAGGTCTCGTACTCGCGATATTTTATAACTCATATAATCTCACTTAGACTATCACTTCCAATACTAGTCTCATATACCTAGTCTCTACCACGCGACACCAATGTATAAATACTCACGCACGTTATACAACTATAAACTACTCTTAATTAGGTCATATACCTAACCTCAACTAAGAGTTCGCAAATTCATTTACCACTGTACATGAGATAACTTAAGTGTATTTTAAATCAAACATATCGCACAACCCAAATAACCTTCACATTCCTTAGGTCAGACTTTCGACATTTACGCATATGTGACATAATATCAATTAATAATTTATCCGACTCAATTACACTCAGAGGTAAATCAAACGTAGATAAGGAGACTCGCTTCTTGCGACAGTCCTCCTCAAACACAACAACTACTCAAATAATTCAGGTTAATATAACGATGATTCACGGATTGGTAATTCGACCAAATCCACCTAAGCAATACATGCCCACTTAATCACAACTACTAAGATAATTAAGGATGATTCGAGGTACGACCCCATAGAGTAGAACCTCCAAAGACATAAAACAACTTTTAGGCCAATTATGCACATAAAGATGAAATGTAATGCCACATGAGAACGAATGCACGAGGACTTATAAAAGTATGAACTCTAATTCCTGAGACAGGTAAAATACCTCAAATGATGGTGGGGAAATCTATCTTTCCATAACTCACCCTTCCTTGATTCCTCGGTTGGTCAATATCATTTTCTGTCTTTGAACAAATTCCTGCATAATACTCTCGACGTAAGTTACCACACACTCTCACTCAGCTAGACTCTACCCCGAGAATTCTAACCGAGCTCTGATACCAACTGTGAGGACCCCGACCCGGAACCTACACGTGTCCCAAGCTGGAGCGTCCTCAAACTAACCCAAATATCAAAAACTTTTAAATTCTTTATTTAAAACTTTCAAAATAAATGTAAGTATTATAACCATTTTCAAAATAAGTCTACACCTTTTCACAACGGAGAAATAGTTGACTAACTTAGAAAGTACGAAACTGTTAGTTACAAAAAGACATCGGTTATAACAATGAATGAAGATTAACTAATACAATTCCCATAAATGATTTATACTAAAGTACATTTTCTATACCAATCAAATCAACCCGAAAATCCCCAAAATATAACCTCCAAACTCCTTACCGCCCTTACTTGGCCGGTCCACCTGTCTCGGAATCTAAAACAAGAAAGGGAGAGGGGTGAGAATAAATCTCAAAGAAGCTATTATGAATGCAAAGAATATGCCATATAAGATGCAACACATAACAAGTTGCACATAACACGTTGGAAAAGTCAGCAAACACCTTACATTACCTTGGTTTACCTTTTCCCGTCCGAACGATAGTCGTACAACATTGGGTATAATAATACTCCAATCTTACAGTGAGCCGCTTAAGCAATACTCACGTCTTATAAGACCCGTTTTTCGTGGAACCAAATAAGACAAGGCAACTCGTAAGGCTTTTGGCTCACTACAGATGCTATACCCCAAACCGTGGCCACGTAAGGGGACTGGTCATGTGTATAACATAATCCGATCACATTAGGTCACACTTCCATAATTGATCGTATTATGTTATACCCCCAAATGTCAGCTGACTCACACATAATCAAGCACATAATAGATACTTGAATAAATCCACAAAGGGGATAAACAACATAGCAACATGGTAAAATATACTCATGCTCAATCAACATCATAGTGTAACATTTCTTTAACACACTATGCATAAATAAGCAATATAGCCACATGGTAAAATATACTCATGTACAACAATAATCGAGTGCGGCATTTATATAATACACTAAGCATAATCCAATCCATAAATAGGTACTCAAGTAAGATAATGAGATATCATCAACCTATCTTACTTAGTCATTATATGACAATATATGATCTCTATAAGGATCCAAATTCCATTTACCAATTTAGAATCATTTCTGTTAAGTTACCAAACTAGGTTAACTAGCGCTTTCCAAGCAACATTCAAAGTACTTCCCCAATTCCATTTTAATCGCTTAGGATGTCAATGTGTAGCCAAAGTATTCTACTTTAATCTAGGTTAAAGAGATTTCTTTTGGTTCGAGTTTGATTAGGTTTGAATAGCTCTAAACTTGATGTGAAAAACCGTGCCAGTGGGCACGACTCGTGCCCCCAGGGGCACGACTCGTGCCCATCGCACCATCCTTCGATTCCGTCGTCCCCTACAAGGCACGACTTCCTTATAACTCTAGTCACGACTCGTCCCACACCTCGTGCACGACTCGTGCCACCAGCACGACTCGTGACCTGAGCCCGTAATCAACATAAATACGTAAATTACTCATACCCATTTGTCCCAACCAAAGTTTTCCCTTGTCTTCAACACCTAGAAAAGCATACCCACTTCATGGATCTCATAATACATACTTTAAACTCCCAAATTGATATACCTACATCATTTAACACTAGATTTCCAACCCATTTCATTTACACATTCCAAGTTAATCCCTTTAAATCTACTCATTCCATTTTCTTACACCTTTTTGACACTTCATGAATAACAACATTTTTCTAGGACATTAACCACTTTCTCAACCCAAGAAGATTTTACAAGCATCAAATAACCATTATACCCAATAACAACCTTAGACAATTCATGAACATTAAAGGAAAGGAAAGGTCATCATAACTCATATACTAACCCATGTAACCAAAAATGATTAAATCTTATATCTTTTACCCTTTTGAATCACTACCCATTTCAAGTTTCATTCTCCAATTCTAACTCCCTCCATCTCTTTCCTTCTTTAACACTTCCAAAAAAACAACAATATTCTCTTATTAACTTAACCAATTTCTTTAGTTCAAGAAAGTTCCCAAAGTCTCCAATAAACATTATAACAACAATAATAACCATAGTATCTCATGAACATTAGAGAAAAGAAGGGTCATAATAACTTACTTTAAAATGGGAGATGGATTTAAGACTTTCTTAGCTTGAAGAACTCCTCTTGGTCTCCCGATTCCAAAAGTGCTCTCGGATCTAGAAATGGTGAGGGATTGCTCTTGGGGAGGCTTGGAATGTGAAGCTTCAACAAAGGTCTTCCATGGCAAATAGAGAGAGAGAAAGTGAAGAGGTAGAAGATGAAGAGGGAGGGGAGGTGGAGTATGAAGATGGTAAAAGGGGAGGGGGGCCGGATCAAGGAGGAGATTTGGGGAGGGTTTTAGGGGAGTTTGTCCCCCACTCACAAACTCCCTACACACTTCTTTCACAATTTAAAATATTTCTCCCACTCATAACATTTTATTTGTCCATTTTATTACCACTCCATTCTATGACTTTATTTATTTCTAATTATTATTTTTCCTTAAAACATTATTTATTTCCTTATCATTTTATCCTAATATAAGGATTTAAAGATATAAAGTAAACGGATAAAGTTAACATTAATAATAAAAGCGTATAATGTTATACCAAAATAGTGCCTAGGGTTAGGGTCGTTACAATTCAGGCCGTAAGCGACACCGAAGACAAGTACCACTACTTCTCCTCTACTCTTCTCCGGATACGATTTCTAATAGGGCCCAAAATTTTTAGGGGCCCCAAATTTTTTAGTTTATTTATATAAAATATTAAACCGAAGATAATTGCTAAAAGAACTAATTGCTCCATTAGATAAACAACTTGTGTTAGGGCTCTTGAAAGAAAGCTGGTTGGCTTGAGTTTGAATCCTAGAATCAACATCACAATTTGTTTTTTTCTTTATTTGGCCTTTCTTCTCATTTTTGAGCTCCCCCCCCCCCCTTCATTCTCATTCTTTTCTTAGTTTGAGCTTTCATTTCATTTTTTAAACTTAATTTCATTCTATTTTATCAACCTTAAGTAGAAAGTTTGATATTTTTTTAATATATAAATATATTTAAAAAAATTATTTGCAATCGTTACTTCAACATTATTGCATCCATTTCCTTGTGTAATTTTTTTAATATTAAGGCTCCAATATTCACATTTAACACAGGGCCCCAATAAGTAATGAGACGGGTCTGGCCATTTATGTCTTCTATCCGGTGCTCACCACCCATAGCTCAACCCCAATAATCAAGTTACTTCACCAACATGACCTCTTATAGCGCCTCCAATGGCACAATCCTATTTATTGATAACACAACCCTATTTGCCGTCACACTCTAGCACCACCACCCTTGGCCTCATCTAGCTTTAACACAAGGTGCATCACTATCTTTGGCCTTTTATGTTCTCCACTTACCACCTATTAAACAAATTGTTACAACACATGGTTAACCCTCAGTTCAACACCTTCAAACACCTGATCACCCACCTGTCTCATAACCCATCTCACAACCCGTCTCATAACTTACCTACAATATGTCTCACAACTTAATTTACAACCTGCCTCACAAACTGCCAAACATCCAGTCACACATCCACTGCCACATCTACACTTTAATTACAACACAACCTTCGCATCTCCTACCGACACACATTGGATACATATTCCACTCCACCCACTCGCTAGATTCTGATATAGAAAATAGCTTGTGAAGCATTACTCCTCTAGTATAATATAAATATGTACCTATTATCAGTAATAAAATTAAGTCATTAATACCAATTTTTTTCTTTATTAGGAGTTCATATCATAATAATAGGTTAAAGTTTGATCAATTTGAGCAAATTGATCATGCTTCATGTTATGTCATGAGTTTTTTTTTTTTTTCACTACACACAGAAGCGCCTGAAAAATTCTAGGAAGAGAAAGCCTTTTCTCTAACTTTTGGGGGGATCGAACTCATGACCTCTAGGTTGAAAGTCATGAGCTCGAGCCACCGGTTGGAGAAAAAAAAGAAGGCAAGAAATAACACATTGAAGTGTCAAATTAGTTAAGATAATTTACAATGATACCCCTAATAACGTAAAATAGTTAGACATAAATAGAACATTTAATAACGATCCCAACGTGATCACGATCTCCAAAGCTCCATCCATCCCTAGAAATTCGATAATGGAATTACTACTTTCTTGCAGTTCCAAAAATGGTGTCCCAAATCTCTGTAAACGCTTCAACAATCACTCCATGATGATACCTCGAGTTCAACGACAAGAAACACTGCAAAAGCTGCTCCAAATCTCTCTCCTCGAACATCTGTTTCTCCACAATCATCTCCATCATCGATCTCTTGAAATCCTCCAATGGATCCTCCGATTTCTTCACCACCGCGAAGCTTTCTTTCACTTTTCCCTCCACTATATTCCCCGGAATCAGCTTCTTAAACACTGATAGTCTCGCTGGTGAAGCGCACTCCGGCGATGAAGACCGGCGGCATATCGTCATTCCGACCTTCGGTACACGGCCGTTTACTGTCGTTCTCTTCTTGTTTTTGTGGTTGTGGTTTTTCCTGTGGCGCCTTGGGATTGCCGTCGTCTCGCGGATGGTTTCCAGTTGAGGATTGAAGTCGGTGGAGGAGTCCGTTGAAAAGCTTCTGGAAGACGAAACGAGCGTTTCGGTTTCTTCTTCTTCTTCTCTCTCGTCGAAACTTTCGCTGCTGAACAGTCCGCTCTCGGCCGACGACGTGCTCATGCGGTGCCGATACTTGGAGTACTTTTTCTTCTTTGATCTCCGTTTCTTCCTCTCCGACGCCGGCAGAGGCAGCGGAAGCAGCAACGACGGGAGATTCATGCTACCGTCTTCGTCGTCGGAATCACAGGAAACAGAGGAATTGTAAATTTTCCGGCGAGGACTCTCGTCATGGATTGTAGCAACAACGTGCCACTGCTCCTCTTTCTCCCAATGGAAATCAAACGATTGACTGCGGCGGTTATCCCGAGCACGTGATTTGTTACCCAAGCCACAGCCGAGGGTTGAGAAAGCGGAGGACACGTGGCGGTTGAAGGAAGAGCGATGTGGTGCGGTGGGTTGGAAATCGACGGCGATTTCGTCGGAGCTAGTGGGGGAGATTTTGAAGACTACAGGAACAGGATGTTCCGGGAGGTTGGAAGGGTCCTTGGAACGGCAGGATTGGAACACTCGGGAGATGCGAAGCTTGAAACGCTTCGCCATTTTCCGTTTTTGCTCAACTCTGTGTGTGTGTGAAACGGAAGTGAGAGTCTTGAAATAAGAAAGCGAGAGAGAAAAGTGAGGAATTTATATAGGGCAAAAATCATACTTTTAGTAACTAAATATTACTCCCTCCGTCCCCGCTCGGCTCAATTGGTTCCTTGATTTATTTCACGATTTTTAAGAAAAATGAATAAAGTTGATAGAAATTAGAGGAGAGAGAATGTAAAAGTTAAATATGTGGTAGGGAATAGAAGAGAGAATGTAAAAGTTAAAAATATTTAATAGGAGAGAGAATAAATAGGAGGAATAGTAAGTTAATGATTGATTTTTTTGTAAATATGTTAACTTTATAAGGGCATAATGAATGGTTTTTTTGTAAATATATAGAGATGATAAGGGTATAAATATATGAAAAACTTTCCATTTAAGGAATGGATCAATTGAGGTGGGACGTCCCAAAAAGAAAAGTGGATCAATTGAGATGGAACGGAGGCAGTAGTAGCTATTTTCAAAATGCTTTTATATCGAAATACTCCCTCCGACCCAGCGAAAGAGTCGGTAAATTTGTCCGACACGCAAAATAAGAAATGTGATGTAGGAAAGAGAAAAAGTTTAAATGTTGTGAGTATGAAAAATTAAATAGGAGAGAGAATGAGTGGGAGGTGATGTAAGAAAGATAATGTTGTGAGTGTAAAAGTAAAGTAGGAGAGAGAATGAGTGGAGAGAATAGTGATTTAAGGTTTCCTTTTTGGGAAAGTGGCTTTTTAAATGGGACGCCCAAAAAGGAAATAAATGGCTCTTTCGCTGGGACGGAGGGAGTATTATTTTTTAAAATGTTCTCACTAAATTTTCCCAATTTTCAAAATATGCTTGCTCATTTAATAAATTTGTTAAAAATCTAAAGAAATTTGGCCACATTACTAATGTTTATTAAGTTTTTTCAACCAATATTTAAATGTTGTTGACATATAAGATAAAGATTATAAATTAATTAATGTAAATTTTATATAAGCAAATAGTTTATAGAAAATATTATAAATTAATTCCCCAAAAAAATATTTATCATAGATTGTATTTAACAAAATTAGTTATGCGTGGCCATTTGGTTCAATATCGTTAGATTTTTTCATCAAATTGTCGATACAGTAAGTACATTTAAAAAATTAATAAAACAATGATAACATTTTGAAAATAAGGATAAATTTCAGTAACTAATTTTACCCATTGGGTAAATGACAACAAAATGTCGTCAAATTTTGTCAAGACGCGGCTAGGAAATGTTGGATTTTTTTTAATTTATTTTTTATCCGGATTAGTACCCAAAACATCCACAAAACTAAATGTAATTTAAAAATAAGACATCAACTTTTGTTTATTTCCGTCAAATCTGTGGGAATTCTTATTCTCCTAAAGCCCTCCTCCAATAGCTCCGAGAGTTGTGTGTTTTGAAGCTAAAAGTTGATTAGAGACATAATCTGTTAGGCTTTTGATGAGCCCGGACCAGCTAGATCGGGCCCAAAGCTCGATCTGGTTCAGGGGCCAAGTATGACGTGGTATAACCTAGACCGCCAAAGTCAAGACCGCGGACAGATAGACCTTCAGGGTCAAGATCGCGATCCTCTCAGACCCGTCCCCTTGGTGACCGCGGACAGCCAAACCGCCAGAAGGGTGACCGCGGACATTGTGACCGCTACATCCGTGTCCGCGTCAATTATCATTGACCGCGTCTAAGATGTTGACTACGGTCTCATACCAGACTCTCGGTTGTCTCACCAGACTCCCGATTTACGACAAAGCTTACAGAGCAAGTTTACTTACTGGCTCTGACATAAAGAAACCGGCTTATTCCCATCGCATTGAATGCATGGCTCAGACGCCTACTATTGCCATTAATGCACCGCGCCAACTCTCCCAAATACACGGCTCCTGTCCCTATCAGCGACATCCCCTCTGCAAGTGAATCTTATTTTACTGGCAGGTCCAATCGCATGCAGACACGTGTACCTACCTGGTCAAAGACTAAGATGCCCTCTAGGGCTGACCTCATGGCTTACCTCAACACCAGCTCTCCATCACATATAAATAGAAAGCCCTTGTCCCCTTGAACAAGGTAGGTGCCAAATTGATATTGTAAGTCATATACTCAAACCCTAAACACACAAACACTCTAAGACAATTAAAAGTCTTATTCTCAGGTTCTTATATCCTCTAAGATATCTGATTCTTACACCCGAGGACTTGTGTTGGAGTAACATTCAACTTTGACCTTAACGGTGCTTCTCTTTATTGTGTGTTAGGTACCACAAGATTATCCAACCAGATATCCCAACTTGTATTCAGACCCAAATATCGTGGCATCATCAGCTTTTTTATGCTTTGATAATCCATGTATCATAATTTTTTTTTGTATCTTTTTGGCTCACATTGTCTGTTCTATCAATTATTTTTTACTTTGATAGTTATCTATCATAGCGTGTTGTATTTTTTTGGCTCTAGTTGATGTCTATCATTTATTTTTTACTTTAATTGCTATCGATATTTTTGTCCTAGAGCCTTAAAGAAATAAGCAAAGATTATTCTCCTCTTCAAAAGATAAATGTTTGACCTAGGAGTATATAGAGAAATCTTTCTCTTATTCGGGTCTTGAAGACATTTGTATAACAGGTGTACCTGTTACACCTGTGATGCACAATATTTTATATACTCCCTCCGTCCCAATAGTAGCTTCCCATTTTGCCATTTTGGGTGTCCCGTTAATAGATTTCACTTTCTTTTTTTGATAAAGGAATCTTTACTATTCCCTCCACTCATTCTCTCTCCTACATTATTTTAATACTCACAACACCATTATAATTTACTATTCCCTCCACTCATTATCTCTCCTATTTTTAAATTACACTCACAACATTTTTTCTTCCCACCCATTTTATTAATTTGCGTGCAAGACATTTTTTGTGCAGCTCTTATTGAGACGGAGGGAGTATTAATTATTAATATTCCTATTTGGCAATTCATTATTTGTTGATAACCTTTCTCATTCTCATATTACTAATACTAGAATAAGCCCGTGTTCAAGGATACGGTTTTTTTTTTTTTTTTTTTTTTTTAATTTTAATTTTTTTTTAAAGGATAAAATGGAAAAGGGACAAATGTATGAGGGTAAAATGGGAATTCGACCATTGAAACTATTCATTCAACTGTAGCAAGTACAAGTTCTAATTTATACTATAAATTCTTGTTTAAAAATTTATTATTTGTTGATATCTTACTGTTATATTCACACACTTAAATTGTGAAATCAACTGTAAATTTCACACACGTATTTCACTCGAAACCATTTCACACTCGTAATATTTTTAAATATAAATAATTTTTTTTTTTTAACTTTTGTGTATATAAAATATGGTGAAGTTTTAAATGGGACTGATTAGAGATGTAACACATATGGAGTCATTTCAAATATTTTATTTTTTTGGATTTTGGATGCTTTGTCATTTTTGAGTGACTGAAATTGGTTTGTTGCCAGTCCCAGAGGGATTTGAAATCACCTCCCCCAAATTTTGATACTTCAATAAATGAATGAGATTTTATCACGTTTTTCTATTTTTAATCCATATCGGTATCATAAATGTGATTTAATATGAGTTATGTTAAATTAATTCTTGTCATCTAGTTATTTATTAATAGGAGGCATGATAAGTCATGTCGATCATCTATTTTATATGAGTAAGTTTTAGAAAAAACTTGTTTCTCCATAAGTTATAAAAAACTCACTCTCATCTTTAAAAATATCGAGTTTAGACCTTAAAATATTGAGTTTAGACCTTAAAATACCTAAAAAATAAAATAGTGAGTTTAGGCGTTAAAACAGTGAGTTTAAACTAAAAAAATAAAATAGCGAGTTTAGGCCTTAAAACAGTGAGTTTAGGCTTTAAAATACCAAGTCGATATATTTAAAAACAGAATTTTTTATAACTTATGGAGAAACAGATTTCCCCCAAAATCTTCTGATTTTATTTTGCAAATAAATGAGTACATCCTAATTTAAGGGGCAATTATCAAATCATCTCTAATGCTAACGAAATCTACCATTTAGGACACACATTTTTTGAATTTATCATCTAATCTTGACACCAAATTGAATAACGTGTGTCATTTGTGAAATTCAAGAAATTACAGCTTTGCCACTCCCTTAAACGCGCGTGAAGGAACAACTCCCTTTTTCATGCGCTTTCTCTCTCCTCTTTATCTCTTTTTCTTTTTTTTTTCTCCCTCAAAACTTTAAATTGAAATATGTTACTATCTAGAAGTCAAAAAAATATGAAACCACCGTTTGCTCATATCGTCAAAACAAATCAAAATATCAGTATCAAAATATAATTTGAAGCAAATTTGAAAAATTTACATTTGTTTCAAGTTCACAGTTGTGTTTTAGAAGTTCACAGATATTTTTCACACTTGTTACAATAACAATTAAGAAAAGTTCACAGTTGTTTTAGCTAAATTCAAAATTTATACATGAAAATAGCTATCATTACTTAATTCACAATTGTTTTTAGTTAAGTTATCAATTGTTTTAGTCTTTTATAGCCTCTATATTTTGCAATTTTATGAGATTATATGTTAAGTTTTCAGTTGTTTTAGTTAAGTTCACAATTGTTTTGATTAAATTCATAGTTGTTTTTAGTCACTCATGGCATTTATTTTTGAAATTTTATGATATTATTTGACATATTTTTTAAGTTCACAGTTGTTTTAGTTAATTTTATAATAATAATCTGTAAAAAATTGTTAGTATTTTTTATCACAATAACACGAAATGAACAAAACCATCTACAATTCATTTATCATGAATTTATGTACTACATCCAATCTAAAAAAGTATTGATTCAATTGTAACAAGAAAAAGAAAATTGTTTCAAGGTTTGGTGATTGTTTTAGCAATGTTGCCATCCCAAGTAGATCAGATACATAATGTGTCCAGATTCAGAAAAATGAGGTTATTGAATGTGAGTATGCGGGTGTATGAAGAAACTCGATCAAACTGTTCACTTGCATAGATTGTCGAAGAAGATCAAATTTGGCTTGTTCAATGGAGAAGATGATCAGATTTGATACCTTCCCCACACTAACACTGAAACTGTTTTACATTAATATTGACACTGTTTTACACTGACACTTAATAATATATGAACTGACATTATTTTACACTAGAACCGATATTTTTTATACTAGAACCGATATTTTTTACACTAACATTGTTACTCTTTTACACTGACACTTAATAATACATGCAATGATACTTTCTTATACTATCACTAATACTTTTTGCACAAACATTGAAACTCTTTTATACTGACACTTTTTATACTAATACTAACACTTTTTTACATTTGCAATGATACTCTTTTAAACTAATGCTGACATTTTTCTACACTAAAATTGTCACTCTTTTACACATACACAGGCTCTTAATCACACATACACTGCCCTCAAAAAACACAATACACTGACACTTTTTTAAATAATATTATTGACATTCTTTAATACTTATATTGACACTTAATAACACCAAATCAATAGCAAAATTGCCTTCTCACCTTTCAAACACCACCACCCATAATACCCATTGTGTATTCCTCATTGAATCATTAAACCCATTCCATTTAACCCTCAGTTTCTCGATTCACACACATGAAACAAAGAGAGTAGTAGAATGAGGTTGTTAACCCATTAATGACGTCCATTCGCCCTCCACATTTCAAACCCTAACAAAGCTATTTTTGGAGTTTTTTTTTTTTTTTTTTGAAAAATCGAACAATTTGGTGAACGTTGTTAGATTGAGAGCCATTTCGTCGTTGAGGCAAGACCTAACTGACATCTACAATGGCGAGGATTGTCGCCCTTGGCATTAGAGGTTGTTATCTTCCATGGCGGTTTCCTTCCTTTAAAGGGAAGGAAACCGTAACATGTTGTCTTAAATTTAGCTGATATTTTTTTTAATTAATATTTTTTTTGTCTTAAATGAATGTTCATATTAAAAAAAAAAATTGTTTCAAACGAATGTCTTTTTTGCAAAACTTTGTTCCTAAACATTTTTTTACCAAAAAAAAACCGCTATTCATTTCATTACCGTAAATTTAAATGTTTAAAAAGTGAATAATATTTTTTTTTAATGATATATAAAACGTTCATTTACAAAATATTCCTTAAAATGATATATAAACCTTCAATTAAAAAGTAATAAAAAAATAGATATGGATAAATAAAACTTAAAAGCAGATTTTGGCGTCTTCTAGTGAAAGAGAATTTCTTAAAGTAAGTGAGAAATGGTGATTAGAATATCCAGGATTCCAGGTGTTTCCTACCGTACACCCTCACCTATTCTTTCCCATCCCTCTAATTCCTCCTCCATTCCTATATACTCCCTCTCTCTCTCTCTCTCTCTCTCTCTCTCCCATTTTATGCTTTTCTTTTTTGGTGTTTCATTATAATTATACACTTTTTAAAATAAAATTATTTTGTTACTTTTATATTAATAATATTAATAAGATCTATATATTATATTCATAATAATTATTTAATAATTATTTTTTACCCATTTTCTCTCTCATATCTTATGTTTCATACTTATAATACATATTTTACTACATTTTTTATTAATTCCCGTAAAAACAGTAATCGAAAAAATTGTAGTGGAACGAAGGGAGTATTTGCCTTTCAAAAGACCTTTTTTTTTTACCCTCACCCATTCCTCCAATATTGGTTTCTTACATACGGAGCTTTATCTCTTTTTGGCAAAAAAGTGAATGTTCTGTCCCTTAAATCTTGATCTTAATTGGCCACATATGGTTTTTTTTTTTTTTTTTTTTTTTTAAGCATATGAATATACTTTGGATTTTTAATTTTTTTTTTGTCATTTTAGTGGTTTGAAATTGCTAATCCCGATTTTACAGATTTTGACAATAATCACAAAAATAGAGATTGAAAGTATATGAATATACTCTTGATATCTTTTTTATTTTTATAATTATGATTTAATATATTCTTATATCAAATTAGCTATTATTCAAATTAATTTCTTAATTAATTTTAATTAATTTTACATAGTTTGTAATTATCTAAGTTAGGTTTAATTATTATTTGGCAAACAACTTGGTATGAAGCTAGCAAATAAATGTTCAAGGCTCAATTGAGTTGCTTATTGAAAATTTGTGATTAGTGGTGACTTACTTCATTAATAAGTACATTTACTTTATTTTGATATCCTCATCCCATATCTTATAATATACTTTCACCGCCCCAGCTTAAGCTTCACCAATTATTCAAAAGGGCGTCCCATTACAAGCTTCACCTTTTCTAAAATGGAAAAGGCTTATTACTATTCTATTATACCCACTAACTTTTCTCTCTCACATATTTAAATTATGGGTCTCATTTGTCATATTCACTTATTTCCTCTCTCTCACAAACTTTTTCCCACTCTCATTATTTTTGAATATATATATTGCTTTCTTGATTTACATGATTTACCAAAATGATAAAGCTTAATCCAGAACGTAGGGAGTATGTACTTTGATTGTAAAAAATAATCCGCATAATATTATTATTTGTCATCAATAATATTAATATTTATAGACGTTGAAGTGAACACAGGGCAAATCCAATGTACCCCAATTCAAATTGTTTGTTTTCACTTTTCAGTGAACCAGTGTGTGATACTTAGACCTCCTTTATCAACAACCCAATCCAATTCAATTCAACAATATAATACTATTTCTCTTTCTTCCACATATATCATCTACAATCCAAACCAATCTTCTTCATTTTTTAACTTTATTCACAATCCAACCAACCAACCCAACTCAAATATCATTTATTCTTTATTTTTTTATTACATATATTATTAACTTCATTTTTTCTTCTTTTTTGTCTTGTAAGAAATTTATATAATATTTTATATTACTAAATTTATATAATTATTATACAAAAATACGATATATAAAAAATATAAAAATGAAGTTAAATTTGAAATTCAAATTCACTTTTTTATAAATACAATAAATGATATTTGAGAATTTTAGATTGTGCTTCAAATTCAATAAATTTGGTCTTTATTTATAGAGGATAAAAAAATAAAAATTTTGATATTTTTTATTTTAATAAATTTTTAATATAGTTAAAAATGATTTAAGTTAAAAGTAGAAAAATATATTTTGAAAAATCCACCAACCAATGGTTGGTGGACATGTGTCCCACATAGAAAAAATTGGATCACAATCAAGGATTGTTTCACCAATCCGGATCACCCATCTTCACCAATCTACATTTCTTTTTTCTTTTTCTTTTTTTCAAAATTTTTGTCTTCTTCATCTTTGTCAAGGATCATTGATAAAATAAAGGAGGTCTTAACTGATTTATATCATAATGGGTTTTCAAGCTTGAGTCATTTTAAATGGTATTAGAGCTTTCGTTGTCGTAGATAAGCATTTTAAAATACCGAATCCGAACTCGACCGATTTTCACTTGTGTTTAGATATAAAATTTAAGTTTTTAACTGTGTTTTAGTATATTATATATATAAATGTTAGGGTTTTGTTATATAGGTTTTAACACTTTGATTTCGTAATATAGGGTTAAAGATGAACGAGATCCAATCATTTTCATGTGTTATTGGGGAGGTGATGATGAACAACCATTTGATGGTCCTCATTTTAAAAAAGGGCTAAAATGCGCAATTAGGGCTAATTGCCGATGGAGATACAATGAGTTGATTGATGAATTATATAAAAAGGCGGGCTTAGATCGGTCTCAATATGATTTTAAAGTTATTTATAGATGACCTCACACTTTTGATAGCGGGATTGATGAGTACTTTCCTTTCCATATTGAAGATGATGTGTGTATGATATAGTGTTCGATCATTTAGCTAAATTTGGAGGAATGGGTAATTTGCAGATGTATGTGGTTGTAAAATTGATTGATAATCGACGTTATCCAGAGTTTGAAACACTGCACACAGAGACCATTTATGGGTATTCACCGAGTGGTAACCGTGATGCAGGGATTGGTCCAAGTACCCAAACACCAAATTATGATGATGGGGCATGCCAAAATGATCCTGTTAGCGACGATAATTCTGAAGATGATGTAGATTATGAAGAAGAAGAAGAAGAAGAAGAAGAAGACACTGATGTAGAAGCAATGCTAGACGATGATTATGATGAATATCATGAGGGTAGTAGTGATTCTGATGACGATTTGGGAGAGGGTGATAATGGGCCGATTGACGATGACGTGGAAATACATTTGGTTCATTATGAAGCGCTGAAAAATCGAAGGTATGAGAGAGCAGATTATCCTTTTTACAGTGATATTGGTTGTTCTGCTCGACAAGAAGAAGGCTTCCTTGATTATCATAATGAGCCTAGTTTTTCAGTTTGGGATCCGGAGAATCATGAAATTGCTAAAGGGCTACGTTTTTTCTAGCAAGAACGATGCGCAATTTGATATAAAAAGGTACCATATTTGCACCAATCGCCGATTCAGGGTAAGAAAGAGCACAACTCACACATGGATAATTGAATGTCTATTGAAAAAAATTTCATGCAATTTTTATATTCGTGTGAGTAGGAGGTAGTTAGGCTATTGGAAAGTGACTATATCCTGCTAATCTATCCGGCAAAGAGGCACCACCACGAAATGAGAGCGGACTAGCAACCTGATGTCCAGCCCTAATAAAACGAGCTACATGATTGTCATGTTCAGTTAATACAGAGTTATCAATAGGCCCAAGATCAACGAAGTTATTCATCTGTTTCAACAAAATAAATTCAATTTTAATATCAAATACTTATAAATGAAATAACAAACATACTAACAACTGAGTTCAAAAAAGCCCACAAAATGAGTTCAAAACCCCATAATTTCAAATTTTATGACAATTGAGTTCAAATATATACCAACAATTAAGTTCAAATATACCTACAATTGAGTTCAATAACAACACTAATTGAGTTCAATATCAACATATACAACAACTCAAATCAAAGTATACTAACAATTGAGTTCAAAATCAATATATACAACAACTCAAATCAAAGTATACTAACATTTGCATTCAAAATATATCAACAATTGAGTTGAATAAATCTAAATTGCAAGTAAACAAATACTCAAATCAAAACAAAATCAACACAAAATGAAGTACATAATATGAATGTAAACTTATAATAACGAAATTTTGGTGATGAAAAGCTTGAATTTGATGAAAATATGGCAAAATTTCTCCTTATTCTCTCTTTCTTCTTCCACCGGCGGCTGTGTTCTTTAGTTTTTTTTTCTTTATTTGAACAGACTGCAAGTCAGAAAGGGGAAATAAAATTTTTGAAAACTCGCTACACGGTGTAGCGAGTTCACTGTGACCGGTCAAACTCGCTATACGGTGTAGCGAGTTCTTCTTTATTTAATTACACTAATTAATTCAAACGTCAAACCCTAATTTAACTAAATTCGCTACACCGTGTAGCGAGTTTCAACGGTAACATGTTGAACTCGCTACACCGTGTAGCGAGTTCCAAAAAATGAGACATTTTGAAAAATAGTTTGAAATGTGAGCCATTTTGAAATTTATATTTTTAAAAGAGAATTATTTGAGAAAAAAAAGGGAATATGCCCCATAAGTTTCTTTTGGAACAAATCACTTCCCACTAAGTTTCTCATTGTATTAAAATGCCCCATAACTTCTCATGTTGTATTATGTATAATACAACATTTAGTTATGCAGTAGTTTAAAATCATAATACTGTGTTAGTGTAAACTGCAAATGATATCGTAGATGATTTCCCAAAAGTCCAGGTGATATCGTAGATGATTTCCTGTACTGAAAATTATATAGTTGTATATTTCTTGTTTATTATTTAATGGACTAATGTGCTAATATAATCTGTATAGTCTATAGTTTATGTTTATATTTCAGAGTGCAATAGCATCAAAGAAGGAGCTAGACACGTGTGGAAATTGGAAGAAAAGAGTTTATACATTTTATGTATAAATTCGTAACTTGGGCAATAACAAACAAAACGTGTGAAGACTTGGTCAAGAGTTGTTGCTGAGTTATAGAAGAAGTACAAGGTTGATAAAGCATGGGAGTACAAGGCGGGGAAGCATGACTTGAAGATAAATCAACTTGATTGCTAAAATTGAGGAAGTGGGAGCTAAAAATGTGGAACAACTTCACCCACTCTCCCTACACTTTCTCAACGTGGAAGACCAAACCCCCAAGTGCATTAATTGAGTAGCCTTCAAGTATTTTGAAGACTATAAATAAGCTAAGAAGGTTTCATTTGAAGACATGCCAATTACATCATCACATTCACACCTTCGAAAGCTTAGAGATAGAGTTCTTTGTTTGGTTCGTTTTAATCCTTCCTCCCTTGTAATTTCGCACTTGATTACATTGATATCAAGTTGTGTGAAGGCTAGAATAGGATTCCGTTCTTTATCTCTTGTTCCATAGAGCTCAAAATAGTTATAGCTATAGGGAACTTTCGGCTTTGTAAATTCATTTATAGTGATTATAAAGTCTTGCCTAAGAGGCACTCTCAAGTTATATTTATATAACTTGAGAAATATAACTTGAGAAAAACAATTTTGGTGTTTTGATTCCGCTGCAAACTCTTTTACAAAATTGTTTTATTTTTGAAGTGTGTGTGTGCTATCCCAAGTGCTATCGTTGGTGCAGTTATCACCTTGGATATCACTTGTGATTCTGTGTAACGACCCTAACCCTAGGCACTATTTTGGTATAACATTATACGCTTTTATTATTAATGTTAACTTTATCCGTTTACTTTATATCTTTAAATCCTTATATTAGGATAAAATGATAAGGAAATAAATAATGTTTTAAGGAAAAATAATAATTAGAAATAAATAAAGTCATAGAATGGAGTGGTAATAAAATGGACAAATAAAATGTTATGAGTGGGAGAAATATTTTAAATTGTGAAAGAAGTGTGTAGGGAGTTTGTGAGTGGGGGACAAACTCCCCTAAAACCCTCCCCAAATCTCCTCCTTGATCCGGCCCCCCCTCCCCTTTTACCATCTTCATACTCCACCTCCCCTCCCTCTTCATCTTCTACCTCTTCACTTTCTCTCTCTCTATTTGCCATGGAAGACCTTTGTTGAAGCTTCACATTCCAAGCCTCCCCAAGAGCAATCCCTCACCATTTCTAGATCCGAGAGCACTTTTGGAATCGGGAGACCAAGAGGAGTTCTTCAAGCTAAGAAAGTCTTAAATCCATCTCCCATTTTAAAGTAAGTTATTATGACCCTTCTTTTCTCTAATGTTCATGAGATACTATGGTTATTATTGTTGTTATAATGTTTATTGGAGACTTTGGGAACTTTCTTGAACTAAAGAAATTGGTTAAGTTAATAAGAGAATATTGTTGTTTTTTTGGAAGTGTTAAAGAAGGAAAGAGATGGAGGGAGTTAGAATTGGAGAATGAAACTTGAAATGGGTAGTGATTCAAAAGGGTAAAAGATATAAGATTTAATCATTTTTGGTTACATGGGTTAGTATATGAGTTATGATGACCTTTCCTTTCCTTTAATGTTCATGAATTGTCTAAGGTTGTTATTGGGTATAATGGTTATTTGATGCTTGTAAAATCTTCTTGGGTTGAGAAAGTGGTTAATGTCCTAGAAAAATGTTGTTATTCATGAAGTGTCAAAAAGGTGTAAGAAAATGGAATGAGTAGATTTAAAGGGATTAACTTGGAATGTGTAAATGAAATGGGTTGGAAATCTAGTGTTAAATGATGTAGGTATATCAATTTGGGAGTTTAAAGTATGTATTATGAGATCCATGAAGTGGGTATGCTTTTCTAGGTGTTCAAGACAAGGGAAAACTTTGGTTGGGACAAATGGGTATGAGTAATTTCGTATTTATGTTGATTCTGGCTCAGTCACGAGTCGTGCTGGTGGCACGAGTCGTGCCCGAGGTGTGGGACGAGTCGTGACTAGAGTTATAAGGAAGTCGTGCCTTGTAGGGGACGACGTAATCGGAGGATGGTGCAATGGGCACGAGTCGTGCCCCTGGGCACGAGTCGTGCCCTGGCCTGGTTTTTCACATCAAGTTTAGAGCTATTCAAACCTAATCAAACTCGAACCAAAAAGAAATCTCTTTAACCTAGATTAAAGTAGAATACTTTGGCTACACATTGACATCCTAAGCGATTAAAATGGAATTGGGGAAGTACTTTGAATGTTGCTTGGAAAGCGCTAGTTAACCTAGTTTGGTAACTTAACAGAAATGATTCTAAATTGGTAAATGGAATTTGGATCCTTATAGAGATCATATATTGTCATATAATGACTAAGTAAGATAGGTTGATGATATCTCATTATCTTACTTGAGTACCTATTTATGGATTGGATTATGCTTAGTGTATTATATAAATGCTGCACTCTGATTATTGTTGTACATGAGTATATTTTACCATGTGGCTATATTGCTTATTTATGCATAGTGTGTTAAAGAAATGTTACACTATGATGTTGATTGAGCATGAGTATATTTTACCATGTTGCTATGTTGTTTATCCCCTTTGTGGATTTATTCAAGTATCTATTATGTGCTTGATTATGTGTGAGTCACCGACATTTGGGGTATAACATAATACGATCAATTATGGAAGTGTGACCTAATGTGATCGGATTATGTTATACCCGTGACCGTCCCCTTCAGGGCCACGCTTGGGGTATAGCATCTCGTAGTGAGCCAAAAGCCTTACGTAGTTGCTACTGTCTTATTTGGTTCCCTGAAAAACGGGTCTTATAAGACGTGAGTATTGCTTAAGCTCACCGTAAGATTGGAGTATTATTATACCCAATGTTGTACGACTATCGTTCGTACGGGAAAAGGTAAACCAAGGTAATGTAAGGTGTTTACAGCTTTTCCAACGTGTTATGTGCAACTTGTTATGTGTTGCATCTTATATGGCATATTGCTGCATTCATAATAGCTTGCTGAGATTTATTCTCACCCCTCTCCCTTTACTGTTTTAGATTCCGAGACAGGTGGACCGGCCAAGTAAGGGCGGTAAGGAGTTTGGAGGTTATATTTTGGGGATTTGCGGGTTGATTTGATTGGTATAGAAAATGTACTTTAGTATAAATCATTTATGGGAATTGTATTAGTTAATCTTCATTCATTGTTATAACCGATGTCTTTTTGTAACTAACAGTTTCGTACTTTCTAAGTTAGTCAACTATTTCTCCGTTGTGAAAAGGTGTAGACTTATTTTGAAAATGGTTATAATACTTACATTTATTTTGAAAGTTTTAAATAAAGAATTTAAAAGTTTTTGATATTTGGGTTAGTTTGAGGACGCTCCAGCTTGGGACACGTGTAGGTTCCGGCCTGGGTCCTCACAGTTGGTATCGAGCTCTTAGAATTCTCGGTAGAGTCTAGCCGAGTGAGAGTGTGTGGTAACTTACGTCGAGAGTATTATGCAGAATTTGTTCAAAGACGAGAAAATGATATTGACCAACCGAGGAATCAAGGAAGGGTGAGTTATGGAAAGATAGATTTCCCCACCATCATTTGAGGTATTTTACCTGTCTCAGGAATTAGGGTTCATACTTTTATAAATCCTCGTGCATTCGTTCTCATGTGGCATTACATTTCATCTTTATGTGCATAATTGGCCTAAAAGTTGTTTTATGTGCTGGAGGTTCTACTCCTATGGGGTCGTACCTCGAATCATCCTTAATTATCTTAGTAGTTGTGATTAAGTGGGCATGTATTGCCGGTGGATTTGGTCGAATTACCAATCCGTGAATCATCGTTATATTAACCTGAATTATTTGAGTAGTTGTTGTGTTTGAGGAGGACTGTCGCAAGAAGCGAGTCTCCTTATCTACGTTTGATTTACCTCTGAGTGTAATTGAGTCGGATAAATTATTAATTGATATTATGTCACATATGCGTAAATGTCGAAAGTCTGACCTAAGGAATGTGAAGGTTATTTGGGTTGTGCGATATGTTTGATTTAAAATACACTTAAGTTATCTCATGTACAGTGGTAAATGAATTTGCGAACTCTTAGTTGAGGTTAGGTATATGACCTAATTAAGAGTAGTTTATAGTTGTATAACGTGCGTGAGTATTTATACATTGGTGTCGCGTGGTAGAGACTAGGTATATGAGACTAGTATTGGAAGTGATAGTCTAAGTGAGATTATATGAGTTATAAAATATCGCGAGTACGAGACCTTATAGAACTAGTATAACTTTGCCTTATGTGTTATTAGTGGACTAAGTGGTGTTTTCTACGTGAGTTTCAAAACGGGTTTTCATCAGGTATCATACCAGGATATTGAGATTTTGAGTTGCTATAAGGTACTAATTTGGTATTCGGATTCCTAGATAGAGGACACTAATTGGGATGATGGACTTGATGATTCATCTTGAGAAAGTATTTGATAAAGCGTATAATTAGCTTAGCGACCCTCCGTAAGGTAAATTAGTACTATATTGAGGAAAGATGATACTTGGTGGTTAATTATAAGGTTATAGAGATCTTAAATAGGTAACTGTGAAGAATAAGTATTCGTTAGCACTTGCTGACGATTTGTATGACTGATTTTAGAAACTAGTAGGATACTCAATGGTTATTAGTTGAAATTTTTGGAGTGTTACAATTACAGCGAAAAATTTGCTTTAAGGATATACTTAAGACAACATTTATATATAGTATGACCGTTTTGCTTTGTGGATTGTGTATTAGTTATGGAGAGGTAAATAGGGTGAATGCGAAGAAGTATAATAGATACAGTTATTGGTGACTTAAAGGATCAACTTCAGAAATTGGTAATATATGTATATGGTTCGTTTTGAAAATTGATTATCATTAGTTGAGAAAATGAGGATGAATCTTATTGGAAGACAGGATACTTTAGGATGATTATATACTATAGTTCGACTTAGTTACGTGAATCATATGAAGGATTAGTGTGATGCTTGAAAGATATTGACGTTATACGGATTTTGAGTTTGTTGATGGTTATTGAGAGATAAGTTAGATTATACTGTAAGGTTTAATTGAAATTCGGAAATGATTGATCTATGTGAGTTCCAATTTTATTTTCTGAGTTAGAAATTTTGGTATTTGATTGGGAACTAGATGTTTACCATATGTTGTTGCTAGGTGCGATACCAATATCAAAGGTAGGGGATAGATTACTCAAATTAAGTAAAAGTGTTGAATATACAACTTGAGACATTATTGGATTGAGGATGATTTACCTAGTTTATAATCTTAATGGTTGTCTTAGTGTTATTTATCGGAGATAGTAATAGTATTGCGAGATTGTGTTTTCTTATAGAGAAATTAACTAAGTAAAAATATTATGAGTGGTGGCTACACTATAATGAGAAGTCAAACAAAAATATTATGTTAGAATTATTTTAAATGTGCTTTAAAACTTTGGATTGTATATTGAACTTCGGTATGAGCAATTGTGCCCTTCGGGGATAGTTGATTTAATAAGGTCTGTAAACCGTTTTCGTGTGAATTAAAATCGTGAGTAATTTGACTATCTACCACTGTATGGGACGGTTGTAGATAATTAAATCACTCGAGTTATTTTGTTAGCTTGTCAATCCTTTGAAATTTCTGAGTGGTTTAGTTAATTAAAACCGGTATGGGCCGGTTTTAAATAAGTAAACCATTCGGGTCTCTTTGGATCTCTTCTTATATTATCATTGGAAATTTTGGAAAATGTTGTAAATTTTCGAAAGACATGTTACTTTAAAGTTATAGTTCGTACGTAAGCAAGTAGAAAAGCAATCTAGTTTCCCTATAGTGATTAATTGTATTAAAAGTTTTGATCCGAGAAATAATTGATAAATTGTGGAGTTATTAATGTGGAAGTCGCAGCTGACTCGGCTTTTGTTTTGGAGTTGGATCGGCTCCGTTGTGGGCGGCCAACCCTTCAATTTGAATATTGATTTGCCACTAGTCCCGAACATATTGGAATATTGAATGGTAATAATAGAATGTTGATGTTAGAAGATTTATTAAAATATTTAGAGTTCTAGGTTGAACTTGAGAGTTTATCACTATAAATTTTGTGATTAAGTTGCATTGGAAGGAAAGGAGGGTATGTTATTTTGTTATAGAAGGTTGAATTATATTTTCTACCCGTTATTTATATAGCTTCGACGAGATGTTAGTTATGAGAAAGGCGATGGGCGTGGTTATACCGAGGTTTATACCGAAGAGAGGGTTCGAGATGTTATTAATAAAGTCCTCACTTATGTTAGGGATAGTTCGATTGTATAAAACTCATAGTGTTAAATGGATCGGATAGACATCGTTCGGGAAAGTCCTTTTGGGAAGGTAGGAATGCTATTAAGTTTAACCTTGTGAAAAGTTGAGGAATCATTACTTGTTGTCGATGATATGCTACGGGCATGTACAATGGATTTTAGTAGTCGATAGGTCCTACGATTACTAGTGGTTGGGTGCGTATAATAGCAATTATCATTCTAGCATTGAGATAAAACCGTATGAGGCATAGTTGGGAAGAAAACATCGATCTCTAATTTGTTGGGGTGAGTTTGGAGAAGCTTATAGGGTAATATCATATTATTATTGGAATTAGAAAATTTTGGGGAAGAATTACAACATTGAAGAGATTAGTTGGGAATTGAAGTCTGAGGTATACATGTAACCGAGGCGGGTTGATCTCGTTAGGTAAGTGACGGTCAAATTCGGGACGAATTTTCTTTAAGCGGGAAGTGAATGTAACGACCCTAACCCTAGCACTATTTTGGTATAACATTATACGCTTTTATTATTAATGTTAACTTTATCCGTTTACTTTATATCTTTAAATCCTTATATTAGGATAAAATGATAAGGAAATAAATAATGTTTTAAGGAAAAATAATAATTAGAAATAAATAAAGTCATAGAATGGAGTGGTAATAAAATGGACAAATAAAATGTTATGAGTGGGAGAAATATTTTAAATTGTGAAAGAAGTGTGTAGGGAGTTTGTGAGTGGGGAACAAACTCCCCTAAAACCCTCCCCAAATCTCCTCCTTGATCCGGCCCCCTCCCCTTTTACCATCTTCATACTCCACCTCCTCCCTCTTCATCTTCTACCTCTTCACTTTCTCTCTCTCTATTTGCCATGGAAGACCTTTGTTGAAGCTTCACATTCCAAGCCTCCCCAAGAGCAATCCCTCACCATTTCTAGATCCGAGAGCACTTTTGGAATCGGGAGACCAAGAGGAGTTCTTCAAGCTAAGAAAGTCTTAAATCCATCTCCCATTTTAAAGTAAGTTATTATGACCCTTCTTTTCTCTAATGTTCATGAGATACTATGGTTATTATTGTTGTTATAATGTTTATTGGAGACTTTGGGAACTTTCTTGAACTAAAGAAATTGGTTAAGTTAATAAGAGAATATTGTTGTTTTTTTTGGAAGTGTTAAAGAAGGAAAGAGATGGAGGGAGTTAGAATTGGAGAATGAAACTTGAAATGGGTAGTGATTCAAAAGGGTAAAAGATATAAGATTTAATCATTTTTGGTTACATGGGTTAGTATATGAGTTATGATGACCTTTCCTTTCCTTTAATGTTCATGAATTGTCTAAGGTTGTTATTGGGTATAATGGTTATTTGATGCTTGTAAAATCTTCTTGGGTTGAGAAAGTGGTTAATGTCCTAGAAAAATGTTGTTATTCATGAAGTGTCAAAAAGGTGTAAGAAAATGGAATGAGTAGATTTAAAGGGATTAACTTGGAATGTGTAAATGAAATGGGTTGGAAATCTAGTGTTAAATGATGTAGGTATATCAATTTGGGAGTTTAAAGTATGTATTATGAGATCCATGAAGTGGGTATGCTTTTCTAGGTGTTCAAGACAAGGGAAAACTTTGGTTGGGACAAATGGGTAATGAGTAATTTCGTATTTATGTTGATTCGGGCTCAGGTCACGAGTCGTGCTCGGTGGCACGAGTCGTGCCTCGAGGTGTGGGACGAGTCGTGACTAGAGTTATAAGGAAGTCGTGCCTTGTAGGGGACGACGTAATCGCAGGATGGTGCAACGGGCACGAGTCGTGCCCCTGGGCACGAGTCGTGCCCCGGCCTCGGTTTTTCACATCAAGTTTAGAGCTATTCAAACCTAATCAAACTCGAACCAAAAAGAAATCTCTTTAACCTAGATTAAAGTAGAATACTTTGGCTACACATTGACATCCTAAGCGATTAAAATGGAATTGGGGAAGTACTTTGAATGTTGCTTGGAAAGCGCTAGTTAACCTAGTTTGGTAACTTAACGTAAATGATTCTAAATTGGTAAATGGAATTTGGATCCTTATAGAGATCATATATTGTCATATAATGACTAAGTAAGATAGGTTGATGATATCTCATTATCTTACTTGAGTACCTATTTATGGATTGGATTATGCTTAGTGTATTATATAAATGCTGCACTCTGATTATTGTTGTACATGAGTATATTTTACCATGTGGCTATATTGCTTATTTATGCATAGTGTGTTAAAGAAATGTTACACTATGATGTTGATTGAGCATGAGTATATTTTACCATGTTGCTATGTTGTTTATCCCCTTTGTGGATTTATTCAAGTATCTATTATGTGCTTGATTATGTGTGAGTCAGCTGACATTTGGGGGTATAACATAATACGATCAATTATGGAAGTGTGACCTAATGTGATCGGATTATGTTATACCTGTGACCGTCCCCTTCTGTGGCCACAGCTTTGGGGTATAGCATCTCGTAGTGAGCCAAAAGCCTTACAGAGTTGCTACTGTCTTATTTGGTTCCCCGAAAACGGGTCTTATAAGACGTGAGTATTGCTTAAGGAACCGTAAGATTGGAGTATTATTATACCCAATGTTGTACGACTATCGCTCGTACGGGAAAAGGTAAACCAAGGTAATGTAAGGTGTTTACAGCTTTTCCAACGTGTTATGTGCAACTTGTTATGTGTTGCATCTTATATGGCATATTGCTGCATTCATAATAGCTTGCTGAGATTTATTCTCACCCCTCTCCCTTTACTGTTTTAGATTCCGAGACAGGTGGACCGGCCAAGTAAGGGCGGTAAGGAGTTTGGAGGTTATATTTTGGGGATTGTCGGGTTGATTTGATTGGTATAGAAAATGTACTTTAGTATAAATCATTTATGGGAATTGTATTAGTTAATCTTCATTCATTGTTATAACCGATGTCTTTTTGTAACTAACAGTTTCGTACTTTCTAAGTTAGTCAACTATTTCTCCGTTGTGAAAAGGTGTAGACTTATTTTGAAAATGGTTATAATACTTACATTTATTTTGAAAGTTTTAAATAAAGAATTTAAAAGTTTTTGATATTTGGGTTAGTTTGAGGACGCTCCAGCTTGGGACACGTGTAGGTTCCGGGTCGGGGTCCTCACATTCTGGCCGTGACAATTTCATACTGCATCCGCACTACCGCCTCCGCCACAGCCCAGCTCCGTCGCCGCAGTCTGCTATCGCCGCATGCCGAATTCCGGTCAATTTTCGTCGGAATCCGGTCAATTTTCACCGGAATCCGGCAATTTTGGTCGGAATCCGGCCGCCGAAATCCGATCGCCGGAGGTTGGAATCTGGTCGCCGGTCCATGGGCTTCGGACTCCGTTCACCAGCGGCCGCCAGAATGCAGTATTATGGCCTTAATTGATGTTGTATTTTCTGTTGGGATAGAGGACCAACAGGGTTAGACTTCGGAGCAAAAGGGGAGAAAATCGTCGGAGTTTCTGTTTTTGAGGGCGGCCGCGCAGCCTTGGAGGGCGACCGCGCACAATGGGGAAAAAGCGTGGAAATCTTTCTGCCACTCAGGGCGACCGCGCTGAGGCTTGAGGGCGACCGCGCTGGAGGCTCGTATAAGGGTGTTGGGATTTCTGGAAGGTAGCGCGACCGCGCTTCTGCGGAGGGCGGCCACGCTGGGCCCGTTTCAGCAGTCCGGATTTTACGTCTGATTTTATAATTCCCTTGTCCATCTAGGGTTTGGTTTGTTTCCCTAGGTCATATATAAGTAAAGTTCCGCCCCTAAACTCATTGTAACACAAATATACATATTATAGTGCAAGATCCTGGCTTGGTAGTGCCCCCAGACGTAGCCAAACATATTGGTGAACTGGGTTAACAATTTCTTGTGTTCTTCTTTGTGATTTATTTCTTGTGCTTTGCTTTGTGTGCTCTAATCGTTCTTGTAGGTTTTCTTGGTAGTGGAGGGACATATTCACATCAACTGGTATCAGAGCTCTTGGTTTCAAGATTAAGGGTGTTGTCAAGCAATCAAGAATGGGCAAAGACAAACAGGCGGTTGAGAAATTAGATGGGTCTGACTACGGATATTGGAGGATGCAGATTGAGGATCTTTTGTACAACAAGGATCTCTATAAGCCTCTTAAGGGTGTCAAACCGGAAGAAGAAGATCAGGAAGAATGGGAACTCATGGATCGGAAAGCCCTAGGGGTGGTCAGATCTACTTTGTCAAAGTGGATTGCAAAGACTACCAAGAAGGCGACAACCACCAAGGAGCTGTTGGATTATCTTACTGAGAGATTTGAAACTCCATCTGTTGCAAATAAGGTTGATTTGATACGCAAGATGGGTAGTCTCAAGATGCAAGAGGGAGGATCCTTGGCTAAGCACATCGATGAGTTTATGGATGTTATAGACTCATTGACCGCGGTGGAGATCAAGTTCGATGATGAGGTTCATGCGTGCTTGTTGCTAGCATCTTTACCAGCAAGTTGGAGCAGAACGGTGATTGCGATCAATGCTTCAGCAGGTAAGAAGAAATTGAAGTATGATGATGTTAAAGACTTTCTTTTGGGCGAAGAAAATCGCATGAAGAAGTTGGGGACATCGAGTGCTTCGGGATCGGCTTTAGCTACTACTAGCTAGGGGAAGCCGGGTACTAGCAAACAAGGGAGAACCGAATTTAGGGAGAACGTGGTGAGTGGTAAGGGCAAAGCTGTGCAGATCAAAGATAAACCAAAGGTTGCAAAGGGATCAGTTCAGTGCTATCATTGTAAGGAGTTGGGACACTACAAGAGGGATTGTCCCAATCGTGGGGGCAATTCGGTGAATGTGACAGTCGAAGGTGACGATGTACTGGTTCTGAGTGTTAGTAGTGCACTAGAATCATGGGTGCTGGATTCGGGGGCATCATTCCACTCTTGCGGGCATAAAGAAGAGATGGAGAATTACACTTTCGGTGATTTCGGTAAGGTCTATCTGGCGGATGGCGAGCCTTTGGAAATCAAGGGGAAGGGGGATGTCAGAATAGGAGCATCGGACGGGAAGGTCTTACATCTAAACGGGGTCAGATACATTTCGGGTTTGAAAAAGAACCTATTATCAGTTGGGCAGTTGGACGAAGAAGGTTACAAGGTAACATTCTACGCAAACCGGGTTATTACCAAGGAGGACTGCGAGATCGCTCGGAGTAATAAGGAGGGGACTTTGTATTTGGCGAATAACACCAAGGATAGTATCGCGGTGGCGGCAGCCAAGGGTGATACGGATTTGTGGCACTGTCGATTGGGTCACATGAGTGAGACGGAGATGAAGTTACTTTGTTCAAAGGGACTACTTTCGGGTTTGAAGACAGTCAACGTGGGGATCTACGAAGATTGTATGTTTGGCAAACAGGGGAGAAATAATTTCTCGAGGACAGGTAGGGGTTTGAGGGAAGCAAAGTTAGAACTTGTTCACACTGATTTGTGGGGACCATCTCCGGTAACTTCTCTTGGTGGTGTGTCATATTACATGACTTTTATTGATTATTCTACAAGGAAGGTATGGGTTTATTTCTTGAAGGGGAAAGATGAAGCTTTCGAGGTGTTCAAGAAGTGGAAGGCCTTGATGGAGAATCAGACGGGACTTAAGCTTAAGTGCTTGAGATCAGATAATGGTGGGGAGTATGAGCTTGGTGAGTTTAGGGAATATTGTGCTGCGAATGGTATTCGTATGGAGAAGACTCCAAAGCGTACACCACAACTCAACGGGATTGCAGAAAGGATGAACAGGACATTGAACGAGCGGGCAAGAAGTATGAGATTGAAGTGTGGACTTCCGAAGACGTTCTGGGCATATGCAGTTGACACGGCGGCTTTCTTGATCAATAGGGGACCATCGGTACCATTGGGGAATGGAATTCCAGAGGAAGCATGGAGTGGCAAGCAGGTAAATCTGTCCTTTCTTCGCATATTTGGCTGCGTTTCATATGTTCATATAGACTTTGTTGATAGAACTAAATTGGATGCAAAATCTGTAAAATGTACGTTTATTGGGTATGGCGGGGATGACTTCGGGTATAAGTTTTAGGATGACCAAAACCATAAAATTATTCGTAGTCGAGATGTGGTATTCAATGAACAGGTATTGTACAAGGACAAAAATGGGCTATCTGATGACACTAGTTCGGAACCGGAAATTGTAGAGGTGGATATTTCAAACTCGGGTGGGAGCAGAACGGTTCATGATGACCATGGTCAGGAGGTCACTGAAGATGAACCACGTACTCCGAAATCGGATATTCCGCTGCGTAGATCCAGCAGGTTGCGTGGATCGCCTGACAGGTATACTCCTTCCAATTATTATTTGCTGTTGACAGATAATGGGGAACCGGAATGTTATGCGGAGGCTGTTCGTAGTGCACTTTGTAATAAGTGGAAGCTGCGATGGATGATGAGATGGACTCATTGAAGGCCAACAAAACTTGGGAGTTGACTGAACTACCTAAGGGGAAGAAGGCACTGCATAACAAGTGGGTTTACAGGATCAAGAAGGAAGCAGACGGCAACAAACGTTACAAGGCAAGGTTGGTTGTAAAAGGGTTTCAGCAAAAGTACGGTATTGACTACACCGAGGTATTCACTCCGGTTGTGAAGATGACCACTATCAGAATGGTTCTGGGGATAGTAGTGGCAGACAACTTGTTGCTTGAACAGATGAATGTGAAGACAGCCTTCCTTCATGGGGACTTGGAGGAAGAAATTTACATGGTACAGCCAGAGGGTTACTTGTCTAAGGGTAGCGAGGCGCTAGTTTGCAGATTGACTAAGAGCTTGTATGGCCTTAAACAAGCTCCTAGGCAGTGGTACAGAAAGTTTGATGGGTTCATGCATGACATTAATTTTATCAGATGTGAGGCGGATCATTGTTGCTTACTTCAAGAACATGGACAATGGGTACATAATCTTGCTGTTATATGTGGACGACATGCTAATAGCGGGCTCTAGCAGTAGAGAGGTAAACAGATTGAAGGCTCAATTGTCAGAACGATTCGAGATGAAGGATTTGGGAGAGGCCAGAAAAATCTTAGGCATGCGGATTGACCGGGATAGGGAGTCGGGTAAGTTGGTTCTTTCACAAGCAGAATACGTTGAGAAAGTCTTGGCAAGATTTTGTATGGAAGAGGCGAAGCCAACAGGGACACCATTGGGTTTGCATTTCAAGCTATCTGAGAAAGACTCACCTATGGGCAAGGAGGAGCGTGACAAGATGGGGAGGACTCCATATGCTTCGACTGTGGGGAGTCTGATGTATGCAATGGTGTGTACAAGGCCGGACATTGCACATGCGGTGGGAGTAGTCAGCCGGTTTATGGACAATCCAGGAAAGCAACATTGGGAAGCAGTTAAATGGATCCTGCGTTACTTGAAGGGTACTGCTGGTAAGGCTCTGTGTTTCTCAAGCAAGGAGGTAGTGTTAGCGGGTTATGTTGATGCAGACTTGTCATCAAGCGATCTTGACAAGAGGAGAAGTACTACGGGTTATATGTTCACATTGGGTGGTACGACAATCTACTGGGCTTCTAAGTTGCAGAAGATCGTGGCTTAGTCGACTGCAGAAGCAGAATATGTGGCAGTGACAGAGGCGAGTAAAGAGATGGTATGGTTGCAGAACTTCTTGGGTGAACTCGGGAAGACGCGAAGTGGTAACGTTCTCTACAGTGACAGTCTGAGTGCAATACATTTGGCTAGGAATCCGGCGTTTCATTCGAGGACGAAGCACATTGAACTGAGGTTTCACTACATCAGACATTTCTTGGAGGAGAAGATCTTAAGGCTAGAGAGGATATTGGGATCGAAGAACCCAGCTGACATGTTGACAAAGGTTGTAAACCTTAAGAAATTGAAGCTGTGCAAAGCTTCAATTGGGCTTGTAGAATAAGAAAGGAGGATGGCACTACCATGATCGAGGTGAGCACTAGGAGGACACCAAGGATGAGTTGAAGAACGGATACGGGGCTTATATGCGTGGTTGATCTCTAGGTGGGAGATTGTTGGGATAGAGGACCAACCGGGTTAGACTTCGGAGCAAAAGGGGAGAAAATCGTCGGAGTTTCTGTTTTTTAGGGCGGCCGCGCAGCCTTGGAGGGCGACCGCGCTCAATGGGGAAAAAGCGTGGAAATCTTTATGCCACTCAGGGCGACCGCACTGAGGCTTGAGGGCGACCGCGCTGGAGGCTCGCATAAGGGCGTTGGGATTTCTGGAAGGTAGCGCGACCGCGCTTCTGCGGAGGGCGGCCGCGCTGGGCCCGTTTCAGCAGTCCGGATTTTACGTCTGATTTTCTAATTTCCTTGTCCATCTAGGGTTTGGTTTGTTTCCCTAGGTCATATATAAGTAAAGTTTCGCCCCTAAACTCATTGTAACACAAATATACATATTATAGTGCAAGATCCTGGCTTGGTAGTGCCCCCAGACGTAGCCAAACATATTGGTGAACTGGGTTAACAATTTCTTGTGTTCTTCTGTGTGATTTATTTCTTGTGCTTTGCTTTGTGTGCTCTAATCGTTCTTGTAGGTTTGCTTGGTAGTGGAAGGCCATATTCACAACATTTTCGAAACATAATACAATATCATAATACAACATCATAAAAAAATTTATTGAGCATAAATTTTAAAAAAAAAATTATGAAACAATGACCCAAAAAAAAATTCCAAAAAGTCAAATGTTTTATTTTTTTTTTTCCCAAAAAAGCTACAAACAATTTGAACCGGAGAGAGAAATATTGTAACATCCAAATGTCATTCGATGAATAGAGAATCGAGTTTGAAATTAAGAGGTCAAAACAAGAGCTAGGAACAGGAGCTAGGTAGGGCTTGTACATCAAGCTAGAAATATCACCTCAATACCAACCAAACGTTACGACCCTCATTTTGAAATGATTTTTTTGATCATTATAAAGATAAATAATCATTTAGATAAGTCAAAAAGATAGAAAAAAACAAACAACCAACCATCATATCTTTGCACCAATTATATACTCCCTCCGTCTCTCGATAATCTGCAAAAAGACATATTTTAAGCGTTCTACAATAATTTGCACGATTCCAAAATAAAAATGAGATCCACTTGTCTCTACTCACAGCCATTACCCACTTACTTCACTTTCTCTCTCCTACCCAACTATCTACACTCACAACACATTATATTTTTCACCTTTTACCTTAATTCCCGTGCCAAGCAAAAAAGTGCCTATTTCTATGGGACGGAGGGAGTATATACTCTTCTGTCCCTTTTTAAAAGGCACAAATTTTTATTTTGAATGTCTCATTTAAAAAAATATACTCCCAAAATGATTTTTTTTTTATAATTCTTTATTTGTTGGACCCATTTGCCTTACTAATAATGATTATCCACTAACAATTTCCTACCACCACTTTCTTTCTCATACATTACTTTTCAACTTACAACACTTACTAAATTATACTCCCTCCGCCCCACCCGAATTTGGACAAAGTTACTTTACACGGAGATTAAGAAATAACAATAAGATAATAAAAATGTGTGGTAGAAAATGAAGAGAGAGAATGAGTGGAGTTAATAGTGGTTGGTTGAATAAATTGTATGGTGGAGAATGAGTGGAGTTAATGAGTGAGTGGGGTATGTCCATTTTTTTATTATTATAAACTTTCCTTTTTGGGTTGTCCAAATTCGGATGGGACGCCCAAAAAGGAAATTTGTCCAAATTCGGGTGGGACGGAGGGAGTACACTTTTCTTAATTATCGGTCAATTTTGTGCTTTTTCATTTGCGACGGAGGGATTATATATTTTTATTTGATTTCAATTAAATTAATGACTAATACTATTAAAATAGTGTGTAATTTGAATTACTAGAAATTACAGTTAGTTAGTAAGGTTCGAACTCTTGATTTCTCGTAAGAAAATAAACATCGGATGAATATGAATGACAATTGAGCTAAAACTTTTTCACATAACAACAATAAGGCCTCCTGATTTTGTGGTATGCTAACCGGCCTCTCTTCTGGGAGGTTATAGGTTTGATTTCTCTGAAAATCATATTTGTGGAAAAATATACAATGAGTTTCAGGATTTTTAAGAGTCCTCCAAAACACATTCATACAATTAAGAAAACAGCATTGCTGGACTTGCAACTTCAGCAACCGGCAGCTGGTTACATTACATTATAGAGCTCTCAAAGGCATGCAAGAAAAGGAGTGATTATTGCTTTGGTTTGGAATTGAACTTTTATTATTTTAAGCATAATAAAAGAATTGATATATAGACCCACAGTGAAAAGTCAAATCGAAAAACAAGGCATTCCTTACCAAAATCATAGGAGGGTATCCTAGGGAACAAAATCATTTATGCATGCTAGTGTCTTTTTTTTTCTTTTATTCCTTTTTAGTTGTGGGGCAAAAGTATACTTGTAATTTTAATCTGTTTTAAAATATTGTACCGTACAACATTTTAAACATGCATATGAATATGAATGTACTTAGAAGCTTTATCGGTGTAAATAACATCACTCTTTCTCAATTACAATAGCGATGAATTGTTATTCTAAAGTTTTTTTTTTTTTAACAACCAAAAGAACATTTCAATTGCAATCACACGAGAAAACGCAAGATAACACTCCACAAAGGACGGAGAAGTTTGTCCCGAGCATTAATTCCCACCGCGAAATTTGCTGTCCTTTTAGGAGATTCCTGCAGCCAACGGGCAGGGCCGGACTAAGCTCGCTACATCACTTAAGCTGGGCTAAGCCCAAAACCTGTTAAGCCCGCAGCTGCCCCCCCCAATTGACAATACAAACTAGTATACTCAGAATAAACCGAACCCTCTTGGGCTGGGCCTGGGTTAGGTGGACTGGTTCAGTACTTCCAGGTCAATGTGCCAATAGAGTTGCAACTCTGGGCCATTAGAAAAATTATTAGAGATCTTTAAAATGTTTGGCCCACATGAGTTCTTGTGCTCCCTCTCACCTTATAATAATACTAGCGCATGCCCGTGTCCAAGGCCACGGGAGATTTTTTTTTTTTTCTATTTTCTTTTAATTTAAATTTTTTTTTTTTTTTTTAAATGTGCAAGTATGTCGCACGACATACTTGTTTTTTTGAAAATTCAAATTTTAGGAGGGAGAAGTTTTTTTTGAAAATTGAGGTTAAGTATGTCGTACGACATAATTTTTTTTTTTTTTTTTTTTTTTTTTTTTAAGGGCAAACTGGGAAAGAGAGTGAATAGTGAGGGCAAAAGGGTCAATTCCGCGATTGAAACTGTAGATACAACTGTAGCAACACACCTTTGATTTATACTATAGATAATAGTACTAATTTTTTTTATACAACTATGATTTTATTTTAATTTAAAAATATAATATTTATTTTGTTAGGAATAAAAAAATAGTATTATTATATTATTATGAGCGAGAGGGAGCACAAGAACTCATGTGGGCCAAACATTCATAAGCTGAAATATCTTGTTTCAGTATTTATTTTTTGCCTACTCAGACGATTTATTTTGTAATGTATTTAAAACAAAATTCTTCCTTTTTTTAAAAGACCAGTGTTGAGTCATATCCGAGATTTAGACTACTTCCATCAGCAAACTTTGGGCTGGGTTGGGCTATAAGAGACAAAAAAAAAGAAAATTAAAAAAAATGTAAAATGAAAAACTAACCAACGAACCTTGCCAACCCTGTCAGATGCTGTCTTTCCCTTTCCATCCAAACAAAGTGAGATACATGTCACAACATACAACATGATTGGAGCAAAAATATTTTTAATTATTCTTTTTAATATATATCTAAAAAACTGTAAATGAATATATTTTTTATAAAAAAAAACACTAAATTTTTTTATTTTTCATCCTCTATAAATAGAGACTAGTTTGGGATTTTTTAGACACAATCTCAAATACTCTCTTTCTAACTCTAAAAAATCATTTCTTGGTCCAACTTTTATTAAGTGATTTTTTTTTTTGAGATTATTATAAATTTAATAATTAGATATATTTTTATTGATTTATTACAAGATTAGAAAAATAATATAAATTGAATATTGATAATATATGGTAAATTAAATAAAAAATAATTTAAAGAGATATTATAAGTTAGGTTGGGTTGGGTTGAGTTGCTAATGGAGAATAAAAAGAAAAAGATTGGGTTGTAGATGTAAATTGAATAGATGAAAGAGAGAGAAATAATATTTAATTGTTGGGTTGAATTGTAAAGGGTTGCTGATGAACATAGTCTTACTTGAAAAACAATTTGGGCGTCAAAGGGTATTGTTCATAAGGGCAATAGTTGGAGATTTGATGTAGGATTAGACATTTCTGAGATGTATGAGGCTCTTTAATTGTGATGGACAATTTATTAACGATTGCACGTTTAACTAGCAATTTTCATTGATGAGACTCTGAATATTAAGTAGCGCCGTCTTTTTAAATTTTATTAATGCAAGTATTGTATTGTTTGCTTAAAAAAACAAAAAAACCTGACGCACGGTATTTAAAGTCATTTTTCGGTTGTTTAGATTTTTTTCTTTCAAAATAGAGTAAAAAAAGGCAAATTGAAAAGAAGTTGCAAATTGAAAAGAAGTTGTATGAATAGGGAGTGAACTGAAATTAGTGAAAAGAACAAGGGAGTTAAGTGAATAAAACGAAACCCATTTCACGTATGGTTCAAAATCGCCGTCGTCACTCGTCATTCTCTTCTTTCATTTGACTTGCCTCCATGTGAGAGTAAATATTGGGCAACAAGCCATTCAACCAATGTCGGTTATTCTTTAACGAATCCCTTCTTTTTGACCCGCCCCGTTTCCTCTCTCTCTCCCCCCCCCTCTCTCTCTCTCCCTCCCTTGATTCATCAACTCTTCGTTTGCTGCTTGCTTCTCTACGTCTCCCTCACCTACTCCAATTTCTGTTTTTTACTCGAAAAATATGATATTTGTTCGGGGAATTTCTCGGATTTCAAGAAATAGCTACAACCGTTGTCGATGGCTTTACTCCCTTCCTCACCACCAACAATTTCCCCATTCAAATCATTTTGGCTCTCCAATAATCTCCAACGAAAAGGTAAACGCCCTCAATAATCTCATTATTTTTTGATTTCGTATGATTTTTAGCTTTTTTGTGTTTTTGCTGAACAAATTTAGTTAATCATTGATTTGCATGCTGTTATAGCGTTTGATTTGTGAGGACCTCTGGAGATTTGGGGTAGTTTCTTTTTGGCATTTTATCAGTAACCTCGCGGTCAATTTCGTTTCTTTTGGGAAATAAAAGAATCTTGGGTGATTTCAGCTGCAATTGTTATTTTTAGGACCTTTCTTTGTGTGGTGTTGTGTTGGAAAAAGGAGTTGGGTCATTGTGCTCTGTTGATAGCACACTACTATGAAGCAGTGTGCTAGAAATTGCTACTGATTGGGCTTGTTGTTGGAGTTTCTAGTAATGTATGCCAATTTTGACTTACAAATGAATAGTCTAGGATAACCTCTGCTAATGAGCTCCATTGCACAAGTAAATGGTCGTGGCATGACGGATTACATGGTGGTCGCAACAGTTGGTGATCAAATTCGGGATATGCTTTTGGGGTTCCCAATACTGTTCTCTTTTTCATTTATTTTAGGTGTTGTGACAATATGGGGTGTGGAAGCAGTGGTTGATGTTCATGTTTGAACTAGGATGTTTCTCGGATTTGTTGGGCCAAACCAACACCACTGTTGTCCATTTTGGCTTTGATACTTGGGTACATGCAGATCGAAAATCTTATGTAAATTGGTTTGTTATTTACGATAAGTAATTTTGGATTTTCCCGGTAATATCAAGATGAACTGAAATGTTCCCTATCTTCTGTTGGCTGGTTCACTTCACTTCGCATTCTTATAGTTGGTTCTTACTCGGTCCACTCTTTGTTCTGCAGTAAGTTTTCTTTGGTTGTTTGTTTCGGATTTGAATCTTTGACCAATCCTATCCTTTGGAAGATGTGCCAAGCTGCCAGCATTTTGACACTTTGTTACAAGGGCCTTGGTATATCTTTGCAGACTTCTACACTTTGATTCTTTACAGAAGGCAAACATTTTTACTTGCAATTGTCTCAGAGTTTGTGCTTCTAGCTTCTCTCTTTTTTCTTTTCTAAACTCGCGTTTATGCTTTGACCTCTCGAAAGAAACCACACTGTTGATGTACTATGTTGACACTACTATTTTCTTGTTATAATCTTTTGGCTGCTTCATGTTTATGTGTATAAACACCATTGAGTTGGTCTAGTGAAACATTGTTCACTCTTTTGGTCTCTTATACAATTGTGTTGTTTTTGGTGATTAGTAGGTCATGGGTTGCAGAGTAATTTATACCTGGATTTCAAGTGCCTTCAATCGTGTTGGACAACAACTTCCATATCAGACGAGCAGCTCAGTGATTGAGGTTAAGTGCGACCTGGATTCAATTTCTTAATCATCTTCCATCACTCAAGTTTTTACCTAATATCTCATTTGTGTGATTTTTGTCCTTTTCTGGAGTTTCATATCATAGATTTTAAGTAGTAATTGAAGCTTCAGTTGTTGTTGAGAAGGAAACCAGTTTGTGTCTTAGAGTTCCTGGAGTTCTATGGTTACTACTAACTAACCTATTGAGATAACATTACCCAGCTAACTAATCAATGATGAAATGGAGGTTGTTCTCTTTTTAAGTTATTTTTCTGTTTCAACGCATCCCTTTTGGTAAGAAAACCAGTCTGCTGAATATTTACAACGTGACCATCTTTTCTATCTAGCTGAGATATACTTGAACAAACATCTTATACCTCAGATCTTTAAAAATCATAGCATATGCTTCTAGCAGTTGGATGGAATGAGTTGAATTAAGTAGATTTTTATAATCATTTTGGGACGAAGGATCTGTTGTTGTTGTTGGCTGACTTTGTGCTGAGTCTGCATTTGGTGTATTGTTTGCGTATTTAGCCACTAACTTCTCGACGGGGTTACTTATCTGTAGCTTCTTGTTTTCAGTATATTCTGGTATATTCTTCTCATTCTACACTTGTGATTTCTGATATTTATTTTTCTTTTCAGGAGCAAGTGGACCCATTTTCTCTTGTTGCTGATGAACTATCAATTCTTGCTAATAGGTTACGGTCAATGGTAGTTGCCGAGGTATAGGATATCGTTTCTACTGTCATATGATTGGCTAGAGCTATTTTCTTCTGGAAATGTATGCTTGAAAGGAGTTTGGAATATCATCCAGCACAGCGATTGACTAATTACCCTCGTGCAGGTACCAAAGCTTGCCTCAGCAGCGGAATACTTTTTCAAGATGGGAGTGGAGGGGAAAAGATTTAGACCCACGGTAAATTTTTCACTTCCCTTACTTGAGCCGTTGAGCCGCCATTTTTATGGTTGCCTTGGGGTTTCCGTTGATTGCTGCACTGGATATTTTATCTATTTCTTTGTTGGGGGGTTGAATCGTTAAGTTCAAATCATACCTAGATTTAAGTTGGTAGTAATTGCATGAGGTTACAGCTCTAGTTTGAAAGGAAGGCCATTTATATTAATTTATGCTGAGGAGTATTCGGGTAACATATTAGAGCTTACAAGGGGGTGACAATTTGAATACCAGAAGTTATCTGCATTACTTAACTATTTCTGGTTTAATGAAAACAGTTCAAATAAGTTTGCTGTATTCCATTGAGTGTTCCCTCTATGTTTTTTCCGTCCTCTATAGTGTTGCTAATTTCTTTTGGGTGGGACAGATGCTTAATTGAATTAAGTGTGGAATATAAGGTATTAACAACTTCATGTCAAGTTTTTAACTGTATCATGGTTAACAGTTAACTGCGCTAGCAAGGTTTTGGGTTCAAGTGTTACTGTCTAATTTCCGCATACTGTTTGCTTTTTACACAATTCTTATCAGCTCTGTGCATAATTTTGTCCATGCATATGTTTGAACATCTTGTGGTTTTTCTTTCGTAAATCGTCTGTGTAATCTTTCTTGAGTTTGGGTGCTTACAGAACTTCATTCCCTCTGCCAAACATGAGTTCACTGTTTCAATTTTTTTTTATTCATATTCATTCTGTAGGTACTACTATTAATGGCAACAGCATTGAATCTACCCATGCCTACAACAGCTTCTGAGAGGGCTGTCAATATGCTACCAACGGACCTACGGGCTAGACAACAATCCATTGCTGAGATTACAGAGATGATACATGTCAGTGTTCATTGCTTCCTCTTGCATGAAGTTACATGTATGCATATCTAGGAAAATATTTTTGCCGGGTTGCCATGTACTCATTTACCTTAAGTTATGATGCTTGATGACAAATATGATACTCATTTATCTTTTGATTACCAGTTTTCTTGTAGCAATAATGCTTGATAACATGCATATTATCCTGCCAGTTGGTAATTAATTTTATTTTTTTGACAAAGAAATGGAGGAATTTTTAGTACCTGATAGAGTAGTGCTCATATTCTCTATTAACTGGTCAGCACCACAAATAAACTTATAAAAGAGTTTGTAGTTCTATCTCTGTCTTCTATTCACCTGCGACCAATACGTAACGTGTAAGAGAGGCAGATTCAACTGGGAAATTTAATATACTTCTTCATTCGAGAAGGTTGATGGTACATCAGTATCGATACTCCATTTGACTGGGGCCTCGTGGACAAACTACAAACCGCAGAAAATTCTTTCGCAGAAGGCAAGGTTTCATAGATTATACCTAGCCAGTACCTCTCACCATTTATTTTCTTCTTATTCTTTCTTGAGGTGCTTTTATGTCTTTAACCCTATTTGGAAGAATATATGACTATTTATTTCTTTACCGAGATTCATGTCTGAAAGGAACATATTCTTTTCATTATGTCATTGCACTACACTTTCAATTTTTATTTCTTTGGTTCACATAATCAAACTACTAAGAAGTATTGAACACTGGTAGAAACACGTTATTCAACAATTCGTCCAACATAACTGTTAGCTTATTCTCTTAGGTTGCAAGCCTTCTACATGATGATGTTCTGGATGATGCTGATACAAGGCGTGGAATTGGCTCTTTAAATGCAGTAATGGGAAATAAGGTAATCATCGTTCCCTCCTAAATCGCATGCTCATCTCCTCCCTGACCCCCTCTGTCTATCCACTCACACACCTGCACCCAAATTCTAATTGTGGAAGTCGACTGAAAGTACTATGGATAATAATGTCTTTAGGCCTTTCCTTAATACTACCTCTGTCCTAACCAAATTGAATGACCACTTTTGTCCCAAAATAGATGACCTTTCGAAACGTATCCATTAAAAAACTTTGTCCTTAAATGATTTTTTTCAGTTTTTTTTTTTCATAGGTAATTATATTTTTGCAAAGCTAAAATGTTGAAACTGAATAGCAAGAATGTTTTTGATTTTCTTCTATTAAAAATCAACAATTTCAAAATGACCCTTAAATTCAAAATGGTCGAATATTTTGGGACGGCGGGAGTACAAGATATACGGAGTATGTAGTAGGTTTTCTGCTTTTCGGGCTAATATTTTTTCTCCCTTCCGATGCAGCTAGCTGTATTAGCTGGAGATTTTCTACTTTCCAGAGCTTGTGTGGCACTTGCATCTCTCAAGAACACGGAGGTATCATGTCATATAGTTAGCATTTTCATGCATGTGCTGTTAATGACTTTAGAGCTAGTTACTTATCTTTACTGATTAATTATTTGCTAGCATTCAATCTCATTCAACCCCCCCCCCCAATCCAGAATCGAACACACAGATACACACTAGAAAAAGAAGAGAAATGAGAAAGATTGCATCTATCATCTTATTGCCCTAGATATCTCAACTGTTCTTTATTGTGTGCCTACTCTCCATATCCTTGATATTTTTTAAGTAACTGTAATTAATTAGAGCCTACATCTGTTCTTTTATTAAATAGAACAGATGTAGGCTCTTTGGTGTATAGATAATATATGATCGTGCCGGCATATATACATGACAATCCTGTGGGTTGCTTGATACTGTGATAGATCTTGCATGTGGATTATTGATGATATTGTTACCGATTTCCTTCTTTCCCTTGAGGGGAGGGGCTCGGCGGATGCAGTGTTTAAGTGTGATATTGTTACTGATTTCCTTCTTCTATTGGGACGGAGTATATTCTTTGTTATAGTAAAATGTAAAAACTAACTAATGTTTTTTCATCAATACTTTTTAGTTATGATATAATCTAACACTGATAACTTTTCACTCAATTTTATTTAGCTTGTATTTGAACTGTGCCCCCCTCCCCCCCCCCAAAAAAAAAAAAAAAAAAAGTAACTCCTTTGTCCACACCTGATGCATATAGCCTTTGTATAATGCTAGTTGAACTTCTACTTGGTTTGTTATAAAATTACTAGTCTCGGTCAACAGGAAGCAAAAGTTTTTTTTTTTTTTTTTTTTTTATCACTTGAGTTCTGAAGGAAACAGAGAAGAGTGGGAAAGGAAGCATGTATACTTCATCTAATTTCTTAGGCTGCATTATTAATAGCAAGTATTACATTTAAAATGATTTCATCAAAAGAAGACCAAATGAACCCAAAAACCAATGGTTTCTCAGGGATGCATCAAACCTAATGATCAGTCCGTGGAATGAAAATTGCAATACTTTAATTGTTTCCTAATATGCAAAATTTTGTTAACCAGTTGTCATAACCAAGAAGAATGCTTTACTGATGGGTCATGCTCGTGTTTCTTTTTCTGCACTTCAATCACCGTATTGTGGTTAAGCCAATGAAGCAGGATAGCCTCAATATGCTTCAGTTCATTTTAATCTTCTCTATACATCTTCATTTGTGTCATATGTAGGTTGTATCACTTTTGGCAAAAGTTGTTGAGCATCTTGTTACTGGGGAGACCATGCAAATGAGTACTTCATCTGAGGAACGTAGTAGGTATGCTGTTTTTTTTTTTTTTTTTTTTTTTTTTGGGGGCGGGGGGTGGAGATTACACTTATCTAGTTTTAACGAAAATATATAGATTGTTTCCTTAAATGGAGATGTTTAGCCAACAACAAACGGATGTGTCTGCAACACTGAAGCAGTCATCGCCTTTTCCTTTTCCTTTTCCTTTTACTAGTTTTTTGTTTTTGCAAGTTTTTATTTATTTATTTATTTGACATTCAAGTTTGTCGTTTTCTTTCTAAAGAGTATATATATATATATATATATATATATATATATATATATATGTTTGGAGATTATTCTTGTTAAGATTCATATCATTATGCTGCACTAGATGAATGTTGGAATTACACCTTACCCAATACAGATGAATTTTAATTCTTCAGGTTTCTGCTTTCTGTTTTCATAGTTTTAAACTTTGAACTGCATAATCCACACCATTTTTGTTCATTTAGAATGGAGTGAACCATTAACTTTGTTCCTTACAATTTGTATGAGCGAGAAGTGCATTCTGATGTTTATGAGCATGAGATTGATAACCCATTTTCGTTATTATCTTCTCAAACCCAAAAGATGGATAAAATCGACGCGATAGTAGATGCATAATACTCCCTCCACCTTAAAGAATAATATATTTGACAAGTCAAACTTTTTAAGATTGTAGCTTTAGTTTTTTTTGTCCTTCCTATAAATTGCACGAAAAGTATCCCCCTTCCTGAGAGTGAGACAATGTTTTGGGACAAACCAAAAGGACAAGTTAGGCTATATTTTTGGGACGGACGGAGTGAACTCTTTCATCCTTTCTTCAATTAGAGACTACTACTCCAACTATATTATTTACAGCATAAGGAAAGGTTTTTTTTTTTTTTCAGTACAAGTCTGCTACATGTTGCATACTCCCTCCGTCCCATGATAATATATAAACTTTCCTTTTTGGGCGTCCCACAATAATATATACTTTCCTAAAATGGAAAGGAATCTTTACTATTCCCTCCACTCATTCTCTCTCCTACATTATTTTAATACTCACATCACCATTAAAATTTACTATTCTCTCCACTCATTCTCTCTCCTATTTTATTTTCACACTCACAACACTTTCAATATAATATTTCCTCCTTAATTCCCGTGCAAAACCCAAAAGTCTATAAAAAGATGGGACGGAGGGAGTATTTGATATGAACAAACAAAACCAGCTAAACGTGCTATTCATCATGTGTAGAATGCAAATTATTGGGTTAGTATTTAAGCGGAATATCTTTTTTTTTTTTTTTATAACTATAGTATAATTGGATTTGTTTTTTTGGGGCACCTTGTTTGTCGAGGCCAGTGATTCAATGCCTGCTGGCCCACTGATTTCGTTTTCATCAAGGGGCCAGCTTCTACTGACGATCCTTGTAGTTAACTGCTGGGAGACCTCTATAGAGTACCTTTACATGTTTGACATTTTCATTTGTAGTTATGATTATGCCTTCTGAATTGTTATGATATTCACTTGATGTATAATGTGCATTTGTGCTTGTAATTATCAATAGAATAAATGAATCTATTCTTATGTTTGCAGCATGGATTACTATCTACAAAAGACTTACTACAAGACTGCGTCACTTATTTCAAACAGCTGCAAGGCAATTGCACTTCTTGCAGGGCAAACTGCGGAAGTATCAACATTAGCTTATGAGTATGGCAAAAATCTGGTCAGTAACACACTGCTAATATAATAAGTTGCATACGTCTTTCATAATTAAACCAAGCATCAGATGCAGAATTTATAGGGTTCTACCTGCACCTCAGAGGACTGTGAATCATTAGTTTATTCTTTGGTGCCTACCTACGAAGCAAGAAGAATATATGTCTTTTCTTTTGTACGGCACACCAAATTTGCAGGAAAAACTATAAACACATTCCCACTCTTTGCATGTTCGGAGTCATTTCTGTATTTGAGACGGGATACTAGAAACTGAACATTAATACAGACACTGTTCTTACATATACTTGCATAACTGTAGCTGGAAATATCTTTGCCTAACATTAAAACAACTCTTTAGGTTTTCCATTACTAATCACTCTTCTAATCTCTCTCTCTCCAGGGGCTAGCATTTCAATTGATAGATGATGTTCTTGATTTCACGGGCACATCATCTTCCCTTGGGAAAGGCTCGTTGTCTGACATTCGCCATGTAATCCATCTATTCCTTGCTTATTTTTGCTTTTGCAATCATAAGTAGTTTCTATTTGGGTAGACAAAGTTCAGTGAAGAATGTGCTATGGGCTGTGTATGTCTGTATGAGTTCTGTTATCGTTCTTTGCTGTTTTTATAATGTTAAAGCTACAGCAAGTATAAAGCGCAAATGTCTCCAATCAAGGGCTCTGACATGCAACTTATTTGCTAATTACTATTGTTATAAATAATTTGGGTGGGTGGGTGTATGTGTGTGTCTGGAGGGGGGGGGGGAGGAAAACTAACACGTTTTTTCTAAATGATACGGTAGATACCGTTCAAGCTATTTGCTAATTAAATTTATATTATTTGTTAGTGCTTGTGTGTTTTGTTTGGTCCAACTGCAATTTTTGTAATTCAGGGGTCTCGGCATATATGATTTTTGTGGAACTTTTTCAAGCATCATGTCATTAAAAGGGACTATGCGACTTTATTTTTCTTTGTTTCTTACTTCTTCTATGGCGATTCTATACGGCGATTCATGTTAGCTGACCTCAAAATCATTTTGGGATTAGGCTTTGTTGTTGTTGTCTACTCAACAGATGTGTGCTTTAAATGTTCCTTCCTGTACTTGGACACATACATGAAGTTCCTTTCTTTCCTTTCATTTTTTAGATTAATGCACATGCATTGCTTCTTCATTTGTTTGTGTGTGTGGGAGTGGTGTTGGTTGTGGGGGTGAGGGGTAGGGTTGGAGGGTCGGCTGCTGGCTGGAAGGTTAGCTTGGATTGCATGTATATAAATTGTCTGCTAAAGTAAAGAAAGTATATATCTGGTTTTTCTAAGTGATTTGGCCGAATCATTTATTTTTGTAGGGGATTGTCACGGCTCCAATATTATTTGCCATCGAGGAGTTCCCAGAATTGCGTGCAGTTGTTGATAGAGGATTTGATAATCCTGCAGATGTGGATCTTGTAAGTTCACTTGAATTTGGTTTATATACTCGTAAATTCTTGGTCGAAGTGTAAATTTATTGACCATAAAAGTCAAAGTAGGGAAATTTTGTTTGGGACGGACGATGTATATGATATGGGTATTTAGATCATATACTCCCTCCGTCCCACCCGAAAGGGCAAAGTTTGTGCCTTGCACGGGAATTAAGAAAAGTGATGTAGAAAAGAGAATAAGTGTATAGTAGAATAAATGTTGTGAGTGAAAGGTGATGTAGGAAAGAGAAAGTGGGGTAGGGAATAGTTAGTGGATATTTATTGTGAGAGTATGACAAGTGGGTCCCACAAATAAAGAAGTAATAAAAAATTTTCCATTTTTGGGTTGTGCCCTTTCAAATGACACGCCCGAAAAGGAAATTTGTGCCCTTTCGGGCGGGACGGAGGGAGTATATGAAAAGGTTATAATTTCATTTCTGATTCTTATGTAGGCCCTCAAGTATCTCGGAAAGAGCCGTGGAATACAGAGAACAAGGGAATTAGCAACTAAGCATGCCAATCTTGCCTCAGCTGCAATAGAGTCGCTGCCTGAGAATGATGACGAAGACGTTCAGAAATCGAGGCGGGCACTTGTAGATTTAACGCATAGAGTTATTACAAGAACAAAGTAAAAGAAGCAAAGTTGGTACGACGAGAATACGATAAATTTTTGTTAGTTATCCGTGCTTCTGTACAACGACTCTCTACAAAAAAAAAAAAAATCATCTTCAATTGTTCCCATTATTCTTTGTTAGGCAATAATTTCTGTGAAGAAAAACCATCCAGATGTGATTCGAATCTGATTTTTTTGTAGAGTATAATCAATATGTATGCACGGTAGCTGTTATAATTGGAGCTCAATAGATATTGTGATCCATTCTCCTGTCTTTTTTTTTTTTACCCTTGGAAGGGCGCTATAAATTTATGGGATTTTTACCAATAAGTCCCTGACCGACGGAGAGTGAGACAAAGCAGCTTTAGCAATGGAAGAACAGCATGTAGAAGAAGTTGACCACTTGAAGTTATACCAATAAAAGTCTTTTAGAATGCCTTGTACCTGTAAAGGGTTGGAGACATTGTATTACTTCAATGATGTACTCCCACCGTCTCGCTCGAAAGGGCACAAATTTCCTTTTTGGGCATCCCAAAAGGACACAATCCCAAAAAGGAAAATTTTTATTATTTTTATACTCTTCCTATCCCACTCATTCTCTCTCCTACTTTACTTTTACACTCACAACATTCTCTCTCCTAACTATTCCTCCCACTCATTCTCTCTCCTATTTAATTTTTCATACTCACAACATTTAACCTTTTTCTCTTTCTTACATCACTTTTCTTATTCATTTCTTAATTTTCGTGCTAGGAGGCAAAATTGCCCTTTCGGGCGGAACGGAGGGAGTATTTGCTTAAAGATTGTGTTTCTCAGTACCAAATATTTATAGAAAATTAATTTTTGATAAATAATTTTACAAGTGAAAAATGGCACAACTGTGATTCTACAACTATGAAATCATATAATTGTATAATCATACAACTGTAAATCAATTTGAGAAATAATTTTACAAGTGTAATCATACAATTGTGTAATCATACAGCTGTGAAATCAATTGAGAAATAAATTTACAAGTGAAAAATGACAACTCTGAAATCATACACAACTGTGTAATAATACAACTGTGAAATCATACAATTGTTTAATCATACAACTGTTAAATCAATTTGAGAAATGATTTTAAAAGTAAAAAAATGATACAACTGTGAAAACAGACAACTATGCAATCATACAACTGTTAAATCATACACAACTGTGTAATCATATAATTGTGTAATCATACAACTGTGAAATCAATTGAAAAATTTACAAGTGAATAATGACACAACTAAAATGATACAACTGTATAATTGTACAACTGTGAAATCACACAAATGTTTAATTATACAATTGTGAAATCAATTGAGAAATGATTATACAAGTGAAAATTGAAAAATGACACAAATGTGTAATCATATAATTGTGAAATCAAACAATTGTATAATCATACAATTGTGAAATCATTGATAAATGAAAAACGTTTTTTTCAATTTTTTACGAGTGAAAAAACGTTGTGCAATATTTTTTTATATACTCCCTCCGTCCCAGAATAATATATAAACTTTTCATTTTGGACGTCCCACAATAATATATAACTTTCCCAAAATGGAAAGGAATCTTTACTATTCCCTCCACTCATTCTCTCTCCTACATTATTTTAATACTCACACCACCATTATAATTTACTATTCTCTCCACTCATTCTCTCTCCTATTTTATTTTCACACTCTTAACACTTTCAATATAATATTTCCTCCTTAATTCCCGTGCATATTTGGCAAAAGTCTATAAAAACATGGGACAGAGGGAGGGAGTATATACTAATACTATGTCTTTCTTTTTGGCCTATTATTCCGAGCCTAAAGTTAGGCTCCGTTTGTTTCACCGTAAAACATTTTTCGGAAAATGTTTTCCGGAAAATAACCTGTTTTACGGTGTTTGGTTAGCCCCCGAAAAATGTTTTCCGGAAAATAACTCGTTTTTCGCTGTTTGGTTGCCTAAGTAAAACGTTTTTCGGAAAACATTTTACGCCCTTTCTAAGTAAAACGACCTACTGACCTTGTGCTAAGTAAAACATTTTCCGGAAAATGGTGGCCTTAATGTACAACTCATATTACGGCCGATACAACTCATATTAACTGCCCCCAATTTTTTTTTTTTTTCAGAATCGCCACTCACGCCTACCTACTCCCCCCCTCAATTTTTTTTTTTGTAATCGCCCACCCCTCGCCCCCCCCAATTTTTTTTTTTGTAATCGCCCCACCCACCCTCGCCTACCCCCCAATTTTTTTTTTTTTTTTTTTTTTTTTTTTTGTAATCGCCCCACCACCCCCCAAAATTTTTTTTTTTTTTTTGGGGTGATTACAAAAAAAAAAAAAAAAATTTTGGGGTGGGGTGGGGTGGATGGTGGGGGGTGGGTGGGGCGATTACAAAAAAAAAAAAATTTGGGGGTGGGTGAAGCGATTAAAAAAAAAAAAAAATTTGGGGGGTGGGGGTGGGTGGGGCGATTACAAAAAAATTTTGGGTGGGGGTGGGTGGGCGATTACAAAAAAAAAAAAAAAAATTTGGGGTGGGGTAGGCAGGGGGTGGGTGGGGCGATTAAAAAAAAAATTTTGGGGGGTGTGGTGGGGGGTGGGGTAGGCAGGGGGTGGGTGGGGCGGTTACAAAAAAACAAAAAAAAAAAAAAAAAAAAATTGGGGGGGGGGAGGGTGGGGGGGGGGGTAGGTAGGCAGTGGGTAGGCGGTTACAGAAAAAAAAAATTTGGGGGTGGGGGTGGGGTAGGCCACCTTGTGAAATATGAGTCGTTTTACCAAATACCCGAAAACATTTTACACCCTTCCTCCGTAAAACATTTTACGCTTTACCTCCGTAAAACATTTTACAGGAAAACATTTTACAGGAAAACATTTTTCGAAAAACGTTTTCCGAAAAATATTTTACGCCGAAACAAACGGAGTCTTAGAATAATTTATGAAATTTAAAAAGATTTTATATATATATACTCTGTCTTTCTTTTTGGCCTATTATTCCAAGCCTAAAATTAGAATAATTTTTGAAATTTAAAAAGAACGCATGTCCATCTCAAAATAAACATTCAAATTTACTCATTTAAATACTCCGTCTCAAAATAAACATCCAAATTTTCTCTTTGAATATCCAGCTCACTCAATTGGATACCACTGGTATCCTATTGTTTGATGTCACCGACCCAAGCCTAAAAAAGAAAAGTACGTGTGCAAACTATTTTCTGTAAGTTTATTTAATTACCAGATAAGGCAAAATATATACCACACATTGCCGACAATTTTTGCATTTGAAGAGAGAGAGAGAGAGAGAGAGAGAGAGAGAGAGAGAGAGAGAGAGAGAGAGAGAGAGAGAGAGAGAGAGAGAGAGAGAGAGAGAGAGAGAGAGGAGTGTAAATTTGACAATTGTTCAATGCAAAATATTATTTAAGATTGAGATTTTTAAGTAAAGAAATGAGACAGTATCCAAGTTTTACTTGTATTAAAATCTGTATGTCTCAAAATTTAGATCGAAAGTGTCATTGTTGTAGATTAAGAGATGGATATATTATTGATATTTGGGAGGTGAGCATTCGATATCTGTGAAGTGTCATCTTTTTTATTACTGTGAATGTAATTGATTTTGTCGTTTGATAAAAAAAAAACACAATTTAGAAAATTAATTAATTGACAATTATTTTCCATACTTTACGTGTTTAGAGTCAAACTCTACCCATTTAATTCAAGTGGGAGTGAGGAAATATATGAAAGTGATATATTCAACTTGTGCCAGCCAAGAGAGAATTAGAGTTTAAAGTATTTTTATTTCAAATCTAATGAGTCCAAGATTTGGTGAAAAGAGTCCACTTAAATGTAGACAATATTCCCTTTGTACCAAAATACTTTTTTTTTTTCTTCATTTTTTTTAACATTAGGACCAATTTGATGCGACCGAGCATACAAGCTTTTTTTATTGATAGCAGAATATCCTGGCTCGTTATAGTTAGATATTGAGCAGGTTGATGTATCAGAGACTTGACCACGTCTTGATTGGTATGCTGGGAGAGTTACTAAGACAAGATTTGCATTGAAGCGCAAGTTGTGGGCAACGATTAACCTCAACTTAAAAAATGCATCAAGTGAATCGTCAGACCGGAGCTTCGTTCAATGAAATTCATCGGTATAAGAAACAAGAATAAATAACCTGATGCCACATATCTCATCGTTTTTCTTTTCCAGTTCTTCTACCGATATAAGCCGCTGAGAAGCTGTTATTAAAAATATCGTTCAATTCATTATTTTAGTTTGATTTAATTATTATTTTTACTTATTATTGATAGTATTGTTGATGACATATATTAATTTATAATTATTATTCAAAATTCTTTTATAGTAATAAATAAAAAAAATAGGAAAATTATTTTGGGACGGAAGGAGGGAGTATTTTATTTAGTAAACGATTAAGTCCCATTCAATTTCAAAATATCTGAAAACATTCATTCATTCTTTCACATTCATATATCTCATAGTCATGACAGGATGACATCCATTAAGCAACTAAATGACTAGACATTAAATCTTTAGGTGGGGGCCGTGGGGCAGGACAATAATTCATCAGAATATTAAGTTCAACGAAATATATTGATTTAAGTTAATTTGAATTATATATACTCCCTCCGTCCCGGACCTATGTGCTCGGTTTGACTTTTCACGTAAATTAAGGAGAGAGTATTATATTGAAAGTGTTGTGAGTGTGAAATAAAATAGGAGAGAGAATGAGTGGAGGGAATAGTAAATTATAATGGTGTTGAGAGTATTAAAATAATGTAGGAGAGAGAATGAGTGGAGGGAATAGTAAAGATTCCTTTCCATTTTAGGAAATGTGCACGTAGGTTTGGGACGCCCAAAATGGAAAGTGTGCACGTAGGTATGGGACGGAGGGAGTATATATATATATATATATACTCCCTCCGTCCCATTAAGTATTAGCACAAACACCAAGCCAAGCGCGAAAATTAAGAAATATGATATTTTAATAAAATATTGTGAGTATAAAAGAATGAGTGGAGAGAGAATGAGTGGAGGGTGTAATAAATTATAATGGTGTTGTGAGTATTAAAATAATGTAGGAGAGAGAATGAGTGGGGTTGGGTGAATATTTTATTAATATAAAGTTTCCTTTTTGAGAGTGTGCGGATATTAATGGCACCCAAAAAGCGAAAGCGTGCTAATATTAATGGGACTATGAGTATATATATATAGGAAGGTTATTCAAACGGTAACCAAATTTATATGAGAACTATTTAACTAAATCCAACCAATTGGATTAAAAAGCAACGTAACGCTTGATTAAAAAAAAATAGAGGGGGTGACATTTTCGTAATTATTGTGAACTAAATCCCCCTCAAATTTCAAAATAAAATATCTCAATATCTATAAGTCGAAATTTTTTTTCGAAAACACTGATTTTTTTGTCTTGACGAGACGATTCAAACTAGATCCCTGAAGAAAGGATTTTGAAAAAATAATATTGAACAACGTCTAATTTTTAAAACAGAGGTAGAATTTCAATTCCTAATTATAATAAAGGGAAAATGCATCACGTACAATGTTTGCTCCATCCATATTAATAATTATAATTTGATAATATTTTAATATAAACCAAAAGCAACACAGCTAGTGTTCACTAAGACAACACAGCTAGTGTTTACTAAGACAATATAGCTAGTGCTCACTAAGACAACTAGCTAGTGTACATAAGCAACACAGCTAGTGTTCACTAATACAACACAGCTAGTGTTCACTAAGACAACATATCTAGAGTACACTAAGTTAAACTAGCTAGTTTACAATAGCCAATGCTGATACACATAGCTAGTGTACACTAGGTTACACTAGCAACACAGCTAGTGTTCACTAAGACAACACAGCCTAGTGTTCACTAAGATAACAGCAAAACTAGTGTTCACTAAGACAACTAGCTAGTGTTCACTAAGACAACACAGCTAGTGTTCACTAAGACAACACATTTAGTGTTCACTAAGATAACTAGCTAGTGTTCACTAAGACAACACAGCTAGTTAGGTAATGTACACTAGTTAAATAATGTACACTATTTAACTAGTGAACACTAGCTGTGTTGTCTTAGTGAACACTAGCTAGTTATCTAGTGTTCACTAAGACAGGTCAGGAATTAAATGCTTTTGAACAATTGGAGTTGGGTCCAATTACCTTAATATATGGGGCAAAATTGCTGGGGCTTGTGCCGAAGCTGCTACGTACCCATTTGAAGTCGTTAGAAGACAACTTCAGATGCAGGTCCGTGCAACTAAGATGAGTGCCATAGCAACTACGGCAAAGATACTTGAGCAAGGTGGTATTCCTGCTCTCTACACAGGGTTGACTCCCAGTTTATTACAGGTACAATATAGACAATTTTATGATTTATTTATTTTTGTTACATTAAGTTTTTGAGTCATCAGTGTTTGTCTCATTAGAAAATTCTCTATTTATGAAAATGCTGTTGATTGGAATTGGTCACATGGTGTCTAGTTTCACCTTGGACTTCACTTGCCCATTAAGAATTAAGTTAGATAAAAATTTACTCCCTCCGTCCTGAAATGTTGTCCCAAAATGAATTAGCTAGTGTTCACTAAGATAACTAGTTAGTGTTCACTAAGACAACACAGCTAGTGTTCACTAAGATAACTAGCTAGTGTTCACTAAGTCAACACAGCTAGTGTTCACTAAGATAACACAGCTAGTGTTCACTAAGACAACTAGCTAGTGTTCACTAAGACAACACAGCTAGTGTTCACTAAGATAACTAGCTAGTTTCACTAAGACAACACAGCTAGTGTTCACTAAGACAACACAACTAGTGTTCACTAAGATAACACAACTAGTGTTCACTAAGACAACTAGCTAGTGTTCACTAAGACAACACAGCTAGTGTTCACTAAGACAACACAGCTAGTGTTCACTAAGATAACTAGCTAGTGTTCACTAAGACAAACAGTGTAGTGTTCATTTAGTTAAATAGTGTCAAGACTAGTTAAGTAATCTATAAGTCAATATTATTTTTTCAAAATTCTATCTTGAGGATCTAGTTTGAATCGTCTCGTCAAGACAAAAATCGGTGTTTTCGAATTTTTTTCGACTTATAGATATTGAGATATTTTATTTTGAAATTTGAGGGGATTTTAAATGAAATAATTACGAAAACGCCACTCCCTCTATCTTTTTTTTAATCAAGGCGTTGATGTGTTTTTTAATCCAATTACTGTTAGTGGTTCTTATAGTTCGCATATAAATTTGGTTACCATTATAATAGGGCCCTATATATATATATATATATATATATATATATATATATATATATATATATATATATATATAGTCAAAATCTTATAAAAAATGCGTTTTTCCTTAAGGTTAAAAAAACGTGTTTTGATTCTCCCGCTAGTGCCAGTGTTAGAGTAACAAAGTCCTAGTTTAAAAAATGTCAGTGCATGCATTATTAAGTGTCAGTGTTAATGTAACAAAGTGTCAGTGTAAAGATTGTCAGTGCATGTATTATTGAGTGTCAGTGTTAGTGTAAAAAAATGTCAGTGTTAGTGTAACAAAGTGCCAGTGTTAATGTAACAAAGTGTCAGTGTAAAGAGTATCAATGCATGTATTATTAAGTGTCAGTGTAGGAAAAAAGGTGTCAGTGTTAGTATAAAAAAGTATCAATGTAAAGAGTATCAGTGAATGTATTATTAAGTATCAATATAAAAATAATTTTTTTCTTAAGTTTTTTTAAAAAAAGACGTTTTTTATAAGACCAACTATATCATTTTAGTTGTTGACATCTCTACTATGACAAAGGGAGCCAAAATGGATGAAGCACAATCACATTTTTTTCATCTTTTCAAATTTACCTTTTATAATTTTTTTTTCACTACTCACACACATAGAAGCGTCTAAGAGATAAATCTTAGAAAGAAAATGACTTTCCTCTAATTTTTGGAAAGATCGAACCCATAACCTTCAGGTTGAAAGTCATGAGCTCTAGTCAGCAGGTCAAAATTCCCATGTGCAAATTTACCTTCTATTATGTATGGAGTAACGGAGGAGAGACAAAACTGTGGGGGAATATTGCCCATCAAGTTTGACTCAGTGGGTGGGGGCCACAAAAGAAAAAAAAAGACGTCGACGTTGACTTAAAGTTTGGCTAAGCCACATTTCATCACTAGGATAGGTTAACACCGTTGACTCCCCACCACTTCATCATTTTATTATATCAATGGCTTAATTTTAAATGGGGACAAAATTATTTTTAATATAAAATATTGTAAATAAATACCTCAATTTAGTTTAAATGTGGGAAATTTTTCATAATAGTGTTAATTTTTTCTTCGTACAAAGGAGGGCAAATTAAAATTAAAATTATAATTATGAAAGCTGAAAATCAAAATATTCGAAAAAAAAAAACATTAGTACTAAAATGAAAATTTTGAAAATATCAAGGGGGTAACAGTAAACTAAGTTCAAAGGGTATTGAAATAGAATGGAAAACTAGTTTTAGGTGCATTCTATCTGTCTACCGAACAACAGAGTAATTTGAGTCACTGGCTTTCGATGAGCGTTAAGGTTCGAACTCTCTTCTTACTTTCTTCTGGTGTGAAACACCGAAAAAATAAAAAAAGGGAACAATGGGGGAATGTAGGAAGTGGATTGTACATTATCCATTTATCTAACATTAGATTTCCTTCAATTCAAATGGATGATTTTATCTATAAATTCAACTGCCAAAATTAACCGATCTCCCCTTGGCATGGGATTGCATCGGCCTCCTCCGCTAGATAGTTTTTAGCCTTTGCCTTATCTTTTTTTCTTTGCCTTTGTCAGATGAGATTTAATTGCTACATTTGGTCCCACATAACCGGGGACCACTCCTGTGAGCGATAGAAGCTTGTCATATCGCTCATTTTTATAGGTGAAAATTTAGGGTTAATTTTTGTGTGCGTGGAATTCAGAGATATCAACCAAAAATGTGACCAAACTCCTACCGCTAGCTAGCTGGCAGGCCCAGGCAGGGTGCCGAATAATCTAAATCAATCATTGTAAAAAAAAATAAAAATTACTCCCTCCGTCCCAGACCAAGGGTTCATCTTTTCCTTTTGGTTCGTCCCAGATCAAGGGTTCATTTCCATAAATGACAAGTTTTTGAATATATTTATACCCTTATCATCCTCATATATTTACAAAAAAACCATTCATTATACCCTTATACATTCTCTCTCCTATTCTCTACCACACATTTAACTACTATTCCTCCCACTCATTCTCTCTCCTATTAAATATTTTTAATTTTTACATTCTCTCTCCTATTCCCTACCACATATTTAACTTTTACATTCTCTCTCTTATTCCCTACCACACATTTAACTACTATTCCATATTCCACATTTAACTTTTATTCATTTTTTTAAAAATTTCTTAAAAAGCGTGAAATCCACCCCATATACCCATGGTCTGGGACGGAGGGAGTATAACTTAAATCGCAATCGATAACAGCTAATTAAATAATTGTAAAACGTAGCGGTTCTAGATTGAGATAAGCATACTAAAGTTTGTATATATACATGTATATGGAAAATAGGAGTAAATCTTTGACAAGCGGCCCTATAAAAAAGATCCATTAATAGAATTGTGGATAGAGTCGGCTTACGTGTGTGTGTGTGTGTGTGTGTGTGAGAGAGAGAGAGAGAGAGAGAGAGAGAGAGAGAGAGAGTTGTAACCAAGTTATAACTTTCATAGTTTTTGTTCTCTTTCTGAGGTAAAACTCTGATCCTATAAATACTCACTCTCTTTGATATTTGAAGTGCACAATATTCCAAAGTTTAAGGAAAAGAGAGAGAGAGAGAGAGAGAGAGAGAGAGAGAGAGAGAGAGAGGAGAGAGAGTAGAGAGAGAGAGAGAGGAGAGAGAGAGAGAGATTTTCATAACATGCATTCAAAGGAGGAAGATGCAGGGAATGGTCATGAACATGACCAAACAAGGATCAACAAGTATTCTTGTGCTTGTGCCATTGTTGCTTCTATGATTTCCATCATTTTTGGCTATGGTAATTTATCTCATCTCATCATCTCCTTTTACTTACCTACAGCCTCTTGGCAATTGTCAGGGAAAGACTCTAGCAAATGATTCCCTCTCCCAACTTCCGGGAAGTGTTTGACGCATCGGGGTTTGCCCTTTTACTTCCTTCCGTCGCAAAAATAGATTCATAATTGATTCAACGTGTTAGAATTGCTAGTCTCTGTGCTGCAAATCGCTATTATAATAAATTAAGTGATCCATTAAAAAAAACAATTGTATTAAGTCAATAATTAATAAAAAATCCAAAATTTTCTTTTTAATAAAAACTTGCACATATATCCCATAATTTCTTGTTTTTCTTGTAGACACGGGTGTCATGAGTGGAGCAATGATATTCATCAAAGAAGAACTAAAGATCACAGAAACACAAGTAGAAGTCCTCGCCGGAATCCTCAACCTATGTGCATTAGTGGGGTCACTTTCAGCCGGAAGAACCTCCGACTACATCGGCCGGCGATACACCATTGTCTTAGCCTCCATAATCTTCTTGCTAGGTTCAGTATTAATGGGTTGGTCTCCAAACTACCCAATCCTACTGGCCGGCCGTTGTGTGGCCGGAATCGGAGTAGGCTTCGCTCTGATGATAGCTCCGGTCTACTCAGCCGAGATCTCATCGCCATCTTCCCGAGGTTTCCTAACTTCTTTACCAGAACTTTGCATTAGTTTGGGCATATTGATAGGTTACATTTCTAACTACTTTTTTGCAAAATTGCCTCTACAATATGGTTGGAGATTAATGTTAGGAATTGCAGCCATTCCTTCTTTAGTATTAGCCTTTGGGGTACTAAAAATGCCCGAGTCCCCGCGATGGCTTGTCATGCAAGGCAGATTAGGCGATGCTAAAACGGTCATGTTAAAAGTATCAAACACTAAAGAAGAGGCAGAATATCGCCTCAAGGACATCAAAATAGCTGCAGGAATAGAGGAAGATTGTCACGACGAAATAGTCAAAATGACCCGTACTACCCATGGGGAAGGGGTATGGAAAGAGTTGATACTCCGGCCATCTCCAACCGTCCGATGGATTCTCCTAGCGGCCGTTGGGATCCATTTCTTTGAGCATGCAACCGGCATAGAAGCCGTAGTATTATACGGTCCACGGATTTTCAAGATCGCTGGAGTCACTAGTAAAAACAAGCTTTTGCTAGTCACAATTGGAATAGGGATAACAAAAACCCTATTTATCTTAATAGCTACTTTGTTACTCGATAAAGTCGGGCGCAGGAAGCTACTCCTAACAAGTGTTGGTGGCATGATTTTCGCCCTATCCGTATTAGGGTTTTCTTTAACCATGGTTGAAGTTAACCCGCACGAGAAACTACGTTGGGCGTTGGGGTTAAGCATCTTCTCGACGTACTTATTTGTGGCCTTCTTTTCGATCGGACTTGGTCCGGTGACATGGGTTTATAGCTCAGAGATATTTCCATTGAGGTTAAGGGCACAAGGGGCAAGCATTGGTGTGGCTGTGAATAGGGCCATGAATGCCACAGTTTCTATGAGTTTTATTTCAATTTATAGGGCCATTACAATTGGTGGTGCATTTTTTATGTTTGCTGGGATTTCTGTGGTGGCTTGGATATTTTTCTACAATTTTTTGCCTGAGACTAAAGGCAAGTCTTTGGAAGAAGTGGAAGCTCTTTTTAGCAGGAGGGTTAAACCCAAAGTTTCGGGGGCTGAAATGAGCAAGATTGAAAGTAATGGGGTGACAGGGTAAAATCTCAAGTTGTAAATATATATCAAAATATAAAGGGGGTAGAATAGGAATTGAAGGCTAATGAATATTTCTCTTCTTTTTGTATGAAATAATTTCAAAGGCAATGATGATGATTTAGTAGTACTCCATCCGTCCGAAAATAATATTTTTACTTATTTTTTCGTAATTACGAAAATATTTTGAGCAATAATTTTAAACTAATTTACTTATTCTAATATTCTAACGAAAGTCGGAAATTTATTATTGATAGTACCAATCCTTTGATCCAGTTTTCTGCCGTCGGATTATATAACTGTTATGGATTCAGTGATAAAAAAATGGGACTATGCCCGATAAGTTCTAAAAAAGTTTCATAATGCCCGATAAATTCCTTCCCCATGTTGTATTATGATGTTGTATTATGTTTCGAAAAGATAACATCAATTAAGGTCATAATACTACATTCCGGCGGCAGCCGGTGACCGGAGTCCGAAGCCCATGGACCGGCGACCAGATTCCGACCTCCGGCGATCGGATTCCGGCGATCGGCGGCCGGATTCCGGCATAAATTGCCGGATTCCGGTGAAAATTGATCGAATTCCGGCGAAAATTGACCGGAATTCGGCATGCGGCGATAGCAGACGAAGGCGGCGGAGCTGGACTGTGGCGGAGGCGGTGGTGCGAATGCAGTATTATGATTTTAAACTACTGCATAACTAAATGTTGTATTATACATAATACAACATGAAAACTTATGGAACATTTTAATACAATGAAGAACTTAGTGGGAAGTGATTTGTTCCAAAAGAAATTTATAGGGCAAATTCCCTAAAAAAATCCAAAATCAAACCGGCTTTTGTTGCGATGGAGAAAATACCATTCAACCATTGAACTCAAATTATTCCTTTTTTAGTTTGTCGCAATTTAAAATTTTTAGTTGCTTTATTACTAAAAATGGATAACGGGGCCCATTTGTTATCTTCAAAACAAAAACTCTCTGCCCACTTTTTCATAGAGGGCAAGTTTCAATAAATTGCATTAGAAACCTCAAATTTTTAAAAAATTTACACTACTAAAAACAATAATTTTTAAATCAAAGGAGCAATAGCCACCTTTTGTCCCAAGGAAGCTCCTCCGTCGTCAGTGGCGTCGAGTATAGATCAACCATTGAATTTGCAGATGTCAATTTCTCATTTTGGATGTCGGTCTACCTGATAATAACAACCATTTTAATTATTCTTTGCATTATCAAAGGCTCTTATCAAAAAAGGTCTATTGACCGAGCGGTATTCAGGTGTGTGTGTTAAAAGGCCTCGCGTAGTGGAGGTCTCAGGCTCGATGTAATCTTTCAGATGGCGGTGGACTACCAGATGGTGTAGGACATTTATGGCGTACGATGACAATTTCCTTGAACGATACTAAACTTTCAAAAAAAAAATCTTTGCATTTAGTTCAATTTTCTTTCCTTTTCCTTGTTTCTATCTAACATGGTATTTTTATCCAGCGAGATACTCCCTTTGCCCCGTAATAAATATCATATTCTCAATTTTTTTTTGATTCATCTCTAAATAAATGTCGTTGTTTATAAGAAAATAAATTTAGTACAATTGAATAATTGTACGAGCAACAAATTAAAAAAAAAAACTAATAAAATATTTAAAAAAAAAAACGTTAACAAATAAAATGCGATATTATTAAACAAAGAAAATGATTCATGAATTCGCTCTTGGCTGTCTGCCAGTGCAACTCCAACTTGAACATATCACTATCACTTGCGTGTTTCCAATAAAATGATAGAGAAATAATTGTCCCATGTTAATTTCCTCGGTATATTTGGTTAAATACTTTCAATGGGATTAGATTAGACATGCCGACCCGTATCCATACCAGTATGGATTCGTGGAATTGTATTTGAATTTGACCTGTCAGAATTGAAATCGTGTAAAATCCGTGAACCGTTGAACTCGTACTCGTATAATTGGCGATTCGGTTCCAATTTCTCATTTTTCAGACCCGTATCCGGATTTGGCCATGTCTAAATCCTATATGGGTGTGTAGACATGGCCGACCCGTACCCGTACCCGTATCCGTATCCGAATTTGACCCGTCAGAACCGGAACCGTATAAGACCCGTAAATCGTTGGACCCGTATCCGTACAATTGGCGGTTCGATTCCGATTCCTCATTTTTCTGACCCGTACCTGACGAGTCAGAACCGTACCCGTACCCGAACCCGAATTTGGCCATGTCTAAATGGGATGTGCTTTCCACAGACAAGGTCCCAAAATTGATTTCACCACAAGTTATATACTCCCTCCGTTCCGATCGAAGTGTCCCAAAAGTAGTATTGCACGGGAATTAAGGAATGAATATACTCCCTCCGTCCCGCTAATATCCGCACACTTTCCTTTTTGGGCGTCCCGCTAATATCCGCACACTCCCAAAAAGGAAACTTTATATTAATAAAATATTCACCCAACCCCACCCATTCTCCCTCCTACATTATTTTAATACTCACAACACCATTATAATTTATTACACCCTCCACTCATTCTCTCTCCTACTTTACTTTTACACTCACAACATTTTATTAAAATATCATATTCCTTAATTCCCGCGCAAACAGTTTTAGTGCGGATATTAGCGGGACGGAGGGAGTATATAATGCAAAAAGTGTTTAGTGAAATAAATGTTGTGAGTATGAAAAGTGATGTAGGAAAGAGAGTGGGGTAGGGAATAGTTAGTGGATATTTATTGTAAGTATGACAAGTGGGTCCCACAAATAAAAAAATAATAAAAAACTTTTCTTTTTTGGATTGGGACATTTTAAATGGGACACCCAAAAAGGAAAGTTGAGACACTTCGACCGGGACGGAGGTAGTATAATTTTGCCAACATAATTACATTATTAAGTGTAACTACGTCTAATAAATTTTCATCGGTTAGAGAAACGGGAGAATCAGGAAAACAATTAAATTATATTGGTACATAGTGTTCTAAAAAGCGCTAGGCGGATGCTAGGCGGCGGAGGCGGACCTAGCGCCTAGGGGCCTAAGCGGCAGGGCCGGCCTTGATGCAAGACATGTGAGGCTTCAGCCTAGGGCCACCAAAAATACAAGTATAATTAGGGCCACAAAATATCACAAAACAGTACCTCTCCTAGTGGTTAAGGGCCTCTTCAAAGTTGTTAAGCCACCAGGGATCAAAACTTGGCATCGTCAATTTTTATTTTTACCCAATTATTTTTATTTGGGCTTTGTAATGAAGGACTACCTAAAAACTTGACCTAGGGCCTCATTTGCAACAGGGCCGGCCCTGCTAAGCGGGGCCTAGGCGAGGACGAGAAATTAGACAAAATTTAAATATATTTCATAAATTTATATATATATCCAAAAAATATATAAATAAACTTATGAAATATTTATTTGTCAAAAATAATAAATAGACAAAATTTAAATATATTTCATAAATTTATATATATATCCAAAAAATATACTCCCTCCGTTTCACACTAGTGTGGACCATTTTTTTGGGCACGGGAATTAAGAAAAAGTAGGAGAGAGAAATAGGTAGAGGAGGTGTTTGTGAGTATGAAAAATTAAATAGGAGAGACAATGAGTGGGAGGAATAGTTAGAAGAGAGAATGTTGTGAGTGCAAAAGTAAAGTAGGAGAGAGAATGAGTGGATGGAATAGTAAAGATTCTTTGTCATTTTGGACAGTTCACATTAATCTGGGACGGACCAAAAAGGAAATAAGTCCACACTAGTGTGGGACGGAGGCAGTATATATAAATTTATGAAATATTTATTTTTCAAAAATAATAAAAATTTGGCTTGGCCTTGGCCTATATCCAAAAAATATGTACCGTACATTGCATAGACTAGTTTCAATAAATCCTAATAATGATGCATCAAATTTTAAATGCCTACGGTCTTTTAGTGCAACCATTAAACATGCATTTAGACCCTTTTTTTTTAAGGGTTTTAATGAGACTTGTACCAATCCAATATGTAGAAAATTATATTTATTTTTAAATCTAAACACTTCTTTATCGAATAAATGTAATAATTCATAATGATCATTTATAAGAAAAGTTCTTTCAACTGTTTTAATAACTTTTTTAGAATGAAAATCAAAAGTGTTTATTTGTCAAATGCAATCGGGTGGAAAATAAGGCATCACCCAAACTTCAAGCTTTTCTTCAGTTTCTGCATATTCTAATTCAGAAATATTTTTTAAATAATCTTTATTATTATTTTTATTTTGTGTAGATAGTAAATGTTTAAACATTAAGCCAAAAAAGGTTTAGTACAAGTACATTAATTTCTTAACTTTGTTTATAGGATCAATGATTTATAGATTAATGAGTCTCTAAATCTCTTTTTCAAAAAAAATTAAGAAATCTTTGCACTAATATTAGTATATATATATATATATATATATATACTCCCTCCGTCCTATAAAACATTACCCCTTTTACTATTTTGGACGTCCCACTTTAAAATCTCACTTTCCTAAAAAGAAATTTTTTTAATACTTCTTTATTCATAGGGCTCACTTGTCATACTCACAACACTTTTCAAATTTACTATTCTCTCCACTCATTCTCTCTCCTCCCACTCACAACACCTACTTTAATAACATTATTCCTTATTTTCCGTTCTCAACAGTAAAGGTGTAAAAATTTGTGGGACGGAGGGAGTATATTGATGGAGGAAAACTCCCTCTTGTAATAAAAATACCGAGCAAGTGTACTCACTACCGGTGTAGCAGTATGCAATTGCAGGGGTCGAATCCACAGAGACTCGTTGGTAAACAAGTAAAGTAAAAGCAATGAATTTAGTAACCAAAGTTTATAGATTTGATTTAAAACTAAGAGCATAAATTAAATAACTAAAACTAACTAGACGAGAAAACAGATTATGAGCAGAGATTCGTAAATTGGATTTCACTTTACCATCATTCTATGCAGAATTTTTCTTATAAAACATTAACTCAACTTCTAGGGTTCATTCACTTGAGCTAGGATCGACACGGTTAGGTGGCCGGATTACAATCCTAAATACTCTTTTTAATATTGTAGTGTCTATTACGGTATCACAATATTCCAAGAATACGTTAAACACATAAGAATAAAAGAACCTAATGTTGATCCGCTTCTATTACGGCACAGACCAAATTATTCAATCAATAGTGGTCAATGTATAAATCGCCCAAATTAATGGCTCGATAAATACCCAATTATTCAAAGATGAGTTTGTATCTTAACATACGTCTCGAATCCAAGAACATGAAATTAAAATCTATTGATGAACTAGAAGGAATTAAATAGAAAGAATTAAAATATTAATGCATAGAAATCCGGTGAAGATCAAAACAATCTACAAATCTAATAAATTAGCTACTCATAATTAATAATAATAAAACCTGGAATTGATCTTCAATTGTATTCTTCCCAAGAAAAGAAAATAAAATCTAACTCCAATCCTGATATAATATGATGATATGTGATATTGATCTTCTCTCCATATTACCGTGGCTGCTGTGAGTATTTAAATAGGAATAGGGCAAAATCTGGTGGACCCAAGCCATAAAAGACAATAACACCCCTGAATAATACGTCGAACTGTTGTTGAACGTCGGAAGAAGCGCGGCCGCCCTGCTGGAAGCGCGGACGCCCAAGTTGGCCGAGAGTTGGTCTTCAATTTCGTCATGTGAGCGCGCCGCCCTTCTTATTAGAGCGGCGCCTTTCTGTTTCAACCTTCTGGCCAACCTCGGCCCCAAATGCCTAACCTTGGCCGACCACCTTCCAGCCAGCCTCGGCCATTTGGCCCTTGATCCCTCGGCCAACACCAAGCAGTGGCCTAATTTCTAATTTAATTTGTACCATTAGTATACTCGTTTCGTCTCCGTAATTGTCAAGTCCACTTTGACCACTATAATGACTTCTTCTGCGCTTCGCTCTTTAGAATTTTATTTTTCATTTAATCCCACGAATTTTTAGAAATCAAATTCGTCCGAAAATTCCATATTTCCAGTTCAGTCCCTGGATTTTCCAATAATTCCAATTTAGTCCAAAAGCTTCCAAATGCCAGTTTAGTCCTTGAGCTCGTAATTTCAGTTTTTTTCCTTCTCTGCTCCGCTCCACTTTATTCCTTTTGCACTTTTTAGCCATAAAATGCACCTTTAATCAGCTCTATACCCTGTACTCATAAAATACTCACAAACCACATCAAATATACATAAAACTCGGGAATCAAACACAAAGAAAGCCTAAAAGTGCATCATTTGAATGGGTAAATACACATCCATCATATATATATATATATATATATATATATATATATATATATATATATATATATATATATATAATTAAAGTAAAAATTGAGTGAAAGTACGATAGTTGAAAATGAATTAAAACGAATATGTTATACACATGTATCCAAGAAAGGTTGGAAACCTGGAACCAAGGATAAAGGTTCATTTTTATGACACTAGTAAAAGCCCGTGTTCGAGGACACATGTGTTTTTTTTTTTTTAATTTAATTTTTTTTAAGGCCAAAATGGGAAAGAGACAACTTAGTGAGGGCAAAATAGAAAATTTGACATTTGAAACTGTTCACACAACTGTTCACGAACAGTTGTGTTTTATACTATAGATATTAATCCAAAGCTTAAGTCTCTATGAATCTAATAGAGTAAAAAGGAAATAAAGCAATTAAAAATCTTAAACCGAACTAAAAAGGAAAGTGGGAACTTTAAATCGGGACGAAGGGAGTACTAACCAATAAATTTTGTCCATGAAAAATCAAAATAGTATATAGAACAAACAAAATACCTATATATATATATATATATATATATATATATATATATATATATATATATTAAAAAACTTAGCATTTTTTAAGAAACAAAATATAGAATGAACTAGTCAAGGGTGAGGGGAAAAAATGGAATGTGGGACAAGTGTTTGAATGGATTCAGTTTGGATTAGGGCTACAACAATGGGGAGGAACCCTTTACCCTAACAACACTCCCCACCATACCCTTCTCAACTTCCATTCTTTAAACCATGAAATTTGTCTAAGCAAAGTTCCCTTTTTTCCCTCTTATTAGCCAATCCATCTCTCTAATTCAAGTAAATTCTTTTTTCATTTTTTTTTGAATAACCAATTCAAGTAAATTCTTCTTGATGAGGACACTTTGTCCAAATTTCGACCGAGAAGATGCGTTGGAGACGGTTCTAGAGGTGCCAATACCAGAGGAAATGTTCACGAGCATGGGGAGTAATGTTGCTCTGCGGTGGCAGAACATGGCAACTTGGATGAAGGCTCAAACTTCTGATAAATGGTCTTCACCGGTTATTGCAGGGCGTTATAATGAGCTCAGTTTTTTGTTATTCATCGTTGGATCTCCTCTTATACCCCTTCAGGTTCAAGTTGATCATTCTGCCAATCGTCCTGTCAGACATTCTTCCATCGTAAGAACCTAATCTAGGTCTCCCTTCCCCTTCAAACGTTTGATCCTTAACGCATGCATCAAAAAAAAAGTCTAGGTACCATGTCACGTGAGAATCCGAGGCGCATATCATCCAACTGCATAATAGTTCAGATGATTGCCGTTGGATCTTCATTTGAGGGTGTGGTGGTCTTTTGACATCCCAACTACCATCAACCGGAGGCCTACCGTTAGATTTACTAGTGTTTAATCTGTGCCCTTAGTGTACCAGACTTTAAGATCAAATATTTCTGAGGAATGGTACATGATTGAGAAAATAATGTATAAACAGAAAACAATTTATGAAACTGTACTGTACATAATGTCCTATAAGGTGTTGTATTGTACAATGTCTTATGCATCATGCATTGACAGTACAACACGTCAAAGCATGTTTTGTGATGACTAATCTAATCAGATAAAATGAAAAAATAACTGATGTATAAATAAAAAATGGCTACAGAATTTATACAATACGAGTTTTAAGGTGTTGTACCGTACAACACTACATGCATCACAAAGATGTAGAGTACAACACCTTAAAGCACATTTTGTATAAATTCATAGCCATTTTCTGTTTACATTACTCAAGGAAAATTATTAAACCATGCTGGGAATTTCACTTCTCTATTAATCAATACAATTATAATGATATTTGATATGCAGGAAGCTTCAACAGCTAAATATATAGTACAGCAATACATAGCAGCAACAGGAGGTCAACCGGCGTTAAACGCAGTCAACAGTATGTGTGCAATCGGACAGGTGAAAATCAGTGCGTCTGATTTTCACCAAGGCGATGAGAGTGTGAAGGTGAGGAGTACAGAAGAGGCAGGAGGCTTTGTGCTATGGCAGAAGAATCCTGATTTATGGTGCCTAGAATTACTGGTGTCGGGCTGCAAAGTCATCTCTGGAAGCAATGGCCAGATTTCATGGAGGCAATCTTCTAATCAACAAAGACCTATCTCTAAAGGCCCTCCAAGGCCTCTACGTCGTTTTCTACAGGTACCCTATCTACTCACTTTTGTCGCACTAGGTTGCCCTTTACGCTACCTGCTATAAAGGTCTGAAAATTCAAAAGAAATGAGCTTTATTTAAGTAGGATGTTCATTAGGGTCAATAGCAGTTCAGTTATCTTACTCTTATGAACGTTAGCAAATTGATTCTCGACATTGTATTTTTTGCAACTTAATTTCCAACACATACATTTTGTTGCATTCTAGTGTAAAAATGGATGGAGCGTTAATTTATTAACAAAAGTTAAGGAGTTTCTTTGAAAATTGTTATGGTCATCCCTGTATTTCAACTAATTCACATTTTTACACAGTTACCAATTAATTTGTTGATGTGGAAGTTCCATTGATTAAGAGAGTAAAGTGTAAATTCAAAATGGATTTTATAAGTGTATTGAAATAAATTAATATTTAAATTTACACTTTTACCCTCTTAATCAATCGGAACTTCCACATCAAAAGATTAATCAATAACTATGGGAAAATGTGAATTAATTGAACTGCTGGGATGGGCATTACGATTTTCATCGAAACTCGTTAAGTTTTCCATTAACTATCATTAAAAAATTAACGCTTCATCCATTTTTACATTAGATTGCAATAAATTGTACATGTTGGAAATCAATTTGCAAAAAATACAACATTAGGAACCAAATTGCTAAAGTTCATAAGAGTAAGATAACAGAACTGCAGTTGACTCCTTTTTCATTACGATTTATTTTTTTTCTTTGACAGGGATTAGACCCTAGGTCTACGGCCAACTTGTTTCTAGACGCGGTATGCATAGGAGAAAAGATCATAAACGACGAGGATTGCTTCATACTCAAGCTTGACACGAGCCAATCAGCTCTTGATGCACAAAGCAGTCCAAAATATGAAATCATACACCATACGATATGGGGTTACTTCAGCCAAAGATCGGGACTCTTGGTTAAGTTTGAGGATTCAAGATTGCTGACGGTGAAGACAAACAGTGGAGATGGTGAAGGGGTATTCTGGGAAACTAGCACAGAGTCAGTGATAGAGGATTATAAGTACGTTGATGGTGTTAATATTGCACATAGTGGGAAGACTTTTGTGACGGTTTTTAGATATGGGGAGGCTTCGGCTAACCATAAGAGAGAGCTGGAAGAAAGATGGAAGATTGAGGAAGTGGATTTTAATGTATGGGGTTTGTCTAAGGATTACTTTACGCCTCCTTCAGAGCTCGGAAAATAGCAAATGAATGCCATTTGAGAGCGAAATGGAGGACGGGAGCTACAAAGTTATGCATATATCTTTGTTGACTAAGAGAAAGACCAAGTGCAGAAAAATTGTAGATACAGGGGGGTGCGGACTGTGAAGGGTCTTCTAAGAACAAGTTTTGTGAGGGTTTTGCTATTTTTGTAGTCACTACTTTGAAAAACTATTACTCCCTCCGTCCCAAAAATGAAAGTCCATTTTATTCTTGGTTAGTCATTTTGGGAAGGAGGTGGTAGATGAGAATTCTTGCAATAAACTACAGCACGTTTATACGACGCCCCCTAATATTGGTAACTACAAACACCAAAAGGTTATAGAGGCTAATTGTACTTGGAACAGTAACTGAAACTCGAACGGCCAAGATGATTAATGTTTTTTTTTCCTACACGTATAGAACAAAAATAAATATTCATTTAGGAGGTGACGATGTCATCTTGTTTACAATCATCTCTAAGTGAATGAGTGGTTAAAAAATAAGTAATGATTTAGTAAATAACCTTCAAAGTATGTACAATGAACATTGTCAAATTCAACTCTACCAAGGAAAAGGCAAAAATTAAGAACATAGTCACAACCCCGTGGTCAATTCAAATGTCCTTCTTCATTTATGTTTTCAATTTTCATAATTGTAGTACCTATTACCTAACATTTCAAAATGAATTTGCGGACTCATTCATTTTGAAAGTTTGACGGCCATTGACAAATTAAGCATTGCCCTAGTGTGTTGTCAATGATGTTGGGGTTAACGGACAAATGGTTCTCTTAAAATGTATAATATGGGATCCAATTTTATTAATTGGTGGTGGCGGTGGTGTGTTAGGGCAGTTTCGTTTGGTTAGGATGGTTGCGAGTCGTGGGTTTTTTGTGAACATCTTAGCTGGGCGTGTAAAATTCGTTTTTGTTTTCTTCACTTTGTTGGTGGGGTTTAGATAGTTAGGGTTTTCTAAAGGAACTGTAATCTGGGATTCTAGAAATTTAGTGTTATTCTTGATTATGGTGGTTCATTTGGAGTAGGCAGTAAAATATTCCAAAAGTTCTAATGGAAGATTTTCTTGGAGATAATCTGGATGGATTGGGGTTTGTTTGCTTTTTCTCTGCAAGCCAAATCTCTGTAGTTGAAATTCTTATTAACTAATGGGGTTCGTCTATGAATTACTGCAATTTTTGTAAAGTTTGCCATAGATTCATTAAATTGGGGACGGAATCTATCTTTTGGGTTAACTCCATTGACATACCTGTTAAATATTTAACGGGTGCAAGTCATGTGTTACTGAAGGGTAATGGAGGCTAGTCACGGAAGGTTACGTGCCTAATTTCCGTTATGATTTAACATAAAAGTTACAAAATGAGGACACTTCAAAAGTTCGACTTTTGAAAATGGACTCTTAAGTGTGGAAGCGGAGAGAGCACTGAATAGCTTGACCAAACTGGACTTGATTAGTTATATTCCATGGCCTTTACCAAAAGCAGCAAAGACAATTATTTGCTGCATCTGACCTGAGATCTATAGCCTAGGAAAACTAGCTTCAACATGTTCGAAGCTGTAAGCTTGTAGTCTCAAGAAGAAAAGCAGGCAAAATGTCCTTTTTCTTGTAATTTGTCACCCGTAACAATTCTAAGATGTAAAGATGATGGAAAAAGTGACATTTGAGGTTAATTTCTAACAAATATAATCATAAATAAATTCGTTTCACATGGATCTGTTCCAATAGGAAATAATAAATAAAAAATGTGTTGTCCTATTCCTTTTTTTTTTTCTTTTTGAAACTTTTACCGCACCTTAATGGTGGGATAGAAAGGATGAAAGATCAAAAACGTAAATAAATACATTGCTTATCCCTGTCGGGAAACAAAAAGTGAGGAACCAAGAAAGATTTTTTTTCAACACTACTTTTGACTAACTGAGGACAATGCAATCAATTTAATGAGATTCAACCTGTATAAAAGGAAGTTTTGCTGGCTTAGATCTTCAACATTCTCCAAGTCAGCGCCTTTTGCGACGCGAGTTCACTGCGTTTTTCTGCTGCCCTTGCTTTAAGCTTAAATCTCGTACAGCCTGACAAAAAAAATCAATGCATATATAAATGGAAGTATATAAGCAAAATCACATTTGCAACACAAGTAATAAAGCAAAGAGTGCCGCATGTAAACAATCCACATAAACGAAAAAGCTGCAGAACTTATATTCTATTGTTTGTAAAGGCTAAGCTAATGCTATAGCGGGCGCATAGACTTCATGACTTGGAGCCCTGTTTCATTTATAAACTCCATGTTTACAATTCCGCTTTGGTATATAAATAATACAAGCAGCAACCTGAATCGATATGGCAGGCAGAATACCAAAGTCCAATTGTAGAAATCAGGTCTACTTAGTAATTCACAAGGAAGAGATACTGCAGAAGATGGTAAACTTTTACCCAGAAAATCTCTCTCCCTCTCCCTCTCCCTCTCCCTCTCCCTCTCCCTCTCCCTCTCCCTCTCGTCCACATTAGTAGTATGGTTGCCAGAATCTGTACATCTCTATTCCCATCTTTTCTAGACTTGTATGTCTCTGTGTTTGAAGATCTAAATATTGCGGGAGTAGAAGCTCACAAGGGGCAAGTGTTTAGCCCTTCATCTCTCTCTTTCAGGAAAAATGGCTGATGATGCTTTCTATAGTCATTTTCAGATGCTTTCTAGCTTACATTACACTTTAAGAGAAAATGATTGGCTGGCGACTGGGGCTTATATATACTTTAAGTTTTGACTAGACATTCCTTTTTTGAGTTGTAAACTCTGTTTCTTTAACAGAAACAAAAGCTATTTTTCTAGTGCGTGAGCTTAATTTCATCTTGTTGTCATGTATATCAATATAAAGGGAGGCATTCTCTTCCCGCCTCTCACCTCTTGTTTATTATAGCAATAATGACATAGCAATCTTATAATGCACAAGAAAGTAGTTAACAATATTCAGAACCTGTCGATACCAACCCCTTGCTTCTTCACGCTTAATACTAATAGGCAGTTCCATGGAAAGTATTAACGCCAGTTCATGAACACGGTATACAAAGAGTGGCTGGTTAAGGACCAAGCTTTATGGCTATTGCAGTTCAAAGCACCATGGGTATCACCCTCATACAATTGGTGTTACTCCCGACCCCTTAAATCTTCACCTGAACTTCCAATTCCAACACCTCTAATACAGTCAGCAATACAAGCATCATTGTTTTCGGACAATGAGAAAACATCAACAAAACCAAATAGGTGCTTTAGAATCACGAACGCCGGCAAAAAATAGTTTCAAGTTTCTCCATTCACTGCTTCGAAGATGGCATGAAGAGAATCCAGAATATGGTCCCAAAGACCATGGTTTTCCAAAACAGTGAATGAGAACTGAAGACATCAGATAATTGTTGGATTTGCACTCTTAGGCAGCTTTCCTACCCGAGTTAGTTTCATACAGATTCTAGGTTTGCAATTGGGCTTGGAGATCGCTTATTGTCCTCTTATATATCGCGGGGGAGGGGGGGGAGGGGTACCCTCAGGCAATACTTTAAATAACCAAATCAGTCCAGAGACCTAAGCCATAAGCCAAAATATGAACTGGGACCTCTGCAAATACAAGCATGTGTATCGTAGTGAAAATTAGGATAAAATCACTTCCAATGACATTGTTTGAATTTATGGGGGGAGCTTGAATGCCAGTTCAAAATGTAGTACTCCCTCCGTCCCAAAATGTTTGTCCCATTTAACTTTTTGTTGAAATTTGACCACAAATTTATGAGAGATTAATCATGTTCATGAAATTCTAAAAGTTGTTGTTGATAATATTATTAATGGTGAATCAATAGGAATTTTTAGAATTTTATGAACATAATTAAATTTTCATATATTTGTGGTCAAAGTTTAACAAAAAAGTCAAATGGGACAAACATTTTGGGACAGAGGGAGTATAAAACTAAAACGATTTACAGACAGTATTACCCCAAGGTGCCAAGGGTGATGAATTCCATGGGTAACAACCCCACCCCAACCCCCAAAACATTCTGGCTCCCACTCTCAATTTCAGAAATTTAAAAACTCTTTACCAAAGTCTAGAGATAAGAGTAAATTACAACTGTTATAATAAACACAAATTTATAAACAATGACAGAAAAGATATATTAACAAGAAGCAGCACCTCTAACAATATATCATCACCGTATCAGTTAAGCATATTTCCACATGAATTATCCCTGAGATTGCATAGTAACAGGTATCACTATTCTAATAATGGGCTACTTGATTTCTAGGAATGACTCGGGGGTAGGAACCATCTATTACATAGCTGGTAGCCAGGAAAGTTAAAGGATGTTAGAACAGAGTCTATGTATAAGATAGAAAACAAGCAACAATCACACAACACAAAAATATACGTGGTTCACCAACTTGGCTACGTCCACGGGCAGAGGGAGAATATTATTATCTTATAGAAATCAACCGATTACAATCTCTAATCTAATGCACGAATTCTTGGCAAATAATCCATGTCTATGCAAACCCTAAATCTAGAGAAACAGATGAGCAAAAGCGAACTACAAACATGGCTGGGGGTAGGCTCTATTTATATGCCCTACTTCTAACGCTACAGGGTTTTACACCTTGAGCCAAATTCTGCGTGCCGCAGAAAAGCCCAAAATAGGCATAGGGCGCGATCGCCCCTGCTGAGGGCGCGATCGCGATCGCTCCCTTTGTCCAGAAACTTGGCGCGGTCGCGCGCTTCATACCGAGCGGTCGCTCCCCTCGGCTGTGTCAGGAATTCCAAATTTGCTTGTTTAATCCCCTAATTTAGGCGTCTCCAACTTAGATGGCACCAAACCCATTAAATCTTCACCTTAACATCTAACTTCCAAATCATGACCAGAACTCCCCCTTTCCCTCAGATACTATCTAATAGCTGTGAACATTCAGCAAGTCCAAGCAATGTTGGATCTTGCTAGTCAGAACGGACTTCGTTAACATTTCAGCAGGATTGTCCGCAATACCCACTTTCTTCGCCTTGATTCGCTTCTCACTACTCAGGAAATGATACCTCACATATATATGCTCGGTGCTCTCATGATGAACTTGATCCTTGGCCAAACAGATTGCACTCAAACTCTCACAAAATATTGTAACCTGATCCTGATGTAACCCAAGGTCGTTGATCAAACCCTTTACCCATATCCCCTCTTTAGCAGCGTCTATCAATGCCATGTACTACGCCTCCGTATTAGACAATGTCACCGTAGATTGTAGAGTAGCTTTACAACTGACAACTGATCCACCAATAGTGAACACATACCCGGTCATAGATCTTCTCGCGTCAACATCCCCAGAGTAGTCTGAATCACAATAACCCTCAACTACACATTCTTTACCACCTCTATTAATCAGCCCAACATCTGATGTACCCCTAAGGTACCCGAAGATCCTCTTCACTTCTTGTCAATGTTCCTTATCAGGATTCCCCATGAACCTACTAACAACACTAACATCATGAGCAAGATCCGATCTATTGCAACCCATAGCATACATCAAACTACCAACTGCACTAGCATAGGGTACTCGAGCTATGTACTCTTTCTCCTCATCCGACTTAGGTGCAAAGGCAACAGACAGACGTGCATTCGCTGCACTTGGAGAATCTAACGGCTTTGCTGTAGACATGCCAAACCTCTCTAAAACTTTCTTGATGTAACCTTTCTGGGATAAAAACAGTTTTCGTTGGCTTCTATCCCTATAGATGTCCATACCCAGAATTTTCTTTGCCGCACCCAAATCATCAACTTCTGAATATTTGACTTCTTGACAGCCGCTATCAATATATCGTCAACATAAAGAACCAGATAGATGATCGAACCATCCACTAACTTATTATGATACACACAACAGTCATATGCGTTCCTCGTGTAGCTAATCTCTGTCATATAGTTGTCAACCGCTTGTACCACTGCCTAGGCAATTGCTTGAGCCCATACAAAGACTTCTTCAACTTACGCACGTAGTATTCGTATCCCGGAGCCTGAAACCCATCTGGTTGTGTCATATAAATCTCCTCTTCCAACTCTTCATGTAGAAAAGCTGTTTTCACATCTAGCTGCTCGAGCTCCAAATCCTGATGTGCCACCATTGCTAATAGCACTCTGATAAAAGTGTCTAATTACTGGAGAGAAGATCTCATTGTAGTCAACACCCTCCCGATGTGTGAAACCCCTTGCAACTACACAAGCTTTATACTTGACCCCCTCTAATGGTTACATACCTTCCTTTTTCTTGAAAACCCACTTGCAAGTCACAATCTTTCTGCCCTATGGCCTCTTAGTTAGCTCCCATGTCGAAAGACCCACTTGCAAGTCACAATCTTTCTGCCCTATGGCCTCTTAGTTAGCTCCCATGTCGAATTATTGTGAAGTGACTACATCTCATCCCCCATAGCTGCATGCCACTGAGTGGACTCTAAACATGTAACTGCTTCCTTGAAAGTAGTTGGCTTCGAAGCATCGGGCTCCACTTCCTCAGCAACCTGAAGTGTATAAAACACCATGTCTTCAAAACCATACCTCACTGAAGACTTACCGAAATTAGCCCCTCTATACCTCTCTTGAACTAGCCCATGTCCCTCGAAAACTGGTAATGAACTTTCTGGTGCTTCTGTTTCTGACGGTAGATCCTGATGAACATCTGAGTGTGTACTGCTCAACTCTGAAGTATCTTGTAGCTCCACCTGTTTATCAATACTACCAATACCTGATACAACCACATATCTCATAATAGGGTTAGGCACAGAGTTTTCATCAAAAACAACATTCCTGCTTATTATTACCCTACCATCTGATGTAAACCAAATCCAGTATCCCTTGACACCATCCCCATAACCCATGAAGACTCACTTTCTAGCCCTCGGCTACAACTTCCCATCATACACGAGATAATAAGTAGTACAACCAGAAGCCCTTAAATTGGAGTAATCAACAGGTTTACATGACCATACCTCATTGGGAACTTTGAGACTGATACATGTATGTGGTCCACGATTTATCAAGTAACATGCTATACTAACCGCTTCTGCCCATAATCGTTTAGACAACCCTATATTGGAGAGCATGCACCTTATCCTAGCCAACAATGTCTGATTCATGCGCTCCAATACACCATTTTGCTGTGGTGTACCCCTGATAGTGAGATGTCTAGAAATCTCCACTTGCTTATGGAACACATCAAACTCAGCACTACAGAGCTCCAGCCCATTATCTGTCCGGAGTCGCTTGATCTTCTTCCCTGTCTGATTCTCTACTAATGTCCTCCTCTGTCTGAAATTGGTGAGAGCCTTACTTTTGTGCTTCATAATAATTACTCAAGTCTTCCTCGAGTCATCAATCATAGACAAGAAATACTTGTGACCCCTCAATAATTCCTGACGTGAAGGTCCCCAACAATTCGAGTGAATTTAATCCAGACTGCCCTTCGTTCTGTGAACCCCCTTAGGAAACTTGCTTCGCTGCATCTTCCCAAGTACACAATGCTCGCAGAACTTGAGATCATTTACCTTATGGCCACACGGAAACCATGATTAGCCAATATTTGCATCCCTCTAATGCTCTTATGCCCAAGCCTAATATGTCACAGCTTTGTCATATCCTCATTGACCATATCAGATGATACAACCAATACCGACCCAGAAAGCGTCCTTCCTTTGAGAAAATACAAGGAGTCCTGATTAAGCCCTCTCATAATCACTTTAGAACCTTTGCAGACTCCACCTTTACCTTGAAACTGTACCCTTTGCTATCGAACTGACTAAGAGATATCCGGTTTTTCGTTATCTGTGGAACATGCCTCACATCGTTAAAAGTGTAAAACTTACAATCATGAGTCCGCAGATTGATCGAGTCAATACCAACCACCCTACAAGTAACAATGTTGGCCATATGAATATTACCACCATCTACCTGCTCATGTGTTGTAAACCACTCTCTACTCGTACTGATATGATAAGAAGCCCCAGAATCAAGAATCCGCGCATCCGACTGTTTTGCAGATTCTTCTATCACTAGAGCATAATCTCCATCAGAGTTGCTCGTATCAACTGCATCATCATTAGCTTCATTGCGATTTGGAGGCTCGCCTCGCTTCTTCATAGGACAATCTGTCTTCCAATATCCCTTCTCCTTGCAGTAATTACAAACATCATCAGGTTTCAGGCCCTTATTGCCAGAAGATTTCTTCTTTTTCTGTTTACTGCTATAACTCATGCTGCCTTCCGCAACCAAACTTGCCGTCTGATTATCTGTACCACTATTACTGCTTGCCTTACGACATAACTCTCTAGTCTTGAGCGAGGATTTCACCTCCTCTAGATTCACCGTCTCCTTACAACTAATACTAGAGTCAACGTAGTGCTCATATGATAAATGCAAAGAAACAAGAAGCATTAATGCAGCATCCTCATCAGCAACCTTAGCATCTATATTACGCAGTTCAAGTAATAAAGATGTAAATCTATCTAGGTGATCTCTAATGTGTGTACCTTCCTACATTCGGAGAGAATATAGCATGTGCTTCAGATATAGCTTGTTAGTCAATCATCGTGTCAAATACATATCTTCCAACGCAAGCCACAAAGCACCTTCGGAATCGGTATCTGGAATATCCGCTAGAACATCGTCATCTAGACACCTGATGATCTTAAAGTGGGCCCTCTCATCTAGCGCGATTAGATCTGCCTCTTCCTTCTCTGTTACCTTCTTCGCTTTCTCCGAACCATCTGATGTTGCAGCCGCGACAGCACCGGTGGGAACGACTTCTACTTTGCCATTTGGATCCGGACGATTCCCGATTGCAGCAGCCACTGGAGCGCACAAGCCCTTGTCTCTCCACAAGGCTTTCATCTTGATTTGCCAAATTTGCCAAAGAGAAAAACTATTTTTTCCATTAAACTTGTCGATCGGTGATTCAATTCCTGATCCCATCTTCTTATGCAGCGGAACAACCCTAGACCTTTCTCAACCTAACCGGCTCTGATACCAGTTTGTTAGAACAGAGTTTATGTAGAAGATAGAAAACAAGCAATAATCACACAACACAATAATATACATGGTTTACTAACTTGGTTACGTCCACGGGCAGAGGGAGAGAATATTATTATCTTCTAGAAATCAACCGATTATAATCTCTAATCTAATGCACGAATTATTGGTAAAGAATTCCTATCTATGCAAACCTTAGATCTAGAGAAACAGATGAGCAAAAGCGAACTACAAACATGTTTGGGAGTAGGCTCTATTTATATGCCCTACTTCTAACCCTGCAGGATTTTACACCCTGAGCCAAATTCTGCCGCATGAAAGCCCAAAACAGGCATAGGGCGCGATCGCCCCGTCTGCCCAGAAAGCCAGCGTGCGATCGCCTCGAATTAGGCGCGATCACACCCTTTGTCTAGAAACTTGGCGTGGTCGCGCGCTCCATACCGAGCGGTCGCTCCCCTCGGGTGTGTCAGGAATTCCGAATTTGCTTGTTTAATCCCCTAATTTAGGCGTCCCCAACTTAGATGGCACCAAACCCAACAAAGGAGAATGTGCAACAACACTACCAAATAAATTTTTAAAAAATCTAGAATATCATTTAGGAGAAATTGATTTTTCGACCATCGTACTGATTGGGGATTATCAATCTAAGCTTAGTCTACTCTATCATGAGTGTCTTGAGAAAGAATCAGCAGTGGCCCCAATCTGTTTATGACAACATCTTATACAAGTGTCCGAGCATTTTTCTGTTGGAAAGTCTACCGCTTAATTAATAGACTTTGTTTCTATTGGAGAAAAATTGCCTTTCTTTACAGTTCATCAATAAATTTCTTCAACTCACCCAAAAGACACAAGCGTGCAAAGCTCTAAGGATTAGGTTTAGCAACAGGTGCGAAAGAAACAAATGTTCCCTTTTAGTTATAACTTAATAGAACTCTTTCCAATAATACTTTCAATATTTAGTAGGATGACAAAAATAATCAAATAAATGAATACTTCAAAAGTGTCATTTCTACACTACGGGATGAGTAGTAAGGCTAGAGATTATGTTCCACTTGAATCAGTACCTCTAGAGGAAATTATAACTTTACCACAATTTCAAACTCTAAAAGCAACTTCAACGGTACTCTAAAATTTCAAAGTAAACCATTATTTTGCTCGAGTGGTACTCTAAACCTTGCTCTATTATGAAGTAATTCTATTTCTTGCGCCAAATTTGGTGCCAGAGATAGAGCTGCGTTATATCGTTTTCCTCTCTATTTTTTAGAAAATCTTTTTATTTTAATTTTTTTTCGATATATATGAAAAGATTTTATGATATAAAATACTCCCTCCGTCCCACTCGAAGTGTCACTTTTTACCCAAAAGGGTGTCCCGTTTATAGTCACCTTTCCTATAAAGAAAATATTTTATTAATATTTTATTATTCCATCCGCTATTCCCTCCACTAATTCTCTCTCCTCTACACTCACAACACTTTTTAAATTCACTATTTCCTCCACTAATTCTCTCTCCTATTTTCAAATTACACTCACAACATTTTTTCTTCCCACACTTTTTCTTAATTTGCGTGTCACCCCTAAAAGGGTGACACTCTTGGCGGGACGGAGGGAGTATAAATAATGTAATATATTTATATAAGTGAAATAATAACGAATATTTTAAGAATATTTTTATTTGGCATAAGATTTAAAGCAAATTGTTGGAGAAGTTTGGAGCATAAATTGCACCATTCTAGAAAATAGTGCAAATTTTGAACCAAACCATTGGAGATGGTTTGAACCCTTAGATGACCACTCTTTTCATCTTTCTGTAAGGGTCCGCTCCCGAGTTTGATTTTGCAGGGAAAGTGAAGGAAAAGGGAGGAAATGGGAGCTCATTTCCTCCATGGCCATGCTCCTGAGTTTTTTGAGCGAGGAAAGGGAAGGAAATGGAGGCCTCATTTCCTTCCCTTTCAATCACCCCGTGAGAGAGCGGATTGGGAGGAAATGAATGTTAACGCCTTTCCTCCCCTCCCTTCCCTTCCCCTCCCTTCACTTCACTTTCTTTCCTCGCAATTAAAAACTCGGGAGCGGACCCTAAAGGTAATTAGCTGAAAATGCAGTAAGGTCTTCAAAATTCTACACCAGACTTGATTAATCATCAATTAGTTTCTAGTCCTTGAATTGTACTATTAAGATTCCACTCCTGCATTACACAATATTTTGCAGCCAGCACTAAATGCAAGTTAAAGCTACCAGTTGAAATTAAAACAAGAATTCAGTACAAATCACCCCTCATTTACATCTCAATCAATAAGCATTTTCTCATCTAATGTTCTAACAATCAGTTTTCCAAAAAAGTATCCATACCTATATTAATATCATCAATAATCTAATTTGTCGGCATAACTCACACAGAAAGCATTGACAAAATCATAAAATATTTTTCACGCAAACATTGAGAATATAAATTTCACAGAAACGGAAACAAGTAGAGGACACGAACCGTTGATTGGAGAGGAGGAGGCTCGAGATCAATTGATCGGAAAGACATCTTAGCGATCTCGGCAATGGCAGCTTCCCTAACTTCAGGAGCGTCACTAGTCAAGTCCTCGTAGGCAGCCACAAACGCCTCCTGCCAAAATCGAGGAATCCTGATCCGACGACTATTAGTATACACATCCCACATATGCTTCACAACCTTCTCCCTCTCTTCCATTTCCTGCTCAAATCCAATCCAATACCACAAACATCAAAATGCGTACGCAAAAAATCAAATTAAAAACAGAAACCGACTCAGTTACATACGAGGACGTCAACGTCGTCAAGGAGATGAGGACCGATGTCGTCGGAGAAGCGATTGAGGTTACCGGCGGACCAGCGGAGGGTGACAGTGCCGGTGAGCATAGACCAAAAGGCGAGGAGTAAAATGGCAGCTAATGCCCAAAATTTGTAGCGACCTCTCCCGAATAAGCTCGAATCGGAGTGTTCCTTCTTGGAGATTGTTGATGATGATGACGATGATGAGGTTGTGGTTGAATGTATTGAAGGATTTGATAGCGGAAGGGAAGAAGAATCGTCGTCCCTCATATTCTAGAGAGAAAATTTTAGTAGGGAGAAAGCTTTTCGTTCGAAGTTGTTTCTGCAACAACAGATTTGGATGCAGAGAGTGGGAACAAGGAAGGAGAAAGTGAGCTCACTGAAATGCGGGCCACTATGCCCACTATGAGTCTCTGAGTAGTATAATACTCCCCTAAGAGCATAATTAAGTCCCAATTCAATCCAATTCAACATTACTGCTTTTCGATTCGTCTAATAAGATTAAAAGTCTCATTTCATAAATGACAAAAATTGAACAGTATTTCAGATATTTATATTCTTATAATATAAATATATTATATAAAAATCATGCATTATGTCCTTATAATATTAACATACTGGTATTCTCTTACCCGTGCCACTGGCACGGTAACTGATGCTACCATAGAAAAATTTGGTTGCACAGGAACTGAATAATATAGGATACTTCGGCTTCTTCCTTGCTAGATGAGCGGCCTACACACAGAAAAGCACGTTAACTAGGCCGAGGGTGACTCCGGCGAACCCCCTCCGACGTGAGAATGAGGTTAGTAGCTCAAGGTGGTGAGTGTATCAATGGAAGTTTTAGAGAGAGAGAGTAGAGAGAGACAGACCTGGTTCCAAATGAGCCATTCCTATTGCTTTTATACTCCCAAGCCCCCATGTGCCTTGCACATGGGGGACACGTGTCAATCATCCACATGGAGTCACCAACCACTTTCACCATAGTGGGATTTCACTGCTCACCTGGTCAAATCAAGCTACAGTGGACTGCAGAGCACCGAAGCGGGATATCCTTCAAACTAAGTCGCAAGCCACAACAGGCTTTCAGGCGGCAATGTCCATGGTGCTACTAGCATGGTCACCATGATTCCCGCCATAGGAACTCCACTGTTCACGCCACTCACCAGGGGTTAACCTCGTCTTATCCACTTTCCTATATCCCTAGGCGGGATGAACCCATCTCGCAAGGGCCTTCCCGCCATTCGACCACACTTATTGTCATATTGTATCAATGGGGCCTTTATTCCATTATTCCGTTAGGCCCATTATGCTGCCTTGTGGCCCAATTGATCTTATGCCCAATCACATTTTATAATATCGCATCAGAAGCCTCCAATTTCGAGACCTGGATTATTCATGATCCAGGCGAGAAATTCATCAGATTGCGCGGGCTCATCATCTCGCCACTTCCCCTTAGGCATGCGACAAGGCCGTGCTTTGACACATATACACACACGTGTCAAGCTGGGGTTAATAGCCCTGGGCGGTGCGTCAGGTCCGTACGCCTGGGGTCTTGTGCCTCCCCTTAAATAGCTTCGTTAAAGGAGGGGGAAATTCAAAATATTTCCAACCGTCGTTTTTCCTTAAGAAACATCGAACGCCCTTTCGTCTTCACAGCGCCCCTTCGTCTTCGTCGTGCCAAGGTTAGTCCACCGTCACACATTTCTCACTTTCCAGTTACTCTATCCACCATTTTCTCTCTATTTTCCGGCGAACGATTTTAAGAAAATCTCTATTTCCTACCGATTCCACCGTTTATTTGCCATATTTCTTTGAGATTAGTGTGTTTACGGTCACTATTCTTCAAACTTTAAGCTTTCTGGGTGCCTTTTTGACCAATTTCTTCGTTTCCTTGAAGATTCTGGCCAATCCCCGGCCAAGTTCATCACCTTCGTCGTCTCAGTTCACCCTTCAACTTTTCCAGGTATTCTTAAACTTGATTTCCCGCATCTTCTTTAATTCCCGCTCTTTACTTCTGTTTTAGTTATCTTGTACTATGGCGAGAACCAAATGTTGTACTCGAGCCATTCGATTTGGCCGGAGTTTACACACGGGGGGGTATTATAGGGTTGAAGTGGGGACATGGGTTAGGATCCCGCGCGAGGATCTGAACACTATGCTTATGCGACATGACGCTGAAGCCGCCGTTCTCAGCACTTTAGAAATTAGGGGTCCCCCCTTTTTGTCTAAGTCAGCCCCCATGCAAACCTTCCATAACACCTTTGAACTATGCTCGCACATTTGTTCTTTCTATCATTCCCGCTTTGACTCTAATTTCTCTGATACTCACAATCCCGCGGCTCCCAATTTACGTAGTCGCTTCTCTAAACAGGTCCAATCCAGTTCAGGCGAGGAGAAAGAGATGTCTTCCGCCAACTCTTCTTCCGATCATGATGTTTCTGACACTCTTGCCGCGGGAACTTCCTCTCAAGCCCAGTTTTCCTCCGAAGCCCAGGTTTCTTCTGAGCAACCAAACGTTACCGCCCTTGCGACAACCAGTACCTCAACTTCTAACATTCAGACCCCTATTCACCAAAAGTATGGCATCGACCATAACGTTTATCGCATTGAGACGTACAATGACGATGAGAGTCTAGCCGTGATGCGACAAAGAACTGATGGGGTCATAGCGTACGTCTCGCAGTTTGAGGCCGGTCTCAGACTCCCTCTGGACCCCTTTATTTCCGAATTCCTTCACCATGCTCAAGCCGCCATTGTGGATCTTCATCCCAATGTTTTTCGAGTTTTGGTAAGTTACATTGTTATATGTCGCCTTCTAAAACATGAGCCTTCTCTCCCTTTATTTGTTCATCTTTTCGATGGTTATACTTCCGTCTCCCAAATGACAAGGTGTAGTTGAAAAACGTTTATCTATAAAGTATAGGCAGCAAAAAATTCTCACCCCCCTTCTTAGTAAAGTACATAATTGGCAATCAAAGCCTCTGTTAATTACTTCTCGTATTGGCTGGTCGCATGATGGTGGCGACTTGGGTGAAATCAATCCGAAAATCTTGACCAAACAAGCCTTAATTTCCGGGGATTCTCGCCTCAAAGAAAGAATCCTCCAAGTCTTGGCCGAGGCATCAGATACCGGCTTAGCCCTGTTTTCGTGGAGAGAAATTCTCTCTAACCCAGCTCTTCTGCGGGAATCCGACTTTCCTGATTTCTCTTTCCCGCCTGACGAATCCCGCGTGACGATCACACATATCCCTTATCCCTGCTGGGACCTTCATTCTAAAGGTCGCTTTGAGTCAGAGTGTGAACCCTGCCGAAAAGATGATTTCTGTTGTACAGCTATGTATGATGTATACAGTATGTATTCTTGCCTCTAACTCTATTTTATTTACTTTTCGCTTTTATGATATCTTTTCTCGCCATAATGATATTTTCCTTTTTGTTCTCGCAGAATTTAGGAACATGTCGCTAGCTCAGCGCAGGGAGGCTCTCTCCAACATGGATGGTCGCCGCAAAAGGTTGGCCGAAACCCGTCAAGCTTCCCTTAGCCAATCCACTGAGAAAACCGCACCTACCTCTGCTCATGGGAACGACTCTGATGCCATTGCCAAAGAGCGAGATGCTGCTGCTGCAGGGAAAGCCGCTGGGAAAGCCGCTGCCACCAAATCCCGAAAACCACCCAAACCTAGGACTCCATCGCATGGGTCTGGGCTACATCTGATGGATGAAGCTGATCCCGAAACTCAAAATGTTTCAAGTACTGAGCCTCTGACCTCCCATGTCGCTGCGACAACCGGATCTACTGGAGATCTGCAAATTCCCCTTTTTCGCTCCAGCAAGCGACCTCGCACAACTGAAGATGAACCTTCTGAGCATACCGGCCATCTATCTGCTGATGCTGGTCCTTCTGAGCCCAATCTCGCAAGTTGGTTAGCAGCGGGCTTCAAAATGCCTACTGATAATGCTGGTCTTCTAGCTCTGAGTACCGAGATTGGTGCCGTCCCTGATCTCCCTAACCTTAATCTTCGGTCAGCCGACCAGGATTATAACATGCTTGGTGGCGGCATCATCCAGCGCTCGTGTGTTCCTCAGCGTGTTAGAGAATATGAGGACCTTAATGAAGACTATGCCGCAAACGATGCGGGCTTTCATCTCGCCGGGGTAAGTACTATTTTCTTTTGTTTTCCTTTTTACTTTATTTTGTCTTACCTTCTTCCTTTCACAGATTTCAAGCATACTATACGGGTTGAGAAACCGCTGCAGCAAGGCTTATCTCGAGTTGGAAAGCCGCGAGAAAGACCTGAAGCGAGTTCGTACGGAGAGGGAGAAAATAAAGACAAAATTTCAGGAGCGAGAACAATACATTGCCGCCCTGCAGGAAGATAAAGCCAAACTTGAACAAAATGAAAAAGATCTCCGCCGCGAGATGGAGACACAGAAAACCAAGTTTGACGAGCAGCAGAAGCTTTTGGCGACGGATTTGGCGGCCTCTGTGAAAAGCAATCTCGACAACAAGACTGTTATCGCGGAACTCCAGGCTACCATTGACGAAAACAAAATTAAGGCTGAGACCGAAGCCATGGACTTGTACGATAAAGCTCTGATTCAATGCATGCGCTCTGCGGCGGCAAGCTCTCGCGACATTCCGGCTATCACCCCGAATTGATTGCTAAATGGGGCTCGGAAACCATGTACGGCGATTTTAGTCGCTTGGGTCATACTGTTCCCTATGATAAAAATGAACTTGCAGAGTTAGCCGCCGATGATCAACTCCTGGGCAAACCCGCATGGGAAGTCCCCGCTTTAGCTAACCCTGATGTGTTGACTCTTTGGACCGACCTATCCGGCGAGAAGGCCACAGCTTATAGGGAGGCTAAGGAGGCCGCTCGAGCCGCACTCGATGCTCAAGCCGCACTGCATTCCCCACCGCCTCGGGCGACAACCGGGACGGTCATGCCTCTTAAACAATTTGCTTTTCTTGAAACAATCGTTTGTTCGACTTGGTCTGTATTAAACAATTTATTTTCCTGTCTTTATTACTTTTTAACTTGGATGTCGCGTTTTGCGACTTAACATTAACTGCTCTCTTTTTGCGAAGCCGCGAGAATGCGGTTTCTATGACTTGACAACTTTTTAACAATTTTTGGATGTCGCGTTTTGCGACTTTATATCTCTACTTTATTTCGCCTATTTGCTATTTTTGCTTTGACAGTTCATCAAAGATTTCTTTACCATACTTACCCACATACATACTACTCCCTTCAAAAGAGTGAGGCTTGTCTTTAGGCAGCCTTACTCCATTGTTAGGGTAATTTGCGACAACATTAAACGGCCTTTATACACGGCTTTTTTGACATTTTGCTTTATAATACCTTAAATGTCACTATTGACGATTTTCGCTTTGTACTTTGATTGTCATGAGTGCTCTTTTATTTTAACTATCTTAATGTCGCAGTGCGGCTTCGACTCCATACTATGATTGTCGCTGTTCTATTTATTTTTACTTGTTTTACCTTTATCTTTGGAATGTCGCCAATTTTGCTTCGATATTTCATCGAAGATTCTTTTCTCTTATCTATATACATACTACTCCCTTCAAAAGAGTGAGGCTCGTCTTTAGGCAGCCTTACTCAATTGTTAGGGTCAAAGGCGACATACCTTGTGAATAACTTTCTTTGTGGCGACAATCGTACCTTTTTTCCTCGCCAATAACAACTTTGGGGGCTTCTAGGTGCCTGAAACCACTATCTCCAGGCACCGCGACTTGGAACCATTATCTCCAAGTCGCAAGGTTCAACTCCTGAGCCTCGTTGTCCCCAGGTGGTCTCCCCTTTCTCAAATTCTAGGTGCCTGAAACCACTATCTCCAGGCACCGCGACTTGGAACCATTATCTCCAAGTCGCAAGGTTCGACTCCTGAGCCTCGTTGTCCCCAGGTGGTCTCCCCTTTCTCGCCCGTTAAAAAGCCGGGACTTTTCTAGGTGCCTGAAACCACTATCTCCGTGCACCGCGACTTGGAACCATTATCTCCAAGTCGCAAGGCTTCGCGACTTGGAACCATTATCTCCAAGTCGCAAGGTTCGACTCCTGAGCCTCGTTGTCCACAGGTGGTCTCCCCTTTCTCGCCCGTTAAAAAGCCGGGACTTTTCTAGGTGCCTGAAACCACTATCTCCAGGCACCGCGACTTGGAACCATTATCTCCAAGTCGCAAGGTTCGACTCCTGAGCCTCGTTGTCCCCAGGTGGTCTCCCCTTTCTCGCCCGTTAAAAAGCCGGGACTTTTCTAGGTGCCTGAAACCACTATCTCCAGGCACCGCGACTTGGAACCATTATCTTCAAGTCGCAAGGTTCGACTCCTGAGCCTCGTTGTCCCCAGGTGGTCTCCCCTTTCTCGCCCGTTAAAAAGCCGGGACTTTTCTAGGTGCCTGAAACCACTATCTCCAGGCACCGCGACTTGGAACCATTATCTCAAAGTCGCAAGGTTCGACTCCTGAGCCTCGTTGTCCCCAGGTGGTCTCCCCTTTCTCGCCCGTTAAAAAGCCGGGACGTTTCTAGGTGCCTGAAACCACTATCTCCAGGCACCGCGACTTGGAACCACTATCTCCAAGTCGCAAGGTTCGACTCCTGAGCCTCGTTGTCCCCAGGTGGTCTCCCCTTTAAACCTTTGCCATCCCTCTTCAAGCTTATGCGGCATCCTTCTGGGCCACCAGCTTCAATCTTTGGCGGCATCCTTCTTGGCCACCAGCTTCAATCATTGGCGGCATCCTTCTTGGCCACCAGCTTCAATCATTGGCGGCATCCTTCTTGCTTTAGTTCAAACCACCATCAAAAAAGAAGAAAATTACAAGTTTTTACAAATTACTAATTCTGCGACAATCATGATGAAAGTACTTTCCGTCATTACTTTCATACTTATATACAAATGTCCATGTCATCAGATCGACAAATTTTACATAACTTCTCCTCGCTGGCGACAATCAAAAGAACATTAAGAAAAAGTTATACAACTTTTGTGATCTATGGTAAATAAACAAAAGGAAACAAAACAGGGTTTCTGCGACATCATTGATAGAACTGCTTGAGGTGGTCGACACTCCAAGCGTTTTTCAACTCTTCTCCATCTTGCTTTCTCAATCTATAAGTCCCTTCTCGCACCACACCAGCTATCTGGAATGGTCCTTCCCACTTCTCGTTCAGTTTGGTATATCCGGGCTTGGCTCCAGCTACCTCCATACTCCTTAGAACCCAATCTCCAACGCTGAAGGATCTTTTGTTAACTCGCTTATCATGTTGGGATTTCATTTTTTTCTTGTAGTTGATCATTTTCATTCTAGCATACATTCTCTTTTCGTCAACCAAATCCAGGTCGTTGCATCGCCTTTGCCCGTTCCTCGCCTCATCATAATAAGTTACCCTATAGGTTGGCAATGCCATCTCGGCAGGCGCCATAGCTTCCGATCCATAAGTAAGGGCAAATGCCGTTTCCCCCGTTGAACCCTTCACAGTTGTTCGCACATACCACAGGGCTATAGGCAGCTCCTCGAGCCAAGCTCCGCCTCTTCCTTCCAAATTTTTCCTCAAAGTGACAATGATCTGCTTGTTGGCCGCCTCCGCCTGACCATTACATTGCGGCCTGTATACTGCCGACATCCAATGTTTAACATTTACTCTTGCACATTCCGCCGAAAACTTCTTACCAAATTGAGTGCCATGATCCGAAATAATAACTCTCGGAACCCCATATCTACACCAGATATTCTCTTGCACAAACTTTATCACCTGATCCTCGCTGATTGTCGCTAAAGCCTTTGCCTCTGTCCATTTTGTGAAGTAATCTACCGCGACAACCACATGCTGACAGCCACCCTTGGCTTTCGGAAAAGGCCCTATCAAATCTATTCCCCACATATCGAACGGACAAGTCGGCACAATAGGCGTTTGCTCAGTGGCTGGTTGTCGCGGAATATTACCAAATCACTGACACTTCTCGCACTTTTTCACATATACTTCTGCGTCCTTCCTCAAGCTGGGCCAATAATATCCATGAAATAATACCTTGTCAGCTAGCGTTCTCGCGCCAGGGTGGCCTCCACAAATACCCTCATGAATTTCAAATAATACTCGTGGTACCATACTTGGATCAACACACCTCATCAGCGGCTTCGAGAAGGATCTCCTATACACCACTCCATCCTGCACCGTGAACCTTGGAGATGTCGCCTTTATCAGCTTTGCCTTATCTTCCTCAGGCGGCAACTCTCCTGTCTGCAAGAAATCCTTCATTTCCGTGACCCAATTTTTCTCGGCATCAACAATCTCTGCGACAAGCGGCCTGTCGATTACCGGCACATCTACATATTCCAATGGAGGCTCGCTAGCTGAACCTTGCCCGTCTGATCCCGCTGTCCTACTCAATTCATCAGCACGCGAATTGTCGGCCCTGTTAATCTGAATCAACTCCCAAAATTCAAATTCCTTCAGAATACTCCTCGCCAGACTGCAATACTTCATCAAAACAGAACTCAAGACTCCATAATCGCCTTTCACCTGATTGACAATCAATTGGGAATCTGAATGAATCGCCACCTTGGTCAATCCAATATCTCGCGCTAATTCAATCCCGGCAATCAATGCCTCATACTCCGCTTGGTTATTCGTAACATCGAACTTAAACCTTAGAGCCTTTTCATACACAACTTCTCCATCTGGCGAGGTTAGAGTGATTCCCGCGCCACCCTTATCCTTCGAAGATGAGCCATCGACATATAAGACCCAGCAATCAGGCGGCCTGTCCTTTTTCATCAATAAACTGCGCCCGAATTCCCAGTTTACTTTTTCCTTCGCCGCGCTTTCCCTCAACTCCTCCTGCGATCTCGTGAAAGATGTTTCCACAATGAAGCCTGGCCAGAGCCTCGCGCCTTAATTGCCCGGCGAGATTCATACTTTAAATCAAATTCAGTCAACTCAATGGACCATCTCAACAATCTTCCAGCGGCATCAGGTCGTTGCAAAATCTTCCTTAAATAAGCATCACTCAATACCATAATAGTGTGCGCGACAAAATAAGCTCTCAGCTTCCGCGCAGCCACCACCAAAGCGTATGCCAACTTCTCCGCGTTGAAGTATCTTGACTCGACCTCGCTCAGAGCCTTCGAAACATAATAAATCGGCCTCTGACAGCCTTTATCTTCTCGCACCAAGACGGCGGCCACGGCCAAATCTGAAGCCGCCAAGTATACAAACAACTCCTCCCCATCCACAGGGCTATACAAGATAGGCGGCTTGCCCAGATAAACCTTGATTTGCTCAAAAGCGATATCACATTCTTCATCCCATACAAAACTCTTCACCCCCTTTAATACTTTGAAAAACGGCAAGCACTTCTCGGCCAACTTGGAGATGAACCTTCCCAGGGCAATAATCCTCCCATTTAACCTCTGAATCTCGCGTATTGACTTAGGTGGCGACATATCTAATAGAGCCTGAATCTTCTCGGGGTTGGCCTCTATCCCGCGTCTGTTCACCAAAAACCCCAAGAACTTTCCCGCCATAACTCCAAAAGTGCACTTACTAGGGTTTAACTTCATCGAATTCCTCCTTAGATTTTCAAAAGTTTCAGCGAGATCTAACACATGATCATACTCCTTTGTTTTTATCACCATATCATCAATATAAGCTTCCAAGTTTCGGCCAATCTGCAACTTGAAGACCTCATTCACCATTCGTTGATATGTCGCACCGGCATTCTTCAAACCAAACGGCATCATCTTATAACAGAAATTACCCTTGGGGGTTCGAAAAGCCGTCTTTGCCTTGTCATTCTCGCACATCTTAATCTGGTGGTAACCTGAATATGCATCTATAAAACTGAAGACTCTATGCCCTGCAATCGAATCAACCAGTTTATCAATCTTAGGCAGCGGGTAACAGTCCTTTGGGCAGGCGGCATTCAAGTCAGTGAAATCAATGCACATCCGCCACTTCTTGTCCGACTTCAATACCATAACGGGAGATGCCAACCAGACTGGATACTGAATCTCCTCTATGATTCCCGCCTTCGACAACTTGTCTACTTCCTCGATGACAGCATTCTCCTTTTCAGGCGACAAATGCCGAACTCTTTGCTTAAACGGCTCAACATTGGTATCGGCATTTACAGCCGGTGTAGAGGCAACATTCTCGTCGATCCCTCTCATATCTTCCGCCGCCAAGCGAACACATCCAAATTGTCTTTTAGGAATTCTACCAATCTTTCTCGCTCATCCCCGAATAGGCGCTTCCCAATCTTAACCCATTTGCTCCGGAAATACCGATTAATCTCTACTTCTTCAAGCTCCTCGCCGACTGGATTTCAGTTCATCTCGCGTTTGCAAGGTCTCTACCTCTATTCTTTTTCGCTTTTACTAATCGGGCCTTGACCGGAATCACCTTGGCCCGGGTCACCAAAGGTGTTGCCCGTAGGTCGCCCTTCTTTGTCCTCAACCTCAATTACTTCACAATCTTCGTCAGGATTATCCTCCACTTCTTCCACTACTATCTCTTCAATTCTTGGCTCATTTACTTGAACAAAACGAAAGATCCCGGGACAACTCTGGCTTGGCGCAATATTCACCTCTTCCATACTCATATCATATTCATCTGCGACATCCTGCTCCTGGCCCACATAGTCAGGTTTTTTCGCAACTATTATCTCCTTTCCTCGCTCAAGCTCAAAACTCGCGTTAGCGACAACGATTGTTGTGCCCTCCTCCATACTTTCAGTCATCTCCCAATCATCTCTAGTCTCCAAAGATTCAATCATGTTGATCCTTAATTGGCTAGAATGAGCTTTTGTCGTCATTGAAATAGTGGAAGCCCCCTTTGCCTTGATCATTTCCTTTTTCTTTCTCGCCACCGCGATAGCCTCGCTCTTCAGACATCCCACACCTTTGGGAGTCGGATACTTAACTCTCTGATGCGGGACAGAAAGCACCATTTCGAAACTCAACAGGAAAGGGATTCCAACAATAGCATTGTATGCGGAAACCAAATCGATGACCATAAACTCCACTTGCTCACTTCTCGCCAGCTCACCATCACCAATCTCTACCTCCAGCAGGATAGTCCCCTTTACTTTGACTGAATGATTTGTGAATCCCTCTAAATATCCTTTGTAAGGTACAAGATTCGCATCAGTATAGTTCATCCTCTTAAAAGCTTCATAATACAGCACATTCCGGCTTGCCCCTGAATCCACCATCACGCGCTGTACCACATTGTTTCCTGGACAGATAGTGATGATTATTGGCTGACTCCCATGGGCCCTTGTTACCGCCAACTCACTTCTTGAAAAACTGATCACCCTGTCCTCACTTGCGACAAACGGTGGAATATCAAAACTGTGCGACAACATCATGATCTGGTTGTCCAACTGAGCGACACTAGGTAATGGATCCTGAATCACATCCACAACATTTCGATCTTGAGGTCTTTCCCGCCGTATTCCTTCTTCTTGCCTTGCGGTTCCTTCCAGATACTGCTCGAACTCACCTTTGTCTATTCTTGACTGAATCAACTTCCTTAAATTGTAACAGTCCTCAATTGTATGCCCCTTATCCTTGTGAAAATCGCAATAACTGTTCTGATCCCTTGCCGCATAAGTGTCCTCTCTAATGGGGTATGGCTCAGGGAAATCCTCCTTCCTTAAGATCTCGCTCATAGTCGTATTCAGCCTGCTGAACTTGATTATCCTTCCTCGATCCTGGCCCCGACCACGGCCGCTCCTGCCTCCGCCAGAGCGATTCCCGCTTCGACCTCCTTTTTCACCTTTGGTTTCTTCCTTCACAACCTCAATTCTTTCTTTAACACTTTTCCTGCTGGCTCCTGCTGCTGGTGGGGCGGCCTTGACTACTTCCTTCTCCGTACCACTACAGTACGCTCTAACCCTCTCATACAACTCGCCAGTCGTCTTAGGCAATCGCATACAAAATTCCGCCTTAAAAAGCCCAGGCAACAATCCCGAATTAAACAGCATAATAATCTCGCTTTGACTGACATCGGCAATCCGATTCACAACTCCCATAAACCTGTCAATAAAAGCCGAAATGCTCTCCCCTTCATTCTGTTTCAAACTACACAACTCGGTTTTTTGTGCGGGCTGGGTTCCTGAACCACTGAATCTCGCTAAAAACTTACTTTTAAGATCCTGATATCCGAGCACAGATTCCGCCGGCTGGGCCAAAAACCATTCCAAAGCATGATCGGCCAGGGTACTCGCAAATGCCTTGCAAATTACTGCTTCATTATCGGTCAATAGAGACAAAGTGACTTCAAATCCTCCAATATGGGTGCTAGCTCTAGAAACCCCAGAATAACTCGGCAAATTAGGCATGCGAAAAGAAGGATCGGGAGCTACAATCTGAATATTCTTCTCAAATGGGGCCAAGTAGGAACCTTTTATTTCCACGGGCTTGGTTCCCGCCTCTAACTCTTTAATTTTCTTTGCCATTTCGGCCATCTCAGACTTCCATTTATCATCCTCATTTTTCTTGGCCTTCTCTAGCTCCGCGGCTTTAGCCAACTCGACGGCTTTCAAAGCCTCTGCAACTTTAATCGCCTCAGCAACCTTCTCTGCTTCCGCGGCCTTTTCTGCCTTTTCTCTATCCCTCCTTTCACGCCGCCTCCGATCTCTATCTCGCTGCGCCAATTCATCTTGGCGAGCTCTATCAGAATGCCTTGATCTCTGCGACCTTTGTCGGACATAAGTCCCATCATCAGAGTACCTTGAGCGACTTGGCACATAATCTCTGTCGGCCGTAGATCCCTCGTCACTTTCATATCCGTAGTAGTAAGAATCATCCCGTGAGTCCCCTGACTTGTGAAAGATTCTCCTTTCCATACGATCCGAGTGCCTCCTCTTACTCCCCGCGGCCTCAGATCTCTCTCTATTGACCTCTCGCCGATTACGCTTTCTTCCCGCGCCTTCAGGCGGCGACATCTCTCTAGCCTGCCTATCTCGCCTTCCTGATACACCCTGACTAGCCGTTCGCCCTTCTCTCTCTCTTCCATCTACCTCAACCGACACTTCTAGCGGGATCTCGGTGACCGGCTGGCCCATTTTTCTCAATCTTGCATTATTCGCTAAAACCTTCATAAACATTTCATTTTCTTTCCTCAATTCATCAGCCAGCGCTCTCACATCGCCAGACTTGGAAGGGACTGGATCCTGCGCTCCTTCTTTCCCCTTATTTCTCTCAACCCGCTCCCTCTCTTCCTGCCTTCTAGTACTTCTGATTGCCGAGTCGGTCTGAGAGGTATGCACTTCTCCATCCCGCGCGGTTCCCGATCTGGTCCGGCGGGCCTCCTTCGCATTTGGAGTTTCCGTCATCGGAATCTGGGCTCCTTTAGTCTGAGTACCCTTTTCTTGTACCATTCTGACCACTTTCTGGGTTTACCAATAACTTCAAACCAACACAAGCCAACAAACAAAGACTTAATAATGTACTTCAACACAATTTCTGTGAACCGCAACAAGATTCACAACCTATCGGCAACACCCCACCGCCTACAAACACCTCAAACGGACTACAGAAATCACCAAACCCTCATAAACTTAAGCAAAGAAAGAAATTCAGGTCCCGGCAACGGAACCAACTGATGCTACCATAGGAAAATTTGGTTGCACAGGAACTGAATAATATAGGATACTTCGGCTTCTTCCTTGCTAGATGAGCGGCCTACATACGTAAAAGCACGTTAAACCAGCCGGGGTGACTCCGGCGAACCCCCTCCGGCGTGAGAATGAGGTTAGTAGCTCAAGGTGGTGAGTGTATCAATGGAAGTTTTAGAGAGAGAGAGTAGAGAGAGACATACATGGTTCCAAATGAGCCATTCCTCTTGCTTTTATACTCCCAAGCCCCCATGTGCCTTGCACATGGGGGACACGTGTCAATCATCCACATGGGGTCACCAACCACTTTCACCATAGTGGGATTTCACTGCCACCCGATCAAATCAAGCTACGATGGGCGTGCAGAAAGCACCGAAGCGGGATATCCTTCAAACTAAGCCGCAAGCGTCAACAGGCTTTCAGGCGGCAATGTCCATGGTGCTACTAGCATGGTCACCATGATTCCCGACATAGGAACTCCACTGTTCACGCCACTCACCAGGGGTTAACCTCGTCTTATCCACTTTCCTATATCCCTAGGCGGGATGAACCCATCTCGCAAGGGCCTTCCCGCCATTCGACCACACTTATTGTCATATTGTATCAATGGGGCCTTTATTCCATTATTCCGTTAGGCCCATTATGCTGCCTTGTGGCCCAATTGATCTTAGGCCCAATCACATTTTATAATATCGCATCAGTAACAATACACAAATTAAAGAAATGATAAAATCGTCTTCCTCTCATCCTAAAAAAAATTAAAAAATTATACCAAATATCCTGATGATTAATTTGTTCCATAATTAGCATTTGATTTGATGAAAGGTGGTTTGTTTGTGTAACTATCATAAAGAATATGAGGATGTCGATTATCCGGACCGGTATCCATTAAGGGTTAGTAAAAAATATTTTCTTAATCCCAATTTTACCATTGTTCTTTTTTTCTTAACCCCAACCCAACTCATTAATCATATAAATAGTTAATAATAATTATAATCCATAACCCATCCCTTATCCTATTTTTACCCAAAGTTCGAAACAAAAAAGTTAAGTAATCATGACGAATGATTTTTTAATTGATTTAGGTACAAACATTTTTTCTAAAAATAATTTTTTTAAAAGATTCAAAAATGGTTCAAAAAATTAATTATATATAATAGTAATTATTATGTTAAGATACACTCCTTAAATAAATGATCCTAATAAAATAAAAGAGAAAAATAAATATATCAAATTGGAATGCACATAAATAAAAAAAAAATACTCAATTCAAATTTTTTTGAAAGAAAGAGTATATATAAACTCCAAAATATTTTTTAAGGAGTATACTAAATTATTAAAAAAAATGATCATTTATTTATAATCATTTATTATAGAGCGCGTTTATTTGGTTCATTATATGTTTTGCATGTTTATTATATTGAACTGCGTCCCTAGTTGTTGTGAACAACTAGTATAAGTTGGTAATGGATAATCATAGAGATGATTATATGCATGGAGATTCACATTACACTTATGGATACTTGCTAGAGAACAAGTATTGGACATGACCTACTTATGAAATTTATGACATGGTCTGTTGTCATGATTAAATCTCATGATAGTCGTGTTATTGAATCCTTAGCACCTGAGATTATCATCGTCTTCCACATGGTGAAGATCGTGTTTGATATAGTTTAACACTATCTTTAATCGGATAGCAATAAGGGCTATGTTAGCACGTTTGGATTCATATAGGGAAGAATGATAAGTCAAGACGGGATTTGTCCCTCTTATGAAGAGAGATGTTTGCTTGGGCCCCTCGATGAATGAAGTTGATGAAATGTGTGGCCACACTCAAGTGATTTGATAGAGATCAAATACTTTTGGATTATCAACATATTCGGAATCGAGAAAGCATTGAACGAGGTGAGTTGACCTAGACCATGACTCATGTTCAATTGGATATCGTGGAGAAAGGGATTGTGACATTTGATTATCAAGGAATCAAGCTTTGATGTTATATTTAATTGGGTGAACATAATGATTTGCTAGAAGTCACTTATGTCTTGTGAGATTGATGTTTCAACTCACTACCAACATAAAATATAATTCCTAAAGGGTCACACAAAAGAACGGATTAAAAATGGCTAAAATATGAATTCTGGGCTCTAGGGACGACTCTGGCACGACTAGTGCTTGAGGGGACGAGTCGTGCCCTGTTGGCCCAAGTCGTGCCTTGTGAAGGGACGACAGAATCAGTGAGTAGTCATTTAGGGACGAGTCGTGCTCACGATTCGTGCCCTTAGGCACGACTCGTGCCCTTTGATTTGAGAAACTGGTGAACTGGCTAGTCATGTCGTGCGACACAACTGGCCACTGGCTCGATATACCGTTTGACAGACTTGGCCATAAGGCACGAGTCGTGCCCTTGGGAACGAGTCATGCCAGCGGCCAAAATATGTCCGTACTGCTTTTCCTTGGCTGGTTAGGTTTTGGTTTTTGACAAGGTTTCTTTCCCTAATAGTTAGAGATTTATATTTGGTATAAATAGAACCCTTTGGTTAGCCAAAAATACAAGGATTTTAGGGGTTTATGAAACACTAAAATTGGGATCTAGATTAAGAATCAAAGATCAAACAGCTTTTTAGTTATTGATTATTGAAAAACGTTTTTAATAATCGGGATCATCTAGCAATCAATCAAGAAGCATTCTTGGTCCGTTCGAGTGTGGAATACCGATAGAGGGTGATAAGTTAATCACCAAAAGCTTGAAGCCTTCCGTTCATTGATTCATCACAAGGTAAAGAACAAGGAGAAGATCAAAACCTTTATCAACGGTTTTGAGATTCGATTTTCAGATTCGAATTCAAGCTTAACAAATCGCATTCAATGTATGTAAATTCTATTTCACATATATTTCTAATCTCTTCATGCTAGACGGATCTTAGGGCTAGGGTTTTGTTGTTGTATAAATTATTTTCCGTTGCGTTTGTAACCCCAAAACCCAACAAAGGGTATCGTAGCCCTGTCTTGCCATGATTATGATTGAAATTGCATGCTAGATTTAATTTGATTATTTGCTACCATGCTATATGAAATAGATCTATGATTTTAGACAAAAACTTATGTGAGAACACTATGACCCGTCTCATGAATGAGACGGGTCATTTTTGACCCATGATCCAGCCCATTGAAACAGCTCCATATCCATGACGAGTCACCACCGCTCCCACCAGCGCGTACGACCCCGCCGTCGTATTCATCTTATCCCTAGTACCAAACACGTCCTTAACAAGCACCGGAATTCCATCCAGCTTCCCCAACGCTCCGCCATTCCGCCTCCTCCGATCAGACGCATCGGCTAGGTCACGTGCGTCGGGGTTTACCTCAACGACGGCACGGAGGAGTGGATTTAGGGATTGGATCCGGTTTAGGTAGAAGTCGACGAGTTGTCGGGAAGTGAGGTCGCCGCCGGCGAAGGCTTGATTGAGATCTTCGATTGTGGCTTCTTCGATTTGCAAAGGTTGGGTGAGAAATGGGAGGATTGTGATGGTAACAGTAATGATGAAGAAGAATTTGAATTGCATTTCTAGAGAGAGAAAATCCAACTAAATTTTGCACTATTTTTTGGTGCCATGACCCGCCCAAAAAAAAATTTGCTCCAGGATCCATGGGTCTGACCCTGACACGTGACAGCCTCTCATAGGCCCAAAACAAAAAAAAAATAAATTTTTAAATTTTGTTTTTTTTTTTCGGTTTGTGAAAAGTAATAGTTACTATAACATAATGTAATAATTGTATGCATATAAAGTAATAGTTTGTATACATTAAAGTAATACATATATACAGAAAAATAATAGTGTTTTTCCCTATGTTTTCTTCGTTTGGCAAAAGTAATACTTATTATAACTAAAATGTAACAAACGTGTTATTTATATGTAATGGTATTTGTATATAGTTGTAACACATATGTATAGATATCTATATGTTTTCAAATAATAAGTTACAATGAGTTCAAATTTATCATGATACATGTAAAAATATTACATTATCTATAGAAATATGTTACAATCTCATCTATCAAAGTGTTACATTTACTTGTATAAACTATAACATTCATATACATAAGTTATTACATTTCAAATGTAATACATATACTTCCTCCGTCCCATTACAAGCCACAAACTTTTCTTTTTGAGCGTCCCATTACAAACCACAAACTTCCTAAAATGGAAAGGAATCTTTACTATTCCCTCCACTCATTCTCTCTCCTACATTATTTTAATACTCACAACACCATTATAATTCATTATTCCCTCCACTCATTCTCTCTCATATTTTACTTTTACACTCACAACATTTATATCATTATTTTTTTCCTTATTCTACGCGTCTACAGTAATTTTCATCCTTGTAATGGGATGGAGGGAGTAGTTTGTATTACATTTGAAAAAATGGGTAAAAACGAGCCTTTGTTTTTTTAAAACAGGTATTACGTTTACTTATGAACAATGTTACTTCATATGTATACATAAATATTACATTAAGAGATGGTAACTATTACTTTTTCTAAACCACTGAAAAGCCAAAAAAATAATATAAAAGACATGAGCTGCCACCCATGGGTCGACCCGTCTCATGCATGAGACGGATCCCCTTGTTCTCACGGGAGACCACCTCATGATTTTATGTGTATTGTTTTGGAAAAACAAATATATGTGATATGCCATTATCATGATTAATAATTGGTTAATGTGATTAGTCTTTTACATGGGATATTGATCTATTTAATGTGATTAAAGTAGATTGGTAAATTCTCAAAATTGAAACAAATTGTTTATTTAGGATTTGATGTTCGTTTTAATATGATTAACATGATTATTTGAATCCGTATATTTTGAGAATGAAATAATTATGTAGTTAATAATTGCTATTTATTACATGATTATTGGTATGATTCTAAAGTAGGATTTTATGCGAAAATCTCATGTTCATGATAATGTACACATATGTTTCATATACAACCATGTGATGTTTGTTATGTGTAAAACCTTCTAAATATTTAAGTCTTATGCCATTCCTTGATTAGAACACTTGTGAAATTTTAGGTATTTGATGTAGTTTCGACTCGATTGGGTGCATCTTATATCTTAATTTGTGAGCAAGATGAGATAATGGTTGATGTAGTTTTGACTCAGTTAGATGTATCGTTCCATGTCTCATATGTTTGAAAAAGGTTTTGACTTAATTGGTGCTTTCAAATGAGATTTGACTCCAAGGCATAGATGAGATTTAAAACATGTTTTTGACATATGATGTCTAAGGAAATCTCATAAAAGATCTAAGAGTCATATAGAGATATGATTGATGTTACTACCTAAATAGCTTGATTTCGGCATTGACTCGCTAAACCAAAATCAAGTGAAATATGGATCTTAGCCCACTATAATTATATGATACATGCTTGTATTAGAAGGTGTATAATTTAGTGGGAGTATTTGTGAAATACATCATTTGCTCTTAGATGGTAAATGTGTTGATATTGATATGTGTTCATATTGTTTGCATATTTTGTTGTAGAAATAGCATTACACAATAAATTGCGATTCGTCCTTATGAAGGACAAGTTCAAAAAGAACGGTATAAGTTATTTTGATAAGATCGATGCTCAAGAAGTGTTCTTAATCAAAATTGTACATTCTTGACGAATCGCTTACTGAACCCGCTGCAAATGTTGCAAAGGGCACATAAGGAGCAACATTAGAAACATGATGATGATTCTAAGGATGTTGCTTACCTTATACTTGCCACCATGTTTAAAGGCTCTTGAGAAGGACTTTGAACACATGGAATTTGCTTTTGTTCTAGCACAACGCACAAAGGAAATATTTCAAGTGCAAGCTAGGCAAGAGAGGTTTGTTGTGTTAATTGTTAACACAAGAAAGGGGTTCATAAGGAAGGTAAAGAAGGTAAAGCAAAGGTTGCTAAACCTAGGGCAAAAGTTGTTAAATCCGAATAGGCTAAACCCAAAAGTGTCTCAAAAGGATGCAGTTTGCTACCATTGCAATGAGATTGAACATTGAAAGCAAAGTTGCAAGGCTTATTAAGGAAGACCTAAAAGGTGAAGAAGGGCAATGTGATTGCTACTACTTCGTGTATCTATATGATAGATATTTTCATTTCTACTTCTTGTTCATGGATATTGGATATCGTATTGGATCCCACATTTGTCTAAATGTGCATGATTTGAAGGATAGAAAGTTACTCGTAGAAGGTAAATTAAAACCTATGCGTGAGAATGGAGCAAGAGTTGCTGCATTAGCCGTAGGGACTTATGAAGTCAATTTACCTAGTGGACTAGTACTTGTTTTGAACAAAGCGTTACTACGTTCCGGATTTGAGTAGGAGTATTATTTTCATTTCTTATATGAATGATGAAGGATATAATTTTCTTATTGAGAATAAGAAATTATATATTCATTTAATGATATGCCTTATTGTATTGCATATGTCATTGAATGGTCTTCATATCCTTGATATTAAGAAACAAAATAATATTGAAGATATCTATAATATAAGTGAGAAATCTAAACCGAATACTGTGAACAACACGTTCATATGGCATTGTCGGTTTGGTCAGATAAATAAGAAACATATATCTAAACTCCATTAACATGGATTTTTAGACTCATATGATTATGAATCATTTGAGGAATGTGGATCTTGTTTATTGGGATTATTGACCAAACCACCATACACTAAGAGTAGTGGGAGGGCTAGTGACTTATTGGTCCTTATACATGAGATGTATGTAGACTATTAAGCAGCATTGCTAGGGGAGGATTTCGGTATTTCATCACATTCACCGGTGACTTATCGAGACATGGCTATGTCTATCTGATGAAGTCCAAAGGTGAATCGTTTGAGATGTTTCGAACATTTCAAGATGAAGTACAAAACAACTTGGCAAAACTATTAAAGTACTTCGATTAGATCGAGGTGGTGAATATTTGAGCCAAGAGTTTGACAATCATCTCAAAATAGTGAAATTGTTTCAGAGTTGACTCCACACGAAACACCACTATAAATGGTGTGTTTGAAAGGAGGAATTGAACCTTATTAGACATGGTTCGTTCGATGATGTGTCAAGTTAACCTTCCTATTTCCTTTTGAGGACATGCATTAGAAATAATGTGGTTACTGTAAGTACCCAAATCTGGCTCATGCCTTCCGGTTAAATTTCCCGGCAATTTCGGTAAGTTTCCCGGTAATTCCCCGGACCTTCCTAGTGTTTCGGAAATGTTTTGGAACAGTCCCAAATTAAATTAAGGGCTGAAGGGAGCCTTCCTAATTAAGAAAACACGTTTTTCTTAATTAGGAAGAAGGTTCTAGAATAATGCCACCTTGCATGGTTCTAGAATGCTGAGTCATCATGATAAGCTCCGCACGGCTGCATTAGCCCAAGGTCTCTGGCCGCACGGCTTCATTAGCCTTATCCAGACTGCCTATAAATAGAGCCCTCCTCTACCCATTTCGACACACAACAACAATACACACAATCCATAGCAATACACTCAGTCACTCCCAAGACGTGAAGAATATTGGTGAAGGCTCAAGAAGGTGAAGAAGAAGGCCAAGAAGCTCCCTCCCTCCTCCTTGAAGATCCAAGACCAATCTCTCCTCCTAGCTCCAACCAAAGAAGCAAAGGAAGCAATTGGTAACCTCGCACGCCCTAACCTTGCTTTTAATTGATATACTTGCTCATTGCATTCATATATCTTGCTTGGGACTTGGCATTCATAGTTAAAGATCACATCTTTATCACCCCCTTTCCCTTTTTGCATGCATTAAGACCTCATTTGTCATAAAAATGTAGTCTTTTTCATAAAGGTGCATCCTTTGCACCTAAAACTCCCATTTTCAAATAAAATGTCATTTTTATGCATCATTTGCATATAAAAATCCAATCTTTTCAATAAAAATGCATCCTTTCGCATTCAAAACCCCTTGCTCAAGCATCATTTGCTTTAAAGACCATGTCTTTACCATAAACTAGCATCATATGCTTTTCAAAATGCAATCTTTATGCATCATTTGCATAATGAATGCCAATTTCTTCAACAAAAATGCATCATTTGCATAAAAATCAAATCTTTATGCATCATTTGCAATAAAGATTATTTCTTTAAATTAAGTGCATCATTTGCAACCCAAAAATGTCATCTTTTCATTAAAGTGTCATTTTTTCATCATGCATTTCCCCTTTCCCCAACCTTGAACGGACCGTGTAAAAGATCCTATCTTTACATCGTTCCTTCCATTAAAGGTTCCATATTTCTTTAGAAAGGGATACCTTGAACCCTATATCTCCGATTATCGCTTAAGAAAGAGTATGAAGCCTCTATACGAGCTCGACCGTCTTAAAGCGTAGGATTGATGGGCTAAGGACCCTCCTTTCCTAAAGAACCTCATCTTTGACCAAAAGAGAGTCATTCTCTCGATCACGCAAGTCCCGAGGGTCCCGAGATTTAAAATGCGATGATCACAAGTCATAAGATGAGGACGGGATCATAATCCCAAATACATAAAATTCCAAGGAATCCCGAGCAACAACCAACAAATGGTTTGTACGTCCGGAAGACAACTTGGGACATTTCCCCCCCTTATTTTCAAACACATGCACACAAGAAAGCACGCAAGCAAGCATGATTACTGAAATCTTGGGAGACTTGCTCCGGCAAGGCACTTTGGGTGAACGCCAAACGTTCTTCCCAAGGGGTAACTTAACCTCCGAACCCAAGTAAAAACCTTTTTTTCAAAGTTTTGAGGTAATCAAAATGGCGTGGCGACTCCGTTTTTCAAATAACTCGGATGTCTTCAAACTCGCGTGAATCCAACACAAAATTTGGGCACCACATTCACAGTTTGGCGACTCCGCTGGGGACTACCCAAAGGAGAAAAGCTTTTATTTTCAAAACAAAAAATCGATACTTGTGATATAGGTGGAAACCACTTACCCTTCCTGTACACTCCCTGACGTGGGAGTTGGGATAACCGGTGGTTTAACAATCCACGTACCAGTATCCCTTTTTCGAAAAAACAATTTTGAAAAAAAAAAAAATAAATAAAAGAAAGCTTTTCCCTTTGAGCGGGTTAGACTCCCATCGCCGATTTCATTAATCATGCTTGCTTTCTTTACCATGCATTGCATCATTTGCATCTTGGAATCTGTGCATACTTTGAAACGGGAAACAACCCGAAAAATAGCAAAAGGAGTGGAACTCCGGAAAATTGATCCATGCAGCCGTACGGCTCAATCCTCATTGGATTCTCGACCGGGCGACCTCAGTGGCAATTCCACCAGGAAAAATCATGGTTAATCTGGCAAGTCCTAGCAGCTTGGGCTACTCACTCCATGACCGACTGGGCTCCCAGAAAATTTACGTGCTTATGTGTTGCATTTTTTCCCGTCCCGAAAATCATTCCTTTAAAACACATTTCGAAAATCTCTGTTTTAACTCAAAAAGGAACATTTTTAGGAGACCGCACACTACGCGCACTGATATATCCCGTACACTTTTGCACGCACGTCCTTCAAACCCGAGGGTGGTTCCAACAGCAGCCACGGACAGCCTTACGATGCTCCCGCGCGCACGGAATCATCCCAACCTCCCCATGGCACCGGGTCGACTCAATGCACAAACCCGTGTCACACGTTTCAAAAAACCGTGACTTTTGGTTGGTTTTTGGTTTAGTCCGTGTCATATAGCCCAGCCAGATACCCACGTAAAGGTCAAGCCTTAGCTCATAACGGAAGCCAAGATTGTCGCTCAAGCGAAATTCTGCCGAAATTCCGACAAGGAAAAATCGGTGGGATCTTGACTCCGACATTGACTATTGACCTTGACCCGCACGGAATGCGTAAGAGTCAAGACCGAGTCTTTGCCAAAAAAAAAAATCAAAAGATCTTTCGCTCAAGCGAAGCTCTGCCAAAATTCCGACAAGGAAAAATTGGCAAGATCTTGACCGGCATTGACTTCGATTCCGACTCACGCACTGCGTATGCAACGAAGTTCAATGTGACACTGTGTCATCCGGCTTTTTACCGCCCGACTCATGCCTATTATTCTCTCGGACATTACCGAAAGTCAAAAACCGTCATTCGCTCAAGCGAAACTCTGCCAAAGATCCGTCAAGGCAGAGAGACGAGACTTTCCCGGTATTGCCTTGACTATAATCCGCATCGCTCGTGCGTTGAAAGGTCCTATGACCCGCTAGACCCGATAGGAGCGTTTCTTACTCGGTCGGTGGGATCCGCGTGCCCTATAGGACCCTCGCCCGGGCCGCCCACCCCGGGAGGTCGAAATACAGTGGAATACGAGGGGCTTATAGACGTAGTGACGGAACCCACCGATCCAGATCTAGAGTAGTCATAAAAAAGAAGCGGCGTAATCCCTTTTCCAACCAAATAGATATTAATAAAAGACACTGTTTTAAGTAAACTTGAAGATTCTAATTTGCATATTGCTTGAGCCTTCACCTAAACACCTACCCCGAGTCTAAACCTTTCCTATCCCTTGCCCGCAGCGAGAAAGAAGTGGGTGAGAACACCGGGCCGCCGACTTGTTAGCGCAGAATCCTCGACAGCTCGCCGTAATCCTCGCCGAGAGTCGTAATGGCCGATTTGACAGAGAACAAGGCCGGTTTGGGTAACTGCATGACTAGGGAAGAAGAGCTAACCTATAACCAATGCCCTCCCTCATCTTCATATAACCCATTGCTAAAGACCTGTCCCTTCTCGCCTTCTCCAATACCCCAAGCCGTTAGTGGTCCCGACACCCTCGCTTCCTCCGCATCCCCCACGGGACCTTTTTCCTCCTTTCACCGAGCCTACTTTGGAATCCTGCCAATTTGACCTTTCCAATTTTGTCAACGCTCGTGAATTTGCCTACCTCTCTGACAGCTACAAGAAGAGTCACTGAAACGAGAATAGGAATGGATGGGTTTACAGCGATGATGACAGCTCAAGAAAAGGAATGGACTTGGAGCCAACGGAAGTGAAACCCGAGGGCAAGATGAGGTAGAAAGCCACGGACTGGAATAGGGGATGAAATCACTTCAAAGTGTGTCTCGCAGCCTATGCAAAGGCTCCTGAGAAGGATGAGGTGAGTGTATGAGTCCTATATCCTAGAGTTCAATACTCCGTACAAGGACTTGGTAGGCGAATGGAGGAACTTGATCGAAGCTTTAGCCAAAGAGGGAAGTGGGCTCCGCCCACCGATCTCGAACATGTAAGCGTCGCCGAAGCCAAACTCTCATCGTGTAGAAGAGTAAACTCTATCACAAAGTGTTAGTAGTCACTCCCGAAACTTGGTCCAAGAAGAATGTATGGATGCCTTGGAAAGAGTCCGAGTTTAGAGGCGACCCTGGCCCCTTTATGTCCTACGATGATAATGATGTTTTCCCGGTAATCCCTAAGCCCGAGGAAGAGTCTCGAGATACCCCTCATATGGCGTCAAGTATCCCAACCTCGCTTTTGCCCTCATTGGTCATCGTAGTCAAGGCGAAAGTTCCCACGAGAGCTACCGTAGTGACACCGATGAAGACACGCCGAAGTGCCGGAAGGGACAATAGAGGAGTGGTTAGTCCGTAAGCCAAAAAGCCCGGAAAATATCTCTCGACAAGAAGGAAAAGGAACCCGCCATGAGATTTGATCCCGCAGAAATCCTTATTGATGATGGAATTTCCCACTTCAGAAAATGTTTGGCCAACGTCAAAGATGCCGTCAGAAGGTTGATGTAACGACCCCAACCCTAGGCATTTATTTTTAATATTATATTAGATGCTTCTAATATTTATATTTATTTTATGTGTTCCATTATGTCTTTAAATTCTTAATTTAAGATAAATTGGGTGAGAAGTAAGATTTGAATCTTTGGAGAATTTATTGGTCATTAAATTAAAGAAATTTGGGGAAATAATAAAATTGGAAATTTATTAAATAGATAAATATTGGAGGAGGATAAATGAGTGAGTAGGATGAATTATTGGGTAAAGGAATTAAGTTTAAAATTAAAATATTGTGCAAGCCTTGATTCTAGGTTGATGGGGGGCCAAAAGTGCCTTGCTCCTTCTCTTAGTTGACATGTGCCCTCCCCCAATCACCCTCCATATCCGGCCCCCTCCATCATCCTCCTCTTACTCCCTTTTCCCCTTCTCCTTCATTCACTACACTTCTTCTTCTTCCCTAGAGGAACTCTTTGAATCCTCCATTGAAGCTCCCACTCTCCAAGCTTTGAAGTCAAGACTTTCTTCATCCAAAATCAAGTCTAGGAGCACCTTTGGAGTTGGAGCGCCTAGAGAAAGTCATCAAGTTAGGAAGATCAATCTTTCCTTATAAAATCCAAAGGTGAGTTATTATGACTTTCTTTCTTGTATGCTCATGAATGTTTGATATTGTGATTGATTTTTATAATGGTTGTTTAAGGCTTTAGAAACCTTCTTGGAAGTTGAAGAATGTATTTAAGAAATGGGTGGAGTTAAACTAGGAAATTTAGTTTTAAATGAGGTAAGGAGTTAAATGGGTAGATTGAAGTTAACAAAGTTGGAAATGTCCCTTTTTACTTATAACTTAGAATGATTTTGGTTGGATCCTTGGGATTTTTTTTGAGGAATGGTTGTTATTGCTGCGGTTTTACAAATTCTGGGCTGAGGGACGAGTCGTCCCTTGGACAAAGGGAAGTCGTGATCTATAGGGGGACGCCAGGTTCAGTGGGGGGTAATTTGGGGACGAGTCGTGCCCTGGGGGACGAGTCGTCCCCTGGTCAGATTCTCTCACCTCAACTTTATAGCTATTCAAACCTAACCAAACTGGAACCAAAATGAAATCTCTTTAACCTAGATTAAAGTAGAATACTTTGGCTACATAAGGACATCTTAAGTGATCAAAATGGAATTGTGGAAGTAGTTTAAACATTGTTCCGAAAATGGTTGAGAGGCTTGATTTGTGACTTCACCAAAATAGTTCCAACTTGGGGAAATAGATCTTGAACTTTCATTTAGGTTATTCGATGTTATATAAGAAATATGAAGGAATGGTTATGATACATAGTGGCCTTATTTACCCCATATCTTTGGTGAGTAGTTTGCATTAGTGTAGAATCTATAGGTTTCACCATTAAGCTACTTGGTAATTGAACTTGAACCTTCATAGGGGCCTTGTACCCTTGTATATGGAAATTGTAGGGTAGGTTAATGATACCTCGTGCCCTTACTTAGTGTTACCTATATACATTGTTGTTGATGTTGTTTAGTGTGCTCATAAACTGTGGCACTTTGATATTGATTGGGCATGAGTATGTACTACCATGTGGCTATTGTTATCCCCTTTGTGGATTTATATTGCTATCTTTATGATATTCTATCGTGGTATGTATCCCTACTTTGGATCATACAATGTTTGGTTAAGCAAGTATGTTATTGCTTGTGCTTAGTTATGTAAATCCAAATTTGGTATTGATTTATTTGTTTGTTGGGCAATGTTATGGATTTATAATGGCACCGAGCCGAGTTCATTATAATTCATACATTGCCGAGTTTGTCCCCCTTGCGTGGGATTTGTGGGCTAGCATCTCCTTTTGAGGCAGATGGTCTAGTTTTCACCTTAGGGATGGGACTCGCGTGTCCGAGTCCCCGAGTGCCAAGTATTGTTCATGGTTCCGGAATCGCTTCATCAGCTATTCTTCTTTGCTCGGATGTGTATATCCTTTTGGAGATAAAACCTTGGCTCGGTATCCTTCTAAGTGTTACTTTATCGTACCTATGTGTTGTGATATATTCATGCCGAGTGATCGTTGTTTCCAACCGGTATGGGACGGTTGGCGGCGAGGAGCCTCTTGGGTTATATGGATATGTCTTTTGATGTGTTGCATCTTATATGGCATATTGCTGCATGCATAATAGCTCATTGAGATTTATTCTCACCCCTCTCCCTTTACTGTTTTAGATTCCGAGACAGGTGGACCGACCAAGTAAGGGCGGAAAGAAGTTAGGACTTGGTATTTTGGGAATTGTCGGGTTGTATATAAATTGGTGTAGAAAGTGTATTTTTGTAAAATTCACTTATGGAGTTTGTATTTATAAATCTTAATTTTATGTTATAACCGTTGTCTTTTTGTAATTAAAACAATTTCTTAATTTTAAAGTTAGTCAACTCTTCCTCCTTCGTGGAAAAGTATAAAAGTATTTTGAAAGGATAATAACAAGAGTATGTATGTTTGAAAGTTGAATAAAAGTTTTTAAAACTTTAGGATGTTTGGGTTAGTTGAGGACGCTCCAGCTCGGAACACGTGTAGGTTTCCGGGTCGGGGTCCTCAGGGTTGGTATCGAGCTCGGTTAGAATTCTCGGGGTAGAGTCTAGCTGAGTGAGAGTGTGTGGTAACTTACGTCGAGAGTATTATGCAGGAATTTGTTCAAAGACAGAAAATAATGTTGTCCAACCAAGGAATCAAGGAAAGGTGAGTTTTGGAAAGATAGATTTCCCCACCACCAATTGAGGTATTTTACCTGTCTCAGGAATTAGGGTTCATACTTTTATAAATCCTCGTGCATTCGTTCTCATGTGGCATTACATTTCATCTTTATGTGCATAATTGGCCTAAAAGTTGTTTTATGTGCTTTGGAGGTTCTACCCACATGGGGCCGTGCCTCGAATCATCCTTAATTATCTTGGTAGTTGTGATTTAGTGGGCATGTGTTGCCGGAGGATTTGGTCGAGTACCAATCCATGAATCATCGTTATATTAATCCGAATTAATTGAGTAGTTGTTGTGTTTGAGGAGGACTGTCGCAAGAAGCGAGTCTCCTTATCTATGTTTGATTTACCTCCGTGTGTGATTGAGGCGGGTAAATTATAAATTGATGTTATGTCATATATGCGTAAATGTCGAAAGTATGGCCTAAGGAATGTGAAGGTTATTTGGATTGTGTGTTATAATTGATTTAGAAGAACCTTGAATTATCTCGTATACCGATAGTGAATGAATTGGTAAACTCTTAGTTGAGGTTAGGTATATGACCTAATTAGGAGTGGTTTATAGTAGTATGACATGCGTGAGTATTTATACATTGGTGTCTCGTGGTAGAGACTAGGTATATGAGACTAGTATTGGAAGTGATAGTCTAAGTGAGATTATATGAGTTATAGAATGTCGCGAGTACAAGATCTTATAGAACTAGTATAACCTTGCCTTAGGTGTTATTAGTGGACTAAGTGGTGTTTTCTATGTGAGTTTCAAAAATGGGTTTTCATCAGGTATCATACCAGGACATTGAAGCTTTGAGTTGATATAAGGTACTATTTTAGTATTCGGATTCCTAGATAGAGGACACTAATTGGGATGATGGACTTGATGATTCATCTTGGGAAGGTATTTGATAAAGAAGATAATTAGCTTAAAGGCGACACTCAGTAGGGATGAATTAGTACTATATTGAGGAAAGATGATACTTGGTGGTTAATTATAAGGTTATAGAGATCTCAAATTGGTAACTGTAAGCAATAAGTATTCGTTATCACTTGTTGATAATTTGCATAACTGATTTAGAAATTTGTAGGATACTCAATGGTTATTAGTTAAATTTTTCGGAGTGTTACAATTACAGTAAATATTTGCTTTAAGGATATACTTAGGACAACATTTATATCGAGTATGACCGTTTGGATTTGTGGATTGTGTATTAATTATGGAAAGGTAAATAGGGTAAATATGAAGAAGTATAATAGAAGTAGTTATTGGTGATTTATAGGATCAACTTCAGGAATTGATAATATATGTATGTGGTTATTTTGAAAGACGATTAGCATTAAATGAGAAAGGAAAGTGAGGATGAATCTTATGGGAAGAAAGGATACTTTAGGATGATTATACCCTATAGGTCGATTTAGTTGCGTAACTCATTTGAGGGATTAGTGTGATGTTTGGGAGATATTGGCGTTATACGGACTTTGAGTTTTGATGGTTATCAGGAAGTACGCTAGTTACAGTACTGTTAAGATGTAATCGCAATTTGAGGATGATTTACCTAGTTTATAACCTTAATGATTGTTTTAGTGTTATTTATTGGGATAGTAATGGTATGGCAAGATTTTGCTTTCTTATAAAGAATTTAACTAAGTATAAATATGATGAGTGGTGGCTATACTATAAATAGAGGTCGAACAAGAATATTATGTTAAAAATTGTTTTAAATATGTTTTAGAACTTGAGATTTTATATTGGACCTCTGTGTGAGTATTTGTGCCCTTCGGGGATAGTGTGATTTAATAAAGCCAATGAACCGTTTTTGTGTGCATTTAAAAATCCGTGAGTAATTTAATTATCTACCACTGGTATGGGACGGTTGTAGATAATTAGATCGCTCGAGTTATTTTGTTAACGTAGCAAAAATTTTAAAGATTTCTTAAAGATTTTGAGTGGGTTAGTTAATTAAAACTGGTATGGGACAGTTTTAAATAAGTAAACCATTCGGGTCTCTTTGGATCTCTTTTATATTATCATTTGAAATTTCTGAAAAGTGTTGTAAATTTTCGAAAGACATGTTACTTTAAAGTTATACTTCGTACAGAAGCTAGTAGAAAGGCAACCTAGTTCTCCCTATAATGATTAATTGTGTTCAAGTTTGGTCCGAGAAAAATTGTTAAATTGTGGAGTTGTTAATGTGGAAGTCGCGGTAGACCTGGTTTTTGTATTGGAGTTGGGTCGGCTCCGTTGTGGGCGGCCAACCTTTTGAGTTGAATAATTATACGTCACTTGGACACTGAACATAATTGGAACTTTGAATAGTGATAATAGAATATTGATGTTAAAAGATTTATTAAAATATTTAGAGTTCTAGATTGAACTTGAGAGTAATGGCAAGATGAATTTTGTGATTTGGTTATCTTGGAAGTAAAGAGGAGTATGTTGTTTTGTTTATAGGAAGTTGATTGTATTTCTATTCTTTATATATAGTTTGATGAGATATTGATTGATAGAGTCCTCATTTATGTTAGGGGATCGTTTAGTTGTATATACCCCATAGTATTAAATGAATTGGATAGACATCATTTGGGAAGGCCCTTTTGGGAAGGTAGGTATACTACTAAGCTTAACCTTGTAGAAAGTTGAGGAATCATTACTTGTTGTTGATGAGATGCTACGGGCATGGACAATGGATGTTAATAGTCAATAGTACGTATGGTTACCGAGGGTTGAGTGCGTATAATAGTAGTTGTCATTCTAACATTTAGATAAAACCGTATGAGGCATAGTTTGGGAAGAAAACATCGATCTCTAATTTGTTGGGGTGAAATTGGAGAGGCAAGACCTAAGGTAAATTGGCGCCAAAGTTCGTTAATCCATGAGAAGCTTTAGAAAAGGTTAGTGATTTGACTTATAGACCGACTTAGAGCTGGCTTATAGAGTATTCGAAGTTTTAAATGTAATATCGTAAGGTATTGGGTGACATAAGTTGTAGTACTTTTATTTATCTATATTTCTTTAAGGTCGTAAAAATTCGGGTTAGTGATGACTGTATGGTATTCTCGGAATATTAAGTTGTAATGTCGCATTTTTAATGAAATTAGAATCTTGGAAAGAATCCTAGCATGGATGAGACTAATTGAGAATTGAAGTCTTAGAGTATTCGAGTTGTGAAAATGTATAGTAGAATCTTGCCCTTGAAAAGTCTAATTGAAAATATTAAGTTAGAATGTGTGAAAGGTAACCTCTGCTATTTGACCCTTAGGGTAAGCGACAGTCAAATTCGGGACGAATTTTCTTTAAGGGGGAGTGAGTGTAACGACCCCAACCCTAGGCATTTATTTTTAATATTATATTAGATGCTTCTAATATTTATATTTATTTTATGTGTTCCATTATGTCTTTAAATTCTTAATTTAAGATAAATTGGGTGAGAAGTAAGATTTGAATCTTTGGAGAATTTATTGGTCATTAAATTAAAGAAATTTGGGGAAATAATAAAATTGGAAATTTATTAAATAGATAAATATTGGAGGAGGATAAATGAGTGAGTAGGATGAATTATTGGGTAAAGGAATTAAGTTTAAAATTAAAATATTGTGCAAGCCTTGATTCTAGGTTGATGGGGGGCCAAAAGTGCCTTGCTCCTTCTCTTAGTTGACATGTGCCCTCCCCCAATCACCCTCCATATCCGGCCCCCCCCCTCCATCATCCTCCTCTTACTCCCTTTTCCCCTTCTCCTTCATTCACTACACTTCTTCTTCTTCCCTAGAGGAACTCTTTGAATCCTCCATTGAAGCTCCCACTCTCCAAGCTTTGAAGTCAAGACTTTCTTCATCCAAAATCAAGTCTAGGAGCACCTTTGGAGTTGGAGCGCCTAGAGAAAGTCATCAAGTTAGGAAGATCAATCTTTCCTTATAAAATCCAAAGGTGAGTTATTATGACTTTCTTTCTTGTATGCTCATGAATGTTTGATATTGTGATTGATTTTTATAATGGTTGTTTAAGGCTTTAGAAACCTTCTTGGAAGTTGAAGAATGTATTTAAGAAATGGGTGGAGTTAAACTAGGAAATTTAGTTTTAAATGAGGTAAGGAGTTAAATGGGTAGATTGAAGTTAACAAAGTTGGAAATGTCCCTTTTTACTTATAACTTAGAATGATTTTGGTTGGATCCTTGGGATTTTTTTGAGGAATGGTTGTTATTGCTGCGGTTTTACAAATTCTGGGCTGAGGGACGAGTCGTCCCTTGGACAAAGGGAAGTCGTGATCTATAGGGGGACGCCAGGTTCAGTGGGGGGTAATTTGGGGACGAGTCGTGCCCTGGGGGACGAGTCGTCCCCTGGTCAGATTCTCTCACCTCAACTTTATAGCTATTCAAACCTAACCAAACTGGAACCAAAATGAAATCTCTTTAACCTAGATTAAAGTAGAATACTTTGGCTACATAAGGACATCTTAAGTGATCAAAATGGAATTGTGGAAGTAGTTTAAACATTGTTCCGAAAATGGTTGAGAGGCTTGATTTGTGACTTCACCAAAATAGTTCCAACTTGGGGAAATAGATCTTGAACTTTCATTTAGGTTATTCGATGTTATATAAGAAATATGAAGGAATGGTTATGATACATAGTGGCCTTATTTACCCCATATCTTTGGTGAGTAGTTTGCATTAGTGTAGAATCTATAGGTTTCACCATTAAGCTACTTGGTAATTGAACTTGAACCTTCATAGGGGCCTTGTACCCTTGTATATGGAAATTGTAGGGTAGGTTAATGATACCTCGTGCCCTTACTTAGTGTTACCTATATACATTGTTGTTGATGTTGTTTAGTGTGCTCATAAACTGTGGCACTTTGATATTGATTGGGCATGAGTATGTACTACCATGTGGCTATTGTTATCCCCTTTGTGGATTTATATTGCTATCTTTATGATATTCTATCGGGGTATGTATCCCTACTTTGGATCATACAATGTTTGGTTAAGCAAGTATGTTATTACGTGCTTAGTTATGTAAATCCAAATTTGGTATTGATTTATTTGTTTGTTGGGCAATGTTATGGATTTATAATGGCACCGAGCCGAGTTCATTATAATTCATACATTGCCGAGTTTGTCCCCCTTGCGTGGGATTTGTGGGGCTAGCATCTCCTTTTGAGGTAGATGGTCTAGTTTTCACCTAGGGGATAGGGCGTGTGTCCGAGTCCCCGCAGTGCCGTTATTGTTCATGGTTCCTAATCGCTTCATCAAGCTGTTGCTTCTTTGCTCGGATGTGTATATCCTTTTGGAGATAAAACCTTGGCTCGAGTATCCTTCTAAGTGTTACTTTATCGTACCTATGTGTTGTGATATATTCATCTTTAGTGGTCGTTGTTTCCAACCCGGTATGGGACGGTTGGCGGCGGGGAAGCCTCTTGGGTTATATGGATATGTCTTTTGATGTGTTGCATCTTATATGGCATATTGCTGCATGCATAATAGCTCATTGAGATTTATTCTCACCCCTCTCCCTTTCTTGTTTTAGATTAGAGACAATTGGACCGACCAAGTAAGGGCGGAAAGAAGTTAGGACTTGGTATTTTGGGAATTGTCGGGTTGTATATAAATTGGTGTAGAAAGTGTATTTTTGTAAAATTCACTTATGGAGTTTGTATTTATAAATCTTAATTTTATGTTATAACCGTTGTCTTTTTGTAATTAAAACAATTTCTTAATTTTAAAGTTAGTCAACTCTTCCTCCTTCGTGGAAAAGTATAAAAGTATTTTGAAAGGATAATAACAAGAGTATGTATGTTTGAAAGTTGAATAAAAGTTTTTAAAACTTTAGGATGTTTGGGTTAGTTGAGGACGCTCCAGCTCGGAACACGTGTAGGTTTCCGGGTCGGGGTCCTCACAGTTGACCCCCAGGGAAAGAAAAGACATGCTTGACAGTGATGAGGAATGTGATCCTACTCTGTTAAAGAAGTTGCTAGGTTCGGATGAGAAAGCCATTTGCCAAGCTCCAAACTCCGGAAGTGATAATTCTTGTTGCATGCTGACTTTGAAAAGTTTGAATGAGACTGTGAAAGCTTTAAACGGAGAATGTGAAGTTGAAATCACCGGTCAAACTCGAAAAGGTCAAAAGCCGGTAACACAGGACCGGATTCGGGAAGCCGCCTATGCTTCCGGCACCGTCAATCGGATCAATCAGCGAAATTGGCCATACGCCGGTAAGAATCCGCCTCGACTTTGAAAGAATTGTGAGAATCCTCCGGTAGGAATAATGACCAAGGAAAATCCAATGTCTATGTGATGACTCGGTGCAGGCGAGATGAATGTTGAGCGGCCTAAGGGTGACAAAAGAAGCACCGTCTACGAGCCAAAAACGAGATAAAAGACCTTATAAGCCGGAAAGCGAGAAAAGCTTGACTGCGATAAGGAGGATCCAGTCCTAACTCGGTTGAAGTGTACCCAAGCCAATATCTCCTTATGGTCCCTGTTGACCTCTTCATACCCTCATAAGTTGAAGCTAGAAGAAAGTTTGGCCAAGACCATGGTGCCCATAGATGTCACCCCGAGATGAGGTCGTCCGAATGATTGGAAATATCCACTACGGATACATCATTACCTTCACCGACTTAGACACGCCAAAGTATGGGGCTAGTCACAACGAACCTCTTTACATCACAGTCCGGTTAGAAGAGCGTCGATTGCCACGAGTATTAGTCGACGGAGGGTCCGTGCAATGAATGTCTTGCCGGCTAAAATGATGGATTTATTGGATCCGAAGCCAACGTACTTAAAGCCTTCTAGTCGAGACTATTAAGGCCTATGACTCCACTTTGCACGATCGGTTTTGGGGATCGCCACTCTCAAGATGTGGTTCGGAAAAAAGGTCATGGACGTTGACTTTCAAGTTATTGATATTCCGATTTCATTTCTTGCCTTCTTTGGGACGGCCTTGGATCCACCGGATAAACGGAGTAGCCTCTACTTTGCATCGGTGCGTCAGAATTTCAGTCGAGTGATGGAACTATCACTACCATTTATGGAGACAGTGTCACGGTAGAAGGAACCAGACTGGGGATATCCCGATATTGGAGATCAAGCACGATGATGAAGGGTTAGCATTGACCGGATTCTCCGTAGCTTCTTCCAAGGCACAAGTGTGTTGCACGGACCTCACCACTACTTAGATAAAATCCCTCACACTGCCATGAGAATGATGCGAAAAATGAGTTATCTTCCGGGACTTGGATTGGGTAGAAGACTTCAAGGTCGTAACACCATCATTGATGTGAAGGAACAGACTACCGAGATATGGCTTGGGGTACAAACCGAACTCTCGGGATGCCGGAAAAGCTAAAGGCACGAAAGGTGAAGGGGTCCAGCTCCATCCTTACAGTCTGTCTCGACCCATTACTTTACAAAAGGAGGGACACAATATGATGAAAGTGATCGCCGGATCTCCTTGCGAGAAAACCCTTCTAGAGAACCTTGAGAAAGTTAGGGAAAGCCGGCCAATCCCGTTCGAAGAATGTTCCTTGATTTGCCGAGATATCCACAGGGCTACCACTACCGTTCGAGAATGAGTACGTCTTCAAGGAAATCCGGCCGAGTGTCAAAGAGTCGGCATCAGGGACAATGGACTTCTCCGCCTTTGAGTTAGCTCTTCCAAAGATCGAGCCGAGATAGAAGGCGCCGGCGGTGAAGACGGTCGGTGGGGTTTGCAAGAGTTGTTTGACGAAGAAGCACAAATCCCGAACTTGATCGACTTCGGTTCGAGATGATGAGATAGTTGCCGTTATTGGAGACGATGGTGAAAGTCATTTGATCCTCGCACTTTGGTGACTAAGACAGAAATGCCATTGAAGAATTGGGAGACATTCTCGGGGCCGATAGCTTGATCGACGGCAAATGATCACGGAGCTTGGATTGGTACCCCGTCCTTCTCGGCCCCGGTCGTGTCAAACACCCTGTTGTCTATTCGGTCGAGTCGGGAATCTTTGAATTCCGAGTCCTCGGAAGTCATCCGAAGGCCTCACACCTGAGGATTATGAAAATGTAATCGATGTCATCTTTCCCCTTATCTTGAATGAAATGACAAATCTTTACGATTATCCTCTTATTGCCAACTTAACAAATGATAAATTAACTCAAAACTTAACAACGAGTTAATAATGAATCATTTGAACAAGATGCAAACACACTAAACGAACAATACATTAAAGAAATCTTTAAGCGGGTTTCGAGAAAAAGAGGAAAACCGAGCCCAAGCTGCCGAGGAGGTTTTGATAAGTGTGAACCTGGGTACTATTGAGGAACCTAAAGAGACACAGATTGGAAACTTCTTCCGGGGGGTTGAAAGGGACAGCATTGATCGAGCCGCTCGAGAGAATACGTCGACGTGTTTGCATGGTCATACAAGGATATGCAGGGACTAGACAGTTCGATAGTAGAACACGAGAATCCCTCTAGCACCGGATGCTAAGCCGATGCGTAAACTGCGAGAAAGATTAAGCCGGAATGGTCTCTACGTGTCAAAGAAGAAATTGAGAAGCTACTTTGCGGGTAGGGTTCATCGAGTCATTGAATACCCGACATGGTTGTCCAACATCGTGGACCGTAACCAAGGCCAATGGGAAGGTGCGGCTGGCTGTGTGGATTTCCGAGATCCGAACAAGGCCGGCCCAAAGACGACTACCCTCTCGCCAAACATAGAGCATCCTAGTGGACTCCACCGCCAACTACGAAGTCAAATCCTTCGTTGATGGTTTTGCAAAGCTACAACCAGATCAAGATGGCCGAGGAAGACCAAGAAAAGACAAACTCTCTTCACCACACCACGTGGGAACCACTGTTATACAAGAATGCCATTCGGGCTCAAGAATGTCGGGGCTACTTACCAAAGGGCAACGACCGCGCTTTTTCATGACATGATCCACAAGGAGATTGAGGTCTACGTAGATGATATGATAATCCACTCCAAAGGAGAGAGTGGGCGACACTTTGTTGACCTACGAAAATTCTTTGAGAGGTTGAGACAAAGATTCCATGAGACTAAACCCCGCCAAATGCACTTTCGGAGTGACAAGGGGAAAAGTGCTTGGGTATATGGTCACGCAGCGAGGTATAGAAGTTGACCCCCGAAAGATCAAAGCCATCATGGATATGAGGCCACCTCAAACCTGCAGGAAGTCAAGAGCTTCATGGGTAAATTGCGGTACATCAGTAGTTTCGTCAATCGGTTGACCACTATGTGCGAGCCCATCTTCAAGCTCATGAAGAAGAATGTGGACACGTAATGGACCGAAGAATGCCAAGATGCCTTTGACCGCATCAAGGCATACTTAGTACATCCCCCGTACTATGCCCCCACATAGACAGAAGCCTCTTCTTCTCTATCTCACTGTCACGTACACGGCGGTTGGGGCTATGCTTGCTCGGGAAAAGAAAGACTCTCGGGTAGAAAACGCCATTTACTTTGTCACCGGAAGCTACGGGGGAGTGAGCTCAATTACTCGGCATGTGAAAAGACCTGTGCAGGAGGCGGTGCAGGTAGTCGGCAAATTGAAGCATTATATGCGAAGCCCACCCCGTGAATTTGGTCTCGAAAATGGACCCCATCAAGTACATCTTTGACAAGCCTTCCCTCTCGATGCGTTTAGCGAAGTGGTCCTTCTTCTTGGCGAATCACGACATCAACTATGTGACCGTAAAGGCCATCAAGGGTCAAGCATTGTCGATCACCCGGCGAATTTCCCCAATAATGAAGACGAGAGGGCCCGAACCCCAATTCCCGAGATGAAGGGATCTTTGCGGTTGAGCCACGAGAATAGATGGCAATTGTTCTTTGATGGAGCCGCTAACAAAAGAGGAAATGGTGTAGGAATGCTATTGGTCGATCCGAAAGATGAGCATACCCCATAGCCCTCAAGTTGAACTTTCCCGCCACGAACAATGTCGCGAGTATGAAGCCCGAATTCTTGGTTTGGAGGCCGCCTTAGAAAGAAATGTCAAGGAGCTCGAAGTTTACGGAGACTCGGCCCTAATCATCAACCAAGTCTCCAACAAGTGGAAAGACTCAAGTGGACCCTAATCTCGCAACGGTATCATGCCCATATGGAGGAGTTGACTGGACAGTTCCAGAGAAGTGACTTTCCACTACTTGCCGAGGGAAAAGAACAGATTCGCAGATGCCCTAGCTACTCTATCCTCATTGGTAGAGATCCCCGAGGGAAAAGCCATAAAGCCCTTCGAGTGGGTAGAAGAGAAGCCCCGACCTTCTGTTGTGAAGTGGACACAGGACCCGAGCCCATAAAGGAACCTTGGTACAATCGTATTTACCAATTCCTCAAAGACGGAGAATCGCTTTCGAGAGACGGAGAAGGTAAACCAAAAGAAGGTGTCAAAGCCAAAAGCTTGCGAGCCACTGAAAAGGTTGGCCTCCCATTATGTCATCCTAGGAGGCAACCCGTACAAGAAACGCTATCAAGGACCACTCCTCTTATGTGTCACTCAAGAAAGAGCGAGAGAGTTGATGACCGAAGTCCACAATGGTCCTTGCGGTCCTCACATGAATGCCGAGCCCCGATGCAAGTGATCCTCGGAATGGGTTACTACCGGATCTCCATGGAGACGAGCATCGTGCTCAAGCACGTCCGAACCTGTGACAAGTGCCAGCGGTTTGCCAACCTCAACCATCTCCCACCTCATGACTCTTGCCGCATGACGACTCCTTGGCCGTTTGCAACTTGGGGCATTGACGTGATAGGGAAAATAGCCCCGACCAGGAAGCAATGGGCACGAGTTCGTGTTGGTAGCCATCGACTACTTCACCAAGTGGGTAGAGGCCAAGTCCTACAAGGTCCTCACTTCCGAAAAGTGGCCCAGCCATCAAAGAAAACATAATGTGCGTATATGGGGTGCCCAACGAGATCATTTCGATAATGGGTCACACTTCGAAGGAGACTGCGATAGGCTAGCGTCGAATTGAGTTACTCGCCACAAGTCGTCCCCTGAGCACCTCGGACTAATGGAGCCGTGGAAGCTGCTAATAAGACACTCGAGCGGATCATCCGAAGATGGCCACCCGTGGTCGTGATTGGCCCGAAAAGCCGCACCTAGCACTCGGGGCTACGTAACGGAGAAACTCCTTTTGCCCTAACTTACGGGATGGAAGCAGTGTTACCGGTGAGTTGGAAATCCCGTCATTAAGGGTCCTCCTGGAAAACCGTGTCAACGAAGTAGAATGGTTGCGCAGCCGACATGATGAGTTAGCCACAGCTTGACGAGAGAAGGCTCAAAGCCATGGAACACACCCGAGCCTACCGAGGCGAATGGCCGAGCGTTTGATAAAAAGTCAAGGCCGTAGACATCAAAGAAGGTGACTTAGTGCCGAAAGTAAAGCCCCTACCGAGAGCAACCCCACGGGAAAATGGGAACCCGTCTGGATCGGCCCTTATGTGGTGCGTAAGATATTATAGGGAGGAGCCATGAAGCTTGCGGACTTGGATGGCAATCCCTTTGTCCACCGAGTCAATCGGTGATAAACTCCGAAGATACTATGTCTAATAAAAAAAAAGGAAAAAAATAATAATAATAATAATAAAAAAAAAAAAAAAAAAAGAAAAAAAAAATCCTAGTGCAAAAAGAGTAATGCCCACTAGGCCGAAAATCCCAAAAAGGGCGGTCTAGGCAAAAAACGTGGCCGCACACGAAAAAAAATTAGTTCACTGTAATGAACTACGTAGACTGAGCCCCTTAGCCTTTCTTGTAAAAAGGGGAACGTAGGCAGTACCATATATGGTTCGGTCTAAACAATAAAAAGGACGATTAAGTTTCCATGAAATATGTCCTGATCAATAAAAAAAAAAAAAAGACATTTGAATTTCCATGAAATGTGTCTTGACTAATTTCTAAAATAATATTTCTTGTTCATTACAAGTTAAAAACTTCTTGATGAGTTCAAGCACGGTCTACCTCTTGACTCGCTAACTGCTACAAAGATCTAAAATACAATAAAATGCCTAAATAAACTAATGTGTTTGCAAAATGGCAATAAGGAATCCTAAGAAAAGATCCGTCGAGTCGTCATTATTCGCTGAGTCTTCTTTGGTCTTCTTCCCTTTTCCTCGGCCTCGTCGAGTCTTCTTCCTTTTCTTCTCAATAATGTCGGTATCCCTCATCCCGACCTGCGGTATCCTCACCGGAGCCTCTACCAACCCCGTGTCGATAAGCGCTCTCTCTATCCGAGCACGATTCCGTACCTCCTCCCTCCGAGCCTCGGCCAAAGGAGCGACCTCGGACAACCTCTTGTACCGAGCCTCCATATCTCGACCAAGTCACCTGACCGGTTATGGCAACTCGCCTTAGCCTCGGTCTCCCTCGAGTCCTACTCGAGTCGCAATCGGCTCCCAATAAAGCTCGACGTCTATCCTCCAAGATAACCTGAGTCGCTCCCATCTCCCTCTCGTACTGCACCAAGTAGGCGGTGGTCAAGATGGTGCTCTTCCACGCTCCCGAAGATAGCCCCGGGTGGGAAAGCGACATATGTCCAAGCCCTCGAGAAGAAAGAGAAGCTTGGATGGATCCTCATGTCCGATGACACCACCTCCATGGTCCGGATGTCCTCCCGATCACTCAATGGCTCTGTAAAGCCCCAAACCGCCTGGATACCAAGCGGGGTATATAGAAGGATGACCAGCAGAATCACGGAACCCTCACAACATAAGACTCACGAAATATCCTCCCGGTCCGCAACCTCCAATGTGGTATCCACCAACGGATGTTCGAAGTGGATAGCCTAGCCATCATCGGCCTCCCAGGCTACCCCGTTCCTGTTGCTCTAGGCGCACCTCTCCGAGAAATCACCCAAGGGCACCGAGTCGGCAAAGCCCCGTGCAAAGCCCCGAGCCTCTCCCTGCAGCCCACAAAGTCAACATAGCCAGGACTCCGGACCTCATGAAATGGTCTCCCGAGCCATCCCGTCGATCCCATGAAATGTCTCTCCCAAACCGGCGGGACAATATCGCTTCCCGGCCACTGCCGGTCTCGACCATGTCCAAGAGGCCACTATGACAGATCCCCACGGACTCGGCGGTGAACAAAGCGAGAGAATACGCGAGAGAATGAAAGCATCCATAGCCACCGTGGTCGCGGCCATATCCGGAGACCCAAACCTGCCCGGGATATCAGAAAGGTCAATCCTATCCGGGGCTACCATCATCCTCTCAGCCTCTCCCAAAGGAATCTGCAGAAAAGATGCAAGCTTTACCGTCACCGGCACGTCTCCGATCAGCGGAATAGATATAGCCTCAGTCTCGGGACCCTGTAAGTGCTCCAATTTGAGCTTGTTAGAATTTTCGTTAGAAAATTAACGAAAGTTATAACATTTCTAACAATTCCTAACAATCCTAACATTTCTAACAAAGTGAGGGTAAAATGGGCATTGTTATTTAAGGTTAAACCTTAAAAAGAATCTTAAAAAGCAAAACAAAAGAAGAAAACCAAAAATGGCAATGGCTGGAAACACAAAAACTGGCTGTTAATTTGAATTTTGAAAAGAAATATTCTTCTTGTCCAAAGCTGGAGCTGCATTTAATGAACAGTGCACGCTGACTGGATCCATCCGCGCGGACATCTTTGCTATTTTCAGAGGGCTATAAATTGAGCCCTCCAGTCACAAAAATAAGGAGGAAGAACACATTTTGCACCGAACCTCTGGCGAAATATAGAGAGAAAACAGTGAGAATTCTTCAAGAATTGTCACCATTTTCTCTCCAATCTTTCCCAACTCATACTCATCCACTCACTCTCATATTAAAGCCCTAAACACTCATACACTCAAGCCAAACACTCAAGAACACAAGGAAGATTGGTAAACCCTCCTCTTCCTAACCCTAAATCTCAACCATGCATGCATCTTCAAACTACAAAATGTAGTTCCTTCATCTTCTTGCTTTAGATCTAAGAAGATCACCATGGAAGACCATCTCCATGGATGATCTTCTACAAAGATCAAAATTACTTTTAAGCTTTCTTACTTTCTTGCAAAGAAAACTCATTTTCAAAACCCTAAAAAACCATTTTCAAGCATAGAATCTTGATTTCAAAGGATAAGATTCCCCTTCCCAAGCAAATGAAATGCTTAGTCCTAATGTACCCCAAGGATGGTTTGGTATAGTTGATTCACCACTAAAATTTCTAGTGATCACTAACCAAAACCTAGGGAAATGGGGACAAGCATGGATGCAAAACCCCCTTTAAAATCATATTTTCTTTCTTGAGAAGTTGCTGTCCAGTAGCAATTTTCTCAGACCTCAGTCCATGGTCTTAATTTTTGGACACAGATGAACTTGGAATTTGGTGTTGACTACAAAACACTTTTTGTATCCAACATCCAGAGATTTCCAGACATATTTTTATTTTATTTTTTGGGTGAGTAAAACTCCTCTTTTCAAATTTTCTTTCAGAGGCTAGTTCATCAGCTCCTGGGAATCCAGATCTCATATCTGAGGTTTCCAGAAGGTTTTGACCCCTCAAATCTTCTCCAAAATGGAAAATTCCTTCGCACAAACTTTATTTAAGGTGTCTAGAACAACTTTCATTCTCTGAGTTTATCCAGATTATGAAGTTTTAAGACCCTTGAATCTATTTCAAAATCAAAGGTCCACTGCCTTTTTCATTTTGGCAGAAATGGCTCTCAACTTCAAAAGGTCTTTTGAGTACCAAATCTCAACCCAAAAATCTTCCAAAAAATCATGGGATCAGTTTAAAGTCTTAAAAAGATATCCCAATTTTTACTTTTCTGAGTTTCAACTTATTTTGGCCAAAACACACACACACACACACACACAAATGATTTTCAGCTTGGAAGACTCGTTTTACGAGGCGCGTCGGGTGCACACTAACGTCCTTCCCGACGCGTAACATGACCTCCGAACCTAAATCTCTGATCTCGGGCTTTTTTCAAAGTTTTGACCCTCAAAATTAAAATGGCGTGGCGACTCCGTTTTCGTTGATTTTTTCAAACACAAAAATGGGAAAATTTTCGGATACACATTCATCACAGTGGCGACTCCGCTGGGGACTAAGCTTTTTTTTTTAAAAAAATGGTATTTGGTATATTGGTGGAAACCACTAAATTTCCCGTTATCGCCTCCTAACACGAGTCGGGGATAAATTGTGGTCTAACAATCCCACGTACCGGTATCACCGTTTTCAAAGAAAAAGCTTTTGAGGGTCAAGCTTCCGTCCCGGCTTCGAAAATCATTTTTGTGTGTGTGTTGATTTTTGCACAGTTTTCATGTTGTTTTGGCCGCCTCGGAGAAAGTCAAAATTTTGACTGTCGGAATAATGTCCCTAACTGTCGGAATTTTCGTGCTTACGTGCTTATGTGCTCATAAAAAAAAAATCAAAAAAAAAAGGGATTTTCAAAAAAAAAAAGAAAATTTCCAAAAAAAAATCATGCATCATATTTTTAAGATACATAAAAAAAATCTCTATTTTACTCAGAAAAAGAATATAGACTGCTTGCACACTACGCGCACGTGACCGTACACTGCACACTACGTCCTTAACCCGGGGAAATCCTTATCGCGGTCCGTTTGGTCTTATTACGCCTCTCGGATGAGCACAGGACTACCCAAACATCCCATGGAGCCTCGTGTCGACCATGCACTTGTCCGTGACACACTTTGTCCGAGACCCGGTTGGTTTTTAGTCCGGTGCGTGTCATGCCACCGTCCGTGTATAGACCTTTCCTTTCAAGCCTTTGTCGGCATACCGACTCAATATCTTTCGGGTCCCTAATCGGCCGAAGTTCTCGCCGGTTTTCCGCCGCGGACTTTGACCAAGATATTGACCGGCGCCTTGACTTCGGCTACTGACCGGCACAAATTATACACTCGACTCCCAAAGATTGACACCGAGTCATCAAGGATTAATGACTATTCCATGCCTAATTACGGCTTAACCGACGACAAGTCAAGATCAATCGTGGACGCTTATCGGTCAAATCATGCCGACTTTTCGTCGAGCCCTCGGACATGATCTTGACTTTCGACGTCGCCTTGTCCGTAATTTACATCGAATGCTCGTTAAGACTCGATTACCCGCCGAACTTTTAGGATCGTTTTTCTTTCGGTCGGTGGGACCCGCTTGCCCTATAGGACCCTCGCCCGGGCGTCCACCCCTGGGAGGTCGAAATACGGTGGAATACGAGGGGCTTATAGACGTAGTGACGGGGCCCACCGATCCAGAATCGAGTAGTTTGCGAAAAAGAAGAGCAATCTTTTCCAACCGATTAGGTTAATAAAACATGTTTTAAGTAAACGTGAACAAATAATCGCATGTTGCATGAGCCTAAAGCCCAAACACCTACCCTCCTTCCATTCCTGCACATCTGAACCTTCATGTCCTTCCCCGCAGCCTCCGCACAAAGCTTGGTTTCGGGCAGGGTCACCGTTGATCCGAGTTGGGAAGAGTCAAGCGCATCGTCGCCTTCACCGTTTGTTCCGACTCCGGGTTTCGTAATGTCTCGCATCGCCCGGTAATGATGGGGATAACGTCACTCCGCCTCCCGGACCCCTCGTACAGAGCAACAAAGGGAATCGGCTAGCGTAACGAGATGAGGTTACGACAGAAGCACGGCTAAACAAATTTTTATGGAGGCTATTAAGAGTCACGGTCCGGCCGCCAGCCTCAATCCGGGATGGCACCTTCACCGTGGAAGAAGACGAGGATGCCAGCCCCACTCTCGGTCGCCACGACTACATCGAGGATGCCGCCACCCACCTCCTATGGTGCCACTACCGTAACCCATGCTCCTCGATTTTCGGCCCGGCCAGCTCCCGACAACCACGCACCACCGGATCCATGCAGCTGGAACGGCAAAAAATCGCTGGGGGCAAAATCGCACGGGAATGTCTTCTCATGGTTGGGGCTATCTCGGAATGCCACAGCCTAATCGGGATCCCGCCTCGGTTCGGAACCGATCAATCCAGGACCCTCACAAAGCAACAGTCGGCCACAGTTTGGAATGCCGCCGCGGCACTTGGTTACTGGGGCCACGCGGTCAGAGCCCCTCACTCGAGAACGATGTATTAGTTCACCAACTCCTCACACAAATCCATTCCTCACTCGGTACTTCTATGGGTTACCAAGCCTCCATCCCGTGTCATCCGAATCACCAGACCGCAAGACTTCCTGGTTACACACCTTCACCACAAGCACCATGCAATTCAACAATCCGGGACAAAGAGCACCCGCACTCAAGCCTACTTACGGGCCCCACTGGAAATCCAAGTTATCCGGCTACATCGGGCTGCCTCCACCTACTTTGCCAGCTGAAAATCAACAGCGAAGCCGCAAGGTTCTATCCTTTGCTCAGCTCACTACCCGTACTCCCTGCAGGTAATCTCGGCCAGACGAGTTTTCACCTACGTCCCTGATCGGCCATTCCCTCCACTCCGCCCGCCTCCGGTAGCTCCTCTCTCTAGCTCAGCCACTAACTTGAATGCCATGGTTCCGCCACAAGACCCTCATCCGGCCCGGTTCATGGAACAACACAAGGAAATGAAAGCGCGTATCGCCGAACCGATCGCCAAGAAGTCCCGCCTTCCGGCCTACTGCACCCGACTCCATTGTTCCTCTGCCCCACAAATTCGTGATGCCAAATCTGGATCTCTTTGATGGGACCGCATGTCCGAAAACCCATTTGGACACGTATACCTTGGCGATGAAAGCCAAAGGATGTACCAATCAGCAGTTGGCTGACTATTTCAGTCTATCCTTGAAGTCCAGTGCCTTAAAGTGGTTCTTCCGTTTGAAACCTGAAGCCAGGGCTACATGGGACCAGATCACCAATGCTTTCACAGAAAAAATATAAGGCCAACTTGGAATGGGAAACAAATAGGGTCGACTTCCACAAACAACAAGTGCAAAGGCCCCGATGAGAATGTTGGGGACTTCTACAAGCGGTGGAATCAAACTCTGAAATGGCCATCCCTCCTTCCGAAGAGGAACAACCGGACATCTTCCACCATGCTTGAAACCACATCTCGAGAGCCTCCCTCGCTCACTTCCCATACTCAGACTTACGGGCCACGGTTAACTCTGCAGCCTAAGTTTGAAAAGGCCTACAATCCAAGCAACCGGCCGCCGCACTCCGCCCTACGTACATCGGGCTCCTCCCGCAAACACCGCCCTCGCCCCCGCTAAAGGCAAAGAGATGATTAACTATGCGGGACAGAATGCAATAACACGACTCCTTTTGCTCCCAGAAACCAAATGAGCCCAAACCGCGGGTCATAAATCTCGAAAACTTTGGAATGCCCCTGAATGACATCTTTAGGGGACTCGGTGAAAGAAGGCTTGCCGCGGCCTTTGGAAAATTTCCAACCCGTAAATCCGAATGCTCCCGTGGATACTACAAAGTATTGTGCTTTTCATCAAGCTCACGGACATCTGACTGATGCCAGCCTTTACTCGAAAAAGGCAATTCGGGGGCTAATAGAGCAAGGAAAGTTGGAAGGCCCCGAAGGGCCCTAACACAAGCCAAAAATCCGCCGCCACGGAACCATAATCGTGTGAATATGATTGAATGCGGAGAATCTTTACACGCCCAGAAGATGCCGATGAAGGTCCCCAAATACCCGTGGCCAACCTCGTCGAGGATCCCGGATTCGGATTCTCACTTCTCGAGGATATCGAACGAATCAACCCATCTTGGTCTCATGTATCGGGAGACTCCTTGCAAGAATACGAGGCCCGCTATTTCTCGGATAAAGGGAAAACCGATACCGAAGAAGCTGGGCCGTTCGCTCAGAACATGAAAGAACCATTTACACAAGATGGTTAGAACAATCGAGAAGAATCGAACAAGAAAGCTTCCGCGGGCGCTGTATCGGGGCTTATCGCAAGAGGCCGAAGAGCGTCCGGAGCTAGTACACTTCGCAAATTGGCTTTGGGAGAGCCCGAATATGATCCCGAGAACAGTGAAGAATCGGAAGAAGAGGATTCCTTCTATATCCTACTCGGTGTCAAATACGTGCCACCCCTCTCACTCTTCCCCCGCAATTTCGGGAGGAGAAGCCGAGTCACAATTACCACTTCCGGAATGGGAACATATGACAATTTTGCGGCTGCACGCACTCCATATTCCCAACGGGTTTGATCGGCGTTCCCTCTCACCAAATCCCGTAGGTATGGGAAGAAGATTCCGATGACGATGACGATGATGATGACGAGAGTGAAAGAGTCAACCGAGACCCCAGAATCCGGAAACAACTGAACAATCATGCCGTAAAATGAGCCCATGGGAGCTAGGCACAATGGCTGGTTATCGGCAAGCGACGAAGAAGAAACTTCGGAAGACGAATATGAGACCGAGGACATGAAAGCCATGAAATTTCCTAGGGCTGAGTATGTGGAGGTCATAGAATTCAACACTGCCTACCATGCTTTGGGGAAAGGATTCTCGGACATCCGATCCAAGCGGATAGTTGAAGATTTGCTAGAAAGAGGGAGATCGACTCCCATTCTCCCAAATGAGAGAATAACCCCGGTCGAATCAAATCCGCCCGAAAGCAAGGTAACGATCCTTATCGTGGTTACCCAAGAAGAGGTCACCTTTCCCGAATGTATGTCGGCCCAGAGAAGTCCTAGAAATCGGCATGATACCGGATGCGCCTCCAACACTGAAAGTGCTATAATCATCTCCAACTACGAATATTACGTAAAGGAACCGTAATGGCCGCACTATACCGGGATGAGATCGAAAAGTCGCCGAGTCCCGACAATAGCGACTCTTGTTGCATGATAACAATGAGCAAGGCCGGCCATGAGAGTGAATCGGAGGACGCCCTAGCTCAATGGGCCATCCAAGGGGCAACCACAACCCCAAACCCGAGCACAGCCTGTAACTTTTGGGAAGCGCTATAAGGGCCGCCGGGGAAGGAGCCAAGATGCAAATTCGGCCCTCACTGTCACTAGACTCCGTCGTAACCAATGGCCAATAGCCAAAAGGGCTCCCCATCAACCCTAGCAAGATCAAGAAATCCAAAGAAGTCAAGAGACGGCGATGAGGAAGTTAATCTGCGTTGACCCGATGCGGGCGTATCTTCCAAGGAAATCCCAAAAGGCGTATAAGAAGGCCACAGATCAAGCACCAAAAGAAGATCGCCGCCCTATGCTAAGACAAACAAACCTGCACTCGAAAAAGAGGATCCCGTGCTCACCCAAATAAGCAAACACGAGCCAACATTTCCCTCTCGGTCTCTACTCACTTCGTCTTATCCCCATAAGCCGAAGCCGAAGAAAGCTCGGCTCGCACTCGTGCCTATTGATGCTACTCCCGATGATGTGGTACACGATTGGAAACATCCACTACGGGAACATAATCACTTTCACGTATCTCGACCTCCCTCAATTTGGAAGCGTGATCACCCAATGAGCCTCTGCTTCATCGCTGATCCAGAATTTGGATGAACGACGCCTCCCTCGGGTCACACGGTGGACAATGGAGTCAAGGAATGAACATTCTTCCGGCCAAAGATGCATGAAAGAGCTTGCTTGATATCGAGACTACGAGACTTTGGAAGCCTTCTTCTCTCAGCTGGTCAAGCTTACGACTCAAACATCCCGGCTTGAGTCCTCGGAGTTCTTGCTACTTTGGACCTCTGGTTTCGGACAGAGAAATTGATACACTGTGGAATTCCCGAGGTTATCGACATCCCGATTACTTTCAATGCCCTGTTTGGGAAGACCTTGGCTCCATCGAAGTCAAAGGGGTCGCCTCGAAGCCTCCACCGTGTGTGAAATTGCGTCTCGAATGGGGATCGACTTGACCATTTACGGGGATTTAGTCACTTTAGAGGAGCACGGATACGGGCGGAATACCTATTGCGAAATCAAACATGACCCGAGGAAGGTCACATGCTAGCACAGCGGGCTTCACGGGTCGAGCCTCCCAAAGGCCCCAGTGTGTCACGGCTTATAGATGCGGCGGTTAACACTCCGGGGATAAGAAATCCAGCCGCTTTGGTCTTGAAAAATGATGAGAAAAATGAGCTATCTACACGGCACTCGATGAGTGCAGGGAAGGCGCCAACAAGGAACTTTCAAACTCATCAAGGTGAAAGGACGAGAATACTACCTCGCCCCGTGGCACAGGATATGAGGCCTCCCAGAGTGGGCAGCAAAGGAGAAAAAGATTTAGAAAGGCTGCCGCGGGGAAAGGTCCCGGCCAGACCAAATCCTAAATCTACTCCCACTTACGGTCCTGATTGTGGTGAGCCTACTTTGTAAAGAGGCCCCTTTGCACAACCGAGGAAGCATCCACAGAGCCCACTCCTACGGCGGGAGATGGCTAAAGCTACTGAGGATAGCCTCGACAAGTTCGAAGGAACCAAGGCTAACCCGGTCCAGTCAGAATGTTCTGGACCTACCCTGAGTTACTGAGGCTACATTTTGCCGTAGAAGAGTGAGTATACCTTCGGGCGTGCACGACGACAGTGGAGCAGTTCGAGAAAGCTCACAACCACTTATTCCTCTACGCCGAAGGAAGATCAGAAACAGTCCGAATTGACGGTGCCAAAAGCTAAGGCCACGGAATTTCCCTCGAATGATTGGGATGGTGATTCCAGTTATACGGCAATTGTTCAAAGAAAGAAGTCAGTGCCGGACTGATTGATCTCGGCTCGGTCCAAGAGATGATAAGCGGCAATTGAGAAAGAGAAAACAAAAGCAGCCACGAGTTCGAGTCGCTATAGGAGGCGCACAATAGCAATAAGCGGCATTAAAAATTGGGAAAACCTCTCGAGCCGTCACGCGACCAAGTGGAAGAAGAAATGATCGCGGCTTGGATTGGTCCCCGTCCACTTTGTGTCCAATCTAGGACAAGTCCTCCCCGAGTCTCTCTGTTAAGATCGAGTCTACTAGGGTCGTCAGGATGGCCTTACGCACATGAAGACTACAAGTACGTAGCAACGCTACTTCTGTATCCACTTTCGTTTTCAATGATAATAGACGGGCAACCTTTCACGAGTATCCACTTGATTGCCGGGAAAGCTTTAACTAATGATGAATTAATTTAAAAAAAAAAAAAAGAATTAATAATAATTCATTAGATAAAAAAACGGAGACACATTTATTAAACGAAAAGAAAATCCAAAGCAAGCAAAAAAAAATCTTTAAGCGGGTTGTCAGGAAAAGAGGAAAATCGAGCCCAATTTGCTTGCTAGAAGAGATTTTGACAAGAAGTGTGAATACAGGAAATGCTGCGGAAGAGCACTAAAGGGAAGACCGAGATTGGTGATTTCTTCGAAGGGAATTGGAAAGGATGCTTTCTGCAAAGTCCTACAAAATCCCTCGATTCAAAGAAAAGTTGCCCTCTTGCATCCAAAGAAAACATCATGTGCGAATACGGGTTGCCAGTAGAAATCATTTCGAGATAATGAATCCCACTTCGAAGGGGAATGCGACAATGAAGCTATTTGGCGGAAATTGAATAACCCGTCGCTTGAAGTCATCTCGCTGACGGGCCACCAGGCCAACGGAGCCGTCGAGAAGCGGCAAACAAGACTTCTACAGAAAATATCATCACCGGAGGAAAATGGGCATCCCAAGAGCGGAAGATCTGGCCCGAGAAGTTACACTTGGCACTGCGGGGCTGACGGGAACATCGGTCCGGAAACTGGCAAGCTGAGGGAAACACCTTTTGCCCCCTCACCATACGGAATGGAAAGCCAGTACTCCCAGTCGGCAGAAATCCCCTCGCTCAGGAAATATCTTCTTGGAAAGCCGGATCAACGAGGTCGGGAATGGCTCCCGAGTCGCCATGATGAATTGGCCCTACTAGACAGGAACGCGCGGCGAAGGCCATGGAACACATCCCGAGGCTTTACCCGGAAGGAAGAATGGGCTAGAGCCTTCGACAAGAAAAGTAAAGCATCGGGAAATCCGAAAGAAGGTGATCTCGTTCTAAAAGAAGAAAAGCCCCGGTTAAAGTATCCAACCCCTCGGCAAATGGGAGCTTTGTATGGAGTCGGGCCATATGTCGTCCGAAGATCTTCTCCCGGAGGAGCGTAAACATGCAACTTGCGGAACCTCGGCGGGAATCCCGCTTTGTACACCCGGTGAATGGTGAC